>CM037885.1:5101041-5571439 GCA_021292165.1 Shinisaurus crocodilurus
CCGACCCAACGACTAGACATTATTTTTTTTTGTCACATTGGGCGATGCCAACGTTGCCTTCCTTCCTCAGCAAAAAAATAAATGGTAAAACGACACTTTCTGTCACTTGTCATCTGGCATCTTTTAAAGGTACACACAGTTCCGCAGCCTGAGGTGACACAGCCCCCTTCTAGTACCTAATGGGAGGCCTGGCCCTGAGGAAAGGGCAGAAATGAGACCCCCCCCCCCCCGGCGGGAAGGGGCGCCAGGCCGGTTGACATATGATTATTCCCTTTCTCCGGAAGGTTCCGTCTCACACTTGCCCCCTTCGAGGGCGAGTCTGAGAAACCTCCCTTTATAGAGGCATGACCCAGAGGGGGACCAGCCCTGAGGTAATCCCTCATGGCAAACACTGAATGTGTGCTCAAGATACCAGGCCTCACGATAGACTCCCCACCCGCCTGCTCGGAACAGCAGGGGCCTCTCCCACCGCCAGCGCCACCAGCGCCACCGCCGCCACCCAAGGGCAGAGCTAATCCATCAAGCCGGGACAGGCTCGCTGTGGCAACCCATTAAACATTAACCCTGGCGCGGTTTTTGCTGCCTTACAGCGAGCGCCAGGAGGGCGTTACCAGGGCTCCCTGGCCGGGTGGGGACTGTCTTGTTTGCCGCCACCAACACCTTATATTGCCACCTGAAAGGCGCTTGCCGCTTATCTTGGTTGCCCCCCTCACCCCCCACCCCGCTCACCCCCTATTTTGAGACCCGCTGCTTCTTATCTCTGTTGGTGCCACTTCGCAGAGCTAGGCGAGTTGGGTGCTTTTTTTGGAGAACGAGAGCGGTAAATGCATTGGGTGGTGGTGGTGGTGCAAACAAGCACCATAACTAAATTGTCTGTCGGTTTCCTGGGCTTGTGCGCACACAAGGAACATGTATGTAGTGATGTTCTGTCATGCTAGCCTAGGGGGACACACACACACATCAACTTTTCAAAAAGTATGGTACAAACTTGTCTGAGCGTGGAAAGCTAAGCAGGGAGCCTGGTTATTCCTTGGATGGGAGACCCCTCCTCTAGTTTCCTGCATTGAGCAGGGGGTTGGACTTGATGGCCTTGGAGGCCCCTTCCAACTCTATGATCTATGAAATCTATGAAATCTATGAAACGATGACTGGAGATGGACAATGGATTTTCAGAGAGTTGAAGGAGATTCGAGAGAAGCTCCATTTCCCGTGCTGTTTGCCTATATTTCTAATTTATCCTACTGCCTAACCCCCACCCCAGGCTAAACAGGTTCAGCAGGTTTTATAAAATATATATACAAAAAACCTGCTAAAGCTGTTTACCAGAGGTGAAAGTAGAATGAGTGTATACATATCAGGAGCAGTGAGCCTGCTTTCAAACTGTCCCTCACTCCATGTACAAGTTCTCATGTGCCTCCATACCGTGTGCAAGGCCATTTTGCTCCATGGGGGATGTACAGGCGAATGTGAAGTAATATTTGGGGTCTTCCCACCTTAGTTGGGTGCAAAATGAAACCCATCCTCAGCAGAAATCCTAGATCATCCCAGAAAGGCAGGCTTCTCCAACCTGGTTGCCCACCCCAGCTGTGTTGGACTACAACTCCCATCATCCCCAGCCAGACTGTGTGTGTGTGTGTGTGTGTGTGTGTGTGTGTGTGTGTGTGATAGAAGCTGTAGTCCAACACAGCTGGAAGGCAACCAGGTTGGGAAAGGCTGCAGAAAGGGATAAAGTCCCCAGGCTTTCCGCTCATGGCCAAGGGTGTAGGAAAGAGAAAGACGCCATCACAGCCGTCACTACCGTGAAGACCGCACTACTAACTCTTGTCTGTCTGAGTTGAGAGAGATGCTGGTCCCTTTTGAGAACGGGAAAAAAATTCTTGTGAGCTTAAGTTTCCCCACCACCCCGTGAGTTTTGGAAATCCACTTTCCTCCACATCAACTGCGACCTTCTTCTCTGAAGAAACCCCCTCCTTGGCTTCACAGCAGCCACCGCTGTCTTTCTCCATCCCACCTCCATTTCCACACACACGCACTGCCCGACTCTGTCCGTCTGAGTTGTCCTCCTGTCTTACACCTTGGAAGGAAATTGGCAGCCCTCACAGGAACATCTTTATACTCGCAGCCTGGAAGCCGAGGTCTCCGCACCCAGCCCACCTAGCCGGATACAAAGGCCCGAGTGTTTGGTGCGCGCGCGCCCCCCTCCGCCCCGTTCTCCAAGGCCCAACTGCCTGGAAAAGACACAGGCCCCGGTGTTGATTTAATAATGTATGGATATATATAAAACTACTCCAAGCAACCGGGCCAGGAGACGGATGTTTTCAGGGAAACCAAAGTGAGGATGTGAGGAAGGTTGGACAGGCAGTAGCCCAGCAGTGTGAACACTGATGGGCACACCAGCAACTTTGTAAAAAATAAAATTAAAATTATTTATTTCTGTGTGTGTGTGTGTATGCACCATCTCTTCTCCTGCTCAGAATTGTTTTTTCAGATGCCAGAGCCGGTCCGCCTCTGAGGTTGTGGTGTTCGCAAGGGTGGTTCTATCCCCCCGCCCCCGCATGGGGGAGATTGTTACAATATTCAAAAACGGGGCATGGAAAATTTGCCCATTATTCCCACACGCCAACCTCAAATTGCCACCTTGCCCTTTTGAAATCGGCAACACTCCCCCACCCTACCGCCGCTACCTGTCTGTGGTTCCCGCTCTCTACTGCCCGCCCCCGCCACTATCTCTGTCTCAATGTTGGGCATTAAACGTGAATATTATATTTAAACACAAATGGTTCTTACATTTGCATATTCTTATATAAGCGGACATAAACGTTACATAAATTGTTGTCGGGAATGGGTGCAAGCGGTGAGTCTTGGGTTCACCTCAGGCACAAGCTCGGTTTATGGCCTTAAGCCAGCCTTCCCCAAACTGCTGCCCCTCTAAGATGTGTTGGACTATAGCTCCTATCATTCCCAGCCAGCATTTGGGGTTGATGGGAGTTGTGTTTGAAGTATTTTTATGCCACTCCTCAGTCAAAAAAGCTGCCACAGCGGTTTCCATATACAGTAAAACCTTGGATTTCAAGTAACTTGGTCTGCAAGTGTTTTGTAAGACAAGCAAATTTTTTAAAATTATTTTTAACTTGATAAACAAGCGACGTCTTGCAATTCAAGTACTGTAGTACGGTCAAGGAAAAGGAAGACTTTACACTAGCATTCTTTATTGCAGCTTAAATTAAAAATATGTGTACAAATTTCTTATGGGGAATTTCGCTTTGATATACAAGTGCTTTGGATTACAAGCACGTTCCCGGAACGAATTATGCTTGCAATCCAAGGTATTACTGTGCTCAATCAAACAAGGCAGTCACTGCCCGCAGGCAATCTAAAAAGACACAACACAAAAGGAAAAAAGAATGGGGGGGGGGGAAAGAGGTGTTGTAGTCCAATGAATGTGGAAGGCACCAGTTTAAGGAAGGTAAACCATTGCTCTCTTAGCCTTTCCCTGCCACATCTGCAATATCAGGGTAATAAAACTGGCTTGCCTTATGGGACTGTTATAAGGAATACTGAGAAAATAATTAATAATAATAATAATAATAATAATAATAATAATAATAATAATAATAATAATAATTTATATACAAATGGCACTTCTCAGAAAACACTCCCCTATTTATTAAGACCTATGGATAATAGATGAAAGTCAGGATTGGGCCCACTTTAATATGGCCTAAAATGAGTTTTGCTGTGGATAAGTAAAGGTATTGCTGTTTTATTGAGTTTGTGTTTGCGCATGTATGTTTATAGTGGTTTGAAATGTGTGCTGTTTAATTGTATTGGTTTTATTGTAAGCCATCTGAAATGGAAGGAAGGAATGATGGATGGACGGACAGACACATACAACGCTGGCTCAGCTTGTCTGAGTGTGGAAAGCTAAGCAGGGTCAGGCCTGGTTATTACTTGGATGGGAGACCCCTCCTCTAGTTTCCTGCATTGAGCAGGGGGTTGGACTCGATAGCCTTGTAGGCTCCTTCCAACTCTATGATCTATGAAATCTATGAAACAGGTCAACAAGCATGTGCCGCTCATCAGGCTCAACTATTTTTTAATCTTTTCCTCCTCCTTTACTTTCTCCCCCCCCCCCCCCCCGCCACCTGCCACCTCCCTCACAGGTCTTCTAGGAATTGTCCTGATCTAAATTTCTCTCTAGATATTTCCTGCTTTGGAGTTTTAAAAAAATACATGGTATTATTCACTTTCATCTCATTCATTTGATATAAAATAAGGAAGGAAGGAAAGAAGGAAGGAGGGTTCTTGACTTTGCTTTCTTTGTTGAGATTTCGTTGGCTTTCAGCGGCTGTTGGTTTTACTATTCTATTTTATTTACATTTTTTTTGTTTTTGTTTTATCATGTGTCCTAAAAGTATGTTCTAACTGCACATGATTTAATTTGCACTGATTTTAGGTAGCCTGCCTCTTGAGGTTTTGCTCAGAGAAAGGCGGGATATAAAAGAAGAAAGAAAGAAAGAAAGAAAGAGAGAGAGAGAGAGAGAGAGAGATGGCTTGCCCCTCTTCTTCCCTCCCCTTACCCCGGGTCTGCAACTGGGCGAGTGGCAGCCAGCTGCCTGAGGCTGAGCAACGAGCCCATCTGTCGTGGAAGTGACGGAGGCAGCCGCGGGGCTGGTCTCTGGCTGGCGCGGCGGCGGCAGCAGCCAGCGGCCCGCGTGTGGGAGCATGAAAGGCGCTTTTGTAGTCTCCGGCTGGCCGCGCCAGGAGCCAGCAGGGGAAAGGGCAGGGTGGTGCTGTGCCCTCCCGCCAGTTATTTATAACTGCCAGCAGCAGCAGCAGCGGCAGCAGCAGCAGGTATTCCACGTCCCCACCCTGCCCACCGCCAGAGACCCAGGGCAAACTCACCTGATCATCCGGCATGGCTGGCTACAGAGCAACCCGAGCCCTGGGACCAGCCGCCGCCGCCGCCGCCTCCAGGTAGTAGCCCTGTGCCCAGGTGGAGGCGGATGGATGGATAGATACCTTCCGCATGCTCAGGTGCCCCCTTCAAGGGGGAGGCCAGAGAGGCGTTGTGGAAGATGGGTGCCTCCCCAGAAGCGCGACCCGGGATCACCCGGTACCATCTTCGGTGTCACACACGTACCATGTTGCCAGAAACTGTGGGGAAGACCATGTGGCAACTTTCTTTCCCTAACCTGGTACCCTCCAGTCGTGTTGGACTGCAATTCCCAGCATGGCTGGCTGGGGGATGCTGGGAATTGTAGTCCAACACGACTGGAGGGCGCCAAGTTAGGGAAGGTTGCTGTGTCAAAGATGGAGAGAGATGACTCTCTCTCTCTCTCTCTCTCTCTCTATCACACACACACACACACACACACACGAACTTGGGCAGAAGGGTGCTATTGCACTCATGTCCTGCCTGTGGGTTTCCCCATGGGCAGCTGGTTGGCCACTGGCACTGTGTGGACAGAATGGCAGAATGGTGGACCAGATGGTCCTTGGTCTGACCAAGCATGGCTCTTCTTATGTTTTAATGTTCTTATCTACATGCAACGATGATTGTATGTTTTTATTCATTTTATTTCAGTTTTACCCTGCCCTTCTTCTTCCAGAGAACTCAGGGTGGCATACCTGGTTCCTCCTCCCTGTTTTATCCTCACAGGTACCCTATGAAGTAAATTAGGCGGGGAGAAAGAGAGATGGAGGGGAGAGATAGAGAGAGTGCTGGAGGCCACTTTGCCCCAAAGAAGAAGAAATGCATCACCAAAAAGAGAGAGGACAAAACAGGATACAGATTTGCATAAAATTTGTGAATGCTGATTAATATGTATAATTAATTAATTAACACTTAGAAATAATTACTATAATTTAAATAGAAATAAAATACATCTCAGCATAAAGGGGAAGATTGTGACCAGCTCAGAATTCTGCCTGCTGTCCAGGAGGTGAGCTTTATGGCTGAGTGGAAATATGAACTTGGGCCTTCCCAGTCTCACTGGCTCCTCTAGATGTGGGCCCCGGACAGTTCTGTTCATCATTCTATGTACAGATGCACGTCCACATGTGTATTGTTTGCGGCAAGGCTGTTTGGGGAGGTTTTGTGCAGAGGGAGTGTTTTGGATCAAACTTTGGACCTTAGCTTTCGGTTCTAGAAAGGGACCCTCAGAATCAGATTCCAGAAACCACATCTTTTTAAGAGGCAGAATTTTACATGTCATATACGATGTTCTGAGAATTCGTATGGGGAATCTAATTTCAGGCTTTTTCGCCTCTTCTTCTCTCCCGCCACCACCCTTTCCTATTTTTTACACTCAAGAAAATAAGTTTCTGGTGGAAGCCACCATGTACAGCCTGTAAAAGACGCCTTCATGATGCAGGTGAAGATAAAGATGGATTCGTCATCGCTCCATTCATGACCTGGGCGGTTCCCCCCTTTTCCCACAGCATAACGCACCACTACTTTGCCCGGAGCAAGATGGGCACATCCGGTTAGCCAAGGCGTTTCACCGGCTGTGTTTGCCCTCGTAACGCACGAACGGGAAGGGCTCATCGCGGCAGAACAAACAGATTAAATTGCACGGAGCCAGGAGGGCAGGGCCTCAGGAGAATGTATGTATCAGTTGCCACCTCTGAGCCTCAACAAAAGCCCCAGGGCGTGTGGATCAGGATGTGGGGAATCCTGGTAGGGGTGGATGGGTGAGTGAATGCGTGGGATCTCCACCCAGCCACTTCATACTGGGGGTGGGTGGAAACATCATGTCCAGTTCATGATCCTCATCTGCAAATACTTCCGTGTGAAGATGATGGTGACCTACCTCCCAGGGTACTACTGTGAGGTTAAGGAGAGAGAGGAGGAGAAAACCCTGGGTTCGTGGGAAACTTGTTGCATTATATTCGGCGGAGCACGGTGTTTAACTTAGTGGCGCCCACTATGTGGAATAATCTTCCTCCTGTCGAAGTGCGAACTGTTGATGGGCAGGATCAACTGGTCGCAGCAGTCTTCTCCACTATGGTCAGTTGCACTGTAGGATGCAATAGATAATTGACTCCGCCCCCTGAGCCACCATTTTGTGTCTGCCTCCGGTTGGTACACCTTGGCATTCCAGAAAGAAAAAAAAAATAGATCCAGCAAGCCCACCCCTGATCTATGATGATTAATATTATTATTATTTACAGTATTTGTATACCACTCCACATCAAGCAGATTTCGGAGTGGTGAACAATAAAAAGACAAAAACAGATTTAAAATAAACTGGCAGAGTAGACCGTAATTGTCAGCACTCTGACACCAGAGATTCCAAATCAGCGAGATCCTTTTATTACAGCAAATCCCACGGCATAAGCGTAACGGTTATAGTCTTCAGAAATCGTACAGCTGATGGCCTTTTGCTACAGGCTCTTGAGATAGTTCCACATCAAGGTAGGGGTCAGGAATGCCTCTTAGGGACCAAATTCCCTGATAGTGATGACAGAAATAGTAGGAGCTGAACCCAGGATATTCCGCACATCCTGCTCTTCCTTCCAGCTCTGGTCCCCAAAAAAGTATGTTGTTTTTCTTCACATATCCATATACAAATGTATGCGGATTTAGTTGATTGATTGGTTCATGGATTAAAATTGATATGACTAATCAACTGTTATTGCTTTAACTAGGTGATGGCTCCCAAGAGCAATATTATCAGCACAGGGCACAGGCTAAAGAGTCAACCTACCTGTTTATCTGTCTTGAAGTAAAGGGATTTCTGCCTTTAGCATGCATTCTTAGTACATAGGGCAATTTAGGGCGCAACCGTATGTGTGTTTAGACAGAAAAAAGTCCCACAGTTCCCAGCATGCCCCAGCCAACATGGCTGGCAGGGGCATGCTGGGATTTGTAGGACTTTTTTCTGTCTAAACACACATAGGATTGCACCTTTAATTACTTCGAACAATACTCAGTGGGCACGTTCACATGTCACGCCAACCCACCTTGGCAATAAGTTGTGGTGGGTTGGTTCTGTGAACAACCCATAGTGCGCCGACAGACGGTTGGGCTCATCGTGGGTTGTTCGCCCATTCCCTTACCCTCCGCCCCCCTCAGTCCTCCCACTGGTATCCCAGGGGATGTAGCGGCAGGACCACCTTGTCTCCTCCTTTCTGCTGCGATCGCGAGCTGTTTTGGGCTCACCATGGCTTTCTTCCCCTTTCCCTTTTTCCCCCAGAGATTGCAAAAGCCGGTTTTCATGATCCCTGTTTTGACAGCCACTGACAGCCCCTTCAAAGTGCTGAAGCAGCACCTTGGAGGGGCTGTCAGTGGTTGGCAAACCATTAAAAAATAATAATAATGTGCACATGGTGTGCACAAATACGTTCAGATTCCCCACCTCAACTTATTTTTTTTGCCCTGAAAGTCTCCAGGGTGATGCACATTTTGTACTTTCCCCTGAGACTCTAGCTCAGGGCTCTCCAACCTTGGGTCCCCAGATGTTGCTGGACTACAGCTCCCAGAATCCCTTGCCATTAGCCATGCTGGCTGGGTATGCTGGGAGCTGTAGGCCAGCAACATCTGGGGACCCACGGTTGGAGAGCCCTGCTCTAGCTGCTCAGTAAAGTGCAAAAGTGCATCCCACCCCCTTTTGTTACAGCCATATGTCCCAGTCAGAAACCACTCAATGCCTGGTCAAAAGCCCCTTTTAAAGGGGACCCAGAGCTTTGACAGATAGCTAGCTGTTAAAACTCTTTTCCCCCAGAAAAGGGGGTGGGATGCACTTTTGTACTTGTCTGAGCCTCTGGAGTCTCAGCGTGTGCCAAAACAATTTGTCACAATGGTTTGATTGCGAAATAGGGGTTCATAATCTAAAAAAAAAAGTAAATGGCAAAAAGGCCGCGGCGAGCCCAGAACAGATTGTGATCGTGGTGGAGAGGGCAGCAAGCCAGTGCCAGCTGTCCTCAAGTGCTGTTTGGGCACCTGTGGGATGGCTAGCACTGGCAGGTACCTGGGCAAGCTTGGCAAGAGCAGCAAGGGGGTTGTGCCACTCTTGCCAAGCTGCTCATTAGCCAATTCCCGGTACTCACGATGGGGTCGGTCACCCGGGTTCAGACGACACGACAACCCATTGTGGGTACAACAACCCTTACAACAGCCCATGGGTTGTTGGGGTGGCTTGTTGCCCATGGACAAGCCACCCTGCGGGAATCAGTCCGGCCGGGTTCACACAACACGACAACCCATCGTGGGTAACAACCCACGATGGGTTGTTGTGTTGTGCGGACCCAGTCAATGTGTTGAATCTGTGAGTTAACTAGAAGGTAGGACAGGGCTCTCCAACCTTTGGTCCACAGATGTTGCTGGCCTACAGCTCCCAGCATACCCAGCCAGCATGGCTAATGGCAAGGGATTCTGGGAGCTGTAGTCCAGCAACATCTGGGGACCCAAGGTTGGAGAACCCTGAGTTAGGTGCTTTTACTGCCATGCTGCAGCGGTGGGGAACCATGGCCTTCCAGATGTTGTTGGACTACAAGTTCCACCATCCCTGACCATTGGCCATGTTGGCTGGGGCTGATGGGAGTTGAAGTCCAGCAACGTCTGAAGGGCTACAGGTTAATATGGGCTGGAGTCTTTTCTATATTTTAAAAGGTTTTTAAGTGTGCAGTAGTGCAGAGCATCACTTTGTATTGTATTTTTTAATTGATTGTTGTAAATCGCCCAGAGAGCTTCGGCTATTGGGCAGTATAGAAATAAATAAATATAAAATAATAATAATACATCCACCCAGAAACTAGATCCTATTTGGTATAACTAATTCAGTCAGGAGCCATCCTATCACAATTAAGAACTTTTTACAAGTCTCCATATTTTCAATCATGAGGGGACAGTTAGCTGCAAACCTAAACCTTCCCCATTGAAATCAACGGAACATAAAATATGTTTAATTTGGCCGGACAGTTCCTCTTGTTACTAGCAAAAAAACCTTTTATTATTATGGTGTGTGTGTGTGTGTCTATGTGTGTGAACGGTAGTTAATGACACATAGGGCTAAACCTGTCCTCCCCCACTCCCTGGTGTGGCGACTCTTTCACACAGCCACTGCGAATCAAGCCTGCTTCTATTCCGTTAGCCTCACCCCCTTTGTTTGCATAGCCCCATCTGGCATCCCGTTTCTTTGTCACACAGCAGTGTGACAGGATGTTGGGGAACTTGGAGAATTTGGAGCTAGAGTTCTCTCTCTGATCCAATGTCAGTGTTGCCAGCTGAGCCCAAAAAAAACAAAACAAAGCAGCCAGGCCTGCTCTTGTGCCTTCAGCGGTAGCTTGATCTGTAGCAGGGGTAGATCGCCAGATGTTTGTGGTTTCAACTCCCAGAAGCCACCGCCAGCAGGGCCCATGGTCAGGAATGCTGGGAGTTGAAGTCCAATTCCAAAACGTCTGGAGATCTAATTTTTGCCCACGCCCGATCTATAAAACTCAACAGGTGAAGCTTTTCACAGGCTGGCGATGAACATGATCTCCGGCTAACACCTGCACATCAAGTTATTGTTCAAAACACAGGTACTGGAGCTGGTTGAAAAGTTGTCAACTCGGCTGTCAACCCACCTACATCATATACCTTCAGACCAACCACTCGCCCAACCTAGCAAAAGGTCTCCTCCTCGCTGAAATGACTGACTCCACCCTTTCTCCTTTGCTGCTCCTTATGCCTGGACCGACCTCCCAATAGGACCAGCATCAGCATCCGGCATCTTTGGACCCACTGCTGCTGCTTGTTCTGGCCCCACATTAAAAAAACAACAACACAAAAAACTAAAAAAACCTTTCCCAGTGCTCTCAATAGCACTGTGCAGTGGAGTCTAGCTGCCATATTAATTTCCAATAATGCTCCTAATGCAGCATCACTCTGGGACACACAGTGGGGAATTAAAATGGTGGCCACCCAGTGCCGTCTGTGGCGCTGCTCAGAGCATTGCCGCCTGCTGTTGCCAGGTAAGTGCAAGGGGGCCTGCCCCAGTTCGTGTTGCCCAGGTCCTCTCTCAGAGATGGAGCCATCTTAGTCCCTGTACTGATTGGTTGACTGATATTTGATTTGATTTGTACAATGCCTTTCTACCAAAAAAAATGGCACTCAAGGCGGCTTACACAATTAAAATGGATTAAAATAATACATTAAAATACAATAAAAACATAACAATTACGGGGGGGGCGGTGGCGGGGGAATAAGGGTGCAAACCTATGTATGTTTAGATGGGGAAAAAGTCCTACACCTCCCAGCATGTCCCAGCCAGCCATGCTGGCTGGGGCATGCTGGGAGCTGTAGGACTTTTTCCCCATCTAAACATGCGTAGGATTGTACCCTAAGAATGCAAAACAGCACCCAGTCCAACAGAACCACTTACAGGCCAAATGTCTTCTTGAAGGAATTGGTCTTCGCCTGCCGGCCGAAGGGAGCAAACTTAGCTACCCTTGGGAGGGAATTCCGCAGTCCTCTATCCCACTGCTACAATATAGTAGTATATGTATATGTAATAGAAGTGTAGCTTCCAAATCGCGTGAAGTGATAATTCCCCTTTACTCGGCACTGGTTAGGCCTCATCTTGAGTCCTGCGTCCAGTTCTGGGCACCACACTTTAAGAAGGACGTAGACAAACTGGAGAGGGTTCAGAGGAGGAAACAAGGCCCTATGAGGAGAGACTGAAAGAACTGGGCATGTTTAGCCTTCAGAAGAGGAGACTGAGGGGAGATATGATAGCGCTCTTCAAGGACTTGAAACGTGGTCACACAGAGGAGGGCCAGGATCTCTTCTCGATCATCCCAGTTTGCAGGACATGGAATAATGGACTCAAGTTACAGGAACCCAGATTCCACCTGAACATTAGGAAAAAATTCCTGACTGTCAGAGCAATAAGACAATGGAACCAACTGCCTAGGGAGGTCGTGGGCTCTCCCACTCTGGAGGCATTCAAGGTGCGGCTGGACGGCCATCTGTCGGGGATGCTTTGACCCGGATTCCTGCATTGAGCAGGGGGTTGGACTCGATGGCCTGGTAGGCCCCTTCCAACTCTACTTTTCTATGATTCTATGTTCTGTGGCTCACGCTGGCTCAGCTTGTCTGAGCATGGAAAGCTAAGCAGGGTCAGGCCTGGTTATTACTTGGATGGGAGACCCCTCCTCTAGTCTCCTGCATTGAGCAGGGGGTTGGACTCAATGGCTTTGTGTAGGCCCCTTCCAACTCTATGATCTATGAATCTATGATTCTATGTAACTGAGATCAGTGCATGCCCTTTCCCAGTTTACAGCCTGTCTCCATTTCCCTCCCAGTCCTCTGTTTTCTCCCTGATGTATAGATTGGAAGTTTTTCAAGATTGGGGGGGGGGGCCCTGCCCTCCCATACTATGTAAGGTGGCATGCATATACCGGTAGATGGCGCTATATAAATAATAAATAAATGAATAGAAATAATAATAATAATAACAACATTTATATCCCACTTTTTTCCCTCTTGCAAGGAACTCAAGACAAGACAGCTTACAAGGTTCTCCTCCTCTCCATTTTATCCTCACAACAGCCCTGTGAGGTAGGTTAGGCCAAGAGTCAGTGACTGGCCCAAAGTCACCCAGTGACCTTCATGGCCAAGGGGGGACTAGAACCCGGATCTCCCGAGTCCCAGTCCAACACTCTCACCAGTACACCACACTTCCAAGTATTTTTTCTATTATTAAACCTGGTGCCCATCATTCATGGGAGTTACAGTCCATCACATCTGGTACCAGGTTGGGGAAGGCTGACAAAGAGTATATAGATTAAAAAAAAATAAATGGTGCCAGTACTTCTGAACGGTGTAGCCAACCTTCCCCACCACCTGTGAGAATCTCTGCCTCTATTCACCCGCCCTCCGTTTCTCCCACCTGCCGGGCTCTGCCCACCTGATTTCTCTTCTTCTCTGTACTTTTCCATCCGTGCTCCTACGTTGTTTTTTTCCTTTTCCAGCCTCCTTCTCTCTCTCATTCATTCCTCTCTCCCCACATTGCCCGCTTATCCCTGAACATCAGTGCCAGGCACGGGGCTGACTTCGAGATTTTATTTGCAGGTTCCACACGGGCGCTGTGGTCAACCCCGGCGGGTACACCGGGCCTCAGAATAAATGGCTCTTTGCTCAGAAGGGCCCATTAAAGGAAGAAAAAAAAAAAAGGGACTGGAGTGTTTCTCGGTTTTGGACGAGAACGGAGGGTGAAGCCAGGTCGCTCTGCAGATAAATTTAGAATCTCTTGGAATCTGTGTGGCTGGGTTTTTTTCGGCCAAGCCTAAAAACCCCTTGAAAAAGGGCATTGAAAAAGCATTCACCTGGGCCCCATGTGTGCTACCGCCCAAGTCTCTCGTTCAGATGAAAGCACTTACAAACTTGGACAGTACATTTATTAGATCAGCGGATGTTTCCAAAGCTGCTGGATACAAGTTTTGGGGTGACACAGGGCTCTTCTTCAAGCAGAGGGGTTCAGATCAGAGCAAAAAGGGTGATATTCTTTTGGATGTTGGGTGCTTCCAGATGGGAACCCTGTTCCACTACCTGGGTGTTGCTTTCCCTCTTTAATCACTTGTGGAATTGCAAATTTCTTTCCACGCAACAACAGGGATAGGGGGCCTTTTCTGGCACTGTACATCCTGCTATGTCCCAGCCATATTTATCTTTTTAAGGCACAGTCAACATATGCAACAGAATGAAGTGGTAGTGCCCTGAGGTCAGAGAAAGGACTGTACCACATTAGATAGCAGTTGGGGGATGGGAATGTTTGAATGAAAAGAAAAGTTCACTGCAGGTAGAAAGCTAGCAGAGTAAGGATTGGGCTTGTACTAGTTATTTACTTGAAGGGAGGGTTTTTTTGTTTTGTTTTTAATATTCTAAAATGGCATCCACACTACAACCTTGTTCTATGGCGTCGGCGTGTGTCCACTAGGCCCAAGACAACTGTGCTGGAAGGTTTCAGGAAGGAATCCTGAGGTCCTGTTCACACAAAACATTTGTCCAGTCAAAGTGGACTCCCATAGGAACGGAAAGAAGAGCTAAAGTGAGGAGGTTGCAGGTGTGCAGATTTCTCTTTAGAAATCTGGTCTTGAACTGGCTCTCCTGTCCTTGTCCTCTCCAGTCATGTCAGCATTTAGACTGGAAGCTCTTTGGGGCAGTGATGGTGCAATTTAAATTGAGAGCCAATGTGGTGTAGTGGTTTGAGTGTTGGACTGGGACTCGGGAGACCTGGGTTCTCACCTCCAAGCTCACTGGGTGACTTTGGGCCAATCACTGACTCTCAGCCTAGCCTACCTCACAGGCTTGTTGTGAGGATAAAATGGAGAGGAGGAAGGGGATTATTTAAGCTGCCTTGGGTTCCTTGCAGGGAGAAATGTAATAAATAAATATAAGTGGGGCATGCAACAAAATGCAGCGTGAAGTGATCCTGATCAGGGTTCCAGCCAACCAGCCACGCCTTTTCCTTCCCCCCCCCACTTTTCTGTCCCCCTCCCTCTGCCCGAACAGATACTCAGCATTCTGTGTCTGCTTATTGGGCTATTTGTTGAGGGGGGTTCCCAAGGGTGGTGGTTGTGTTGTTGTTTTTAAAACTTTTGCAATCCTTGAAGTTCCCCCCAGACCAGCCTGCTGATGCCTCCCCCTTGTGTACATGGATGGTGCTGTTTTGGTGATATAAGGATCGGCGCTCCACAAATGAGTTTGCTTTTAGTATATTGTTATTGTTATATATTTTATGTTTTTATCCTTTCTGTAAATTGCAGAATATCAGTGATAGCCCACTGCAAAGTAGTATGTAAATCTATGTAGTAAATAAATAAATAAATGATGTATAGGATCATTTATTATCTGCAGCGAACATTAGAATAACAGAATCCTAGAGTTGGAAGGGGCCATTTAGGCCATCGAGTCCAACCCCCTGCTCCGTGCAGGAATCCAGCCTCAAGTATCCCGGACGGATAGCTGTCCAGTCTCTGCCTGAATTCCTCCAGCAATGGAGAGCCCCACCACCTCCCACGGCAGCTGGTTCCACTATCTCATTTGTGGAGGCAGGCACTCTGCGCATACTTAGGCATTCAAGCTGAGGTGCTATAATTTTTTTTTAAAAAAAAACACAGGTAGGGTCAACCTTAGCCCCAAGCAACCAGGTGTATCGCTTACGTAGTTGGGCGGACCTTTGCATTGGTGAGTCCTGTCTCAGGATATCCAGGTGGGCCCAGCCCACTTTAGAAAGGGAGGTCTCTGGCCTTGTTTTGGCTGTGGAGGAGCCACTCCACTGGCACCATCCCAAGCGAAAGCAGAGGGGAGGCATCCCTCTTTGGTTTTTACTACTGAGAACTGTAAATCCCGAACCAGGAAACTGTATCCTGTTCAGCGGGGCCTTGGCAGCCACACCTGCTTTATCACCAGTGAAGAGGAAGAAGGAACCAGGAAATCTGGAACCTGTGTGCACCTTTTCCCTGGTGTCAATGCTGGGACACATGGAGCGATACCCACTCCAATAGCCAGTTCGCAGCATTCTGGGGTGCTGTATTCGGGATGTAGGGCCAAACTGCACACGAGGTGGGAAATCTCGAAGTTTGTTTATTTACTTATTTTAATGAATTGCAACCTCCCGGGCAGTGGTGCCAGGAGAGGCGGGGTGGATGCATAATCAACATTAAGCCTCCACCAAGCAGCTTTCTTACCTACGCAGGTGGGGGGGAAAACCCAACCAACCAGGTGATTGGGAAAGCACCACAGGAGATCACAACAGGATGTGAGTAAGGAGGCGCAGAAGCTGATAAGGCCATTATCGGTCAAAACCAGCAGCCTGAATTGCACATGCCAGATGGGCAGTGTGGAGCAGCGATGTAAAGTGCCAGCACTCCACCCCCAGTGGAGGCCCATTGGCATCGACAGGCGACCGCCCCCTGCATCATTTGAAACTCCTGAACAGTCATCAAGGGTGGACCTATGCAGAGCATATTGCAGTAGCCAAGCCTCAAGACAGACATTTTATCCTCAGCTAGAGAGATCAGGCCATAGCTGCTCACTGGCCACAGCTTGGAAATGGCATCTGTTTTAGGGGAAACACGCCTCCTTGGAACCGCTGGAACAAATACAACTCTTGGGCTGGCAGAAGAACGCAGAGGTGGGTGAGCAAGGTGATGGGGGAAGGGCAGGAGAAGCTTGGGCTGCATCCTGCTGCAGAACTGGCAATCCTACCCCCGACACCTGTTCACCGCCACTTAAAAGTTTGATGGGGAGGAAAGCCAAACACTGTCGGGACCCAATGAGGCAAATCAAACAAAACATGGCTCCAGTCCTCATCATTCTTGGGCTTCTGGGCAGCAGGATTCTCCCATCTGAAAACAAAGAGCAAGGCAATATTGCCTAGAAAGGCAACAACACCACCCCTTTTCCAGCTGAATCGGTAGACTTGGCACCCTTTTCTTTCTTTTTTTCCATGGGCAAGGTGGCAATGAGAGGCTGTGGGTCCCTGACCTTCTCCCAGCAGCCTGCGGTGTTTTCATTAAGAAGGTGTTGCTGGAATGACGTTTTGACTGCCGAGCTCCATTGAATAAAAGAGCCCTTTCTGGTCAAGGTTTAGCACTGGCCTGTCTTGGAAACTGTTAAAAACAGCTCTAGGAAGGAAGGGAGAGAGATTGGTCTGGGTGGGGAAGGACAAGGCAGGAGGTAAAGGGAGACTCAGCCCATCTCCTAGCCTGGGGGAAGACGCCTTTTATTGGCTGGAGGCTATGGAGAGATTGCTCGGGGCTGGCACGGGTGCAGAGAACTCTGTTTTCCTCAGCTTGGCTCGCTCTGTGTACAGGTGGCCCCAGAGTGCCGGACTGGATTTGTATGTATTAATCGAGACCGTTTGCAACCCACCCACCCACCCTCCAAGGGCTCCAGAGGTGTTGCCATATGTGGGCTTATAATATCCCCTTTTACCCTTACAACAACCCTGTGAGGTGGGTTAGGCTGAAAGACAGATGCGCTCAAGACTGTCCCAGCCGATGGATGAGCGGGGATTGGAAGCCTGTGCTGCTGATCCCTCACTTGGACCTTTTGGGGTTTAGCGTAACGTAGCAGCTGGCGGGGTGGGGTGGGGTGAGCTATGAACTGGGAAGTCCCAGTTCAAATCAAGCCCACTAATGGCACAATCCTATGCAAGTTTAGGCTGAAAAAAGGCCTACAACTCCCAGCATGCCCCAGCCAGCTATGCTGGCTGCGGCATGCTGGGAGTTGTAAGCCTTTTTTTGGCCTAAACTTGCATAGGATTGCGCCCTGAGTGACTTTAGATAAGCAACTAGTTGGTCTGCGGGGCACCAACTCTGTTATCCTTTCCGGCACCAGGTTAAGACCACCCTCTTCTCAGGGGCATTCAATGGCATATGGGGGGGGGGGATTTATATCCGTCTAGTTGTATTGAGATTGTTTTCGCTGCTCAAATTGTTTTAAATTCTGTTTTAAGTTTTGTATATTGCAATTCTATGCTGTTTTTATTGTATTTGTGGTTTGTGTTTTTATGAATTGTTGTGACCTGCCCAGAGAGCTTCGGCTGTTGGGCGGTATAGAAATGAAATGAAAAATAAAAATAAATAAACCAGTTCTCTCAGACTCAGAACCTTTCCCTTCCCACCCCTCTCCTCCATATGCAATATAGGTATAATACCAGCCTACCTTACAGGGCTGGTGTGAGAAACTGTACGAGAAGCAGTTTGGACCCTTGAAACGATTTGAATCCTCAGTGTAATGGCCAACGTTGCCTTTTTGCATTTCTTGCATGGTGGGCAAGAAATCCAGCCATCCTGACATGGAAACGCCCCTTAAAGGGGGAAGCTTCACTGGTTGAATTTCCGCCTGAATTTTGCCCCACCCACACACACCCCTATTTTGCTGCGGTGCAACTGCACTCTGATTGGGGAGCACCGTGGTCTGGATGTTTGGTGGGAGACCTTCCCCATCCCTGTAGCAGGAGGCAACACTCTGATTTGAACAAGCACAATAACAATATAACGGAGACCCAGTGTAGCATAGTGGTGAGAGTGCTGGACTGGGACTCGGGAGATCCGGGTTCTAGTCCCAACTCGGCCATGAAGCTCACTGGGTGACTTTGGGCCAGTCACTGACTCTCGGCCTAACCTACCTCACAGGGTTGTTGTTGTGAGGATAAAAGGAGGAGGAGGATTATGTAGTTGCCTTGGGTTCCTTGCAGGAAAAAGGACGGGATATAAATATAATAAATAAATATACATAAAACTCAAGTGATATCATCGACACATCCCATTCGGCTGCCCCAAGGCCCTTGGGCTTCTGACGGACGCATGGCAGGCAGAAACGCGACAGGTGCAGCAGCAGCTGCTCTTCTAATCATGCCCATCCCCAAGCTTCGCCTGATTGCGTTCTGCCTGCCGCGGAGCTGTCTGAAACGCGCACCGCGCGCGCGCACCGCGCCCAGAAAAGGTGCCAACCCCAACAGAAAAGGCGCTCGGAGTCGGCAGCGCCTGCTGTGGTCGCGCATCCCCCCCCCCCCCCAGTTCGAGGGCGGATTCTCGGGGATCCTTTTTCCTGCTGCTGCCCAGCTGAGCCGGGCATGGAAGGAGGAGGTGGCCGTCAACCCCGCGGTCCCCCTGCCTCGAGCTGCTGGGCAGGGCTGCGGCAGGCACAGAAGGCCCCTTTTCTGCAGCCCCGGACCGTGTTGTTTTTTCCAGGAATGTGCGGAATCGCGCCGCGTCCGTCCGGCCAGCCCGCCGGCGGACACACGCACAGGCGCGCACACTGGCTCCATTCAAGGCGGCAGCCGGGACGGGAGCAGCCGCACCGCTGGGCGGGCGGGCGGGCTGGCGGGCTGGCACCCCTTGGGCAGCCGGTCCCCGCCCCCTGAAAGTGGCACTGCTGCTGCAGCAAGGCCTGGAGGCAGACGCGAGAAGGCGAGAAAGGGACTCTGTGTGTGTGCGCGCGCGCGCGCGCGCGCGCTCGCATGTGTGTGTGTGTGGCAGCCATACCCAACCTGGCGCCCTCCACATGCGTGGAGCTACTACAGCACCCACCAGGTTGGAAAGCTCATAGGATGGAGAAATGAGAGCCAGTGTGGCGTAGTGGTGAAGAGTGTTGGACTGGGACTCGGGAGATCCGGGTTCGAGTCCCCGCTCGGCCATGAAACTCACTGGGGGACTTTGGGCCAGTCACTGACTCTCAGCCTGACCTACCTCACAGGGTTGTTGTGAGGATAAAATGGAGAGGAGGAGGAGGATTATGTAAGCCGCCTTGGGTTCCTTGCAGGAAAAAAGGCGGGGTATAAATGTAATAAATAAATAAATAAATATGCCCCAGGTCCATAGAGCTGCACGGAACTGACACAGTCGAAAATCCAGAGACCCCACCCCCCTAGGATAGGTGTCCAAATGTGTCACAGGGTGGGGCTGGAGAACAGTTGCAACGGGGCTCTCTCACCCATCAGCCCTACTCACATCTTTGGGCGGGGGTCTCCTCCCAACCCATTGGCTGTGCTGGCTGGGGATAATGGGCATTGTAGCCCAACGCATCCGAAGGGCACCAGGTTGGACAAGGTTGACGCAGCATGTCTGAGGAAGAGGGAAGAGACAGTTAGCTAAATTAGATCGGATTTAACCTTTGTGCCACCCGCCGCGTTTTAGCGAGCAGTCACACACAGTTATATGTGACTCTCTATAACCTTCCTTATAACAGCCCTGTAAGGTAGGTCGCTATTATTATTATTATCATCTCCTGCGTGTGGAGAAATTCCCTGAACGTAGAAAGATAGGGTAACAATGGAGCAGGCTGGGTTAGGAACGCCCTCCTTGATATGCTAGTTTCTTTCTTGCGGGGAGTTTATGACATTGGGCAGCGTCTAAAAATGGCATCCTTCACCTACAGTCTGGACTGGTATGCTCCGCTCTGCTTCCATGAGCATTTTAGCACCTCCTCGTGCTGCTGGATGCATAGAGCAGGACCTAGGCCTGGGATGGCTGACGTAATAAGGGCAAGAGTGCCGCAAGAGTGCTTCTGAGCGTGTGAAAAAAATCATCCCTCACCACTGAGCAGCACAGGCTGCTCACACATATCTGGGATTAAGGGGAGGACTTCCAGATTGTACTGTGTGGCTTCAAAGAGGGGTGGGTTTTTTTCACCTCTTCTCTTTAGAAATTAAACGTTCATTTGACTGTAGGCTCTTTGTGCCCAATCAGTGCCCAAACCCAGCCCTTGGATGTGTGACGTGGCTTAGAACATGGGCAGAGTGCCTTTCCTTCACCACCGAGTCACCTCAGTCAACCCACGCACATTTGGAATTAGGGGCAGGGGGTCTTCGGGTCACACAGGAAAATTCTTACTTTGGAATTTCATCAAGAGACGGATTGGGTGGCGGAAGAACTTAAGCAATTGGTCAGCCTTCCCCAACCTGGTGCCCTCCAGAAGTGTAGGACTACAACTCCCATCCTCCCCAGCCCGCATGGCCACTGTGTGTAGGTGGCAGAGGCGGGGTATGAAGGTTGGGACGATGGCCCAGAGGGGTGGCATGAGGATTTGAAGGCAATTAAGGCAGCCTTCCTCGAACCTGGCGCCCTCCAGAAGTGTAGGACTACAACTCCCATCACCCCACACATGGGGATGATGGGAGTGGTAGTTCAGCACATCTGGAGGGCGCCATTTTGGGGAAGGCTGCAATAAATGGATAGGATGGAGAGAGTGACAGAGGCAGAAGGAAGTGATTAGATGGGAAGAGAATTGTATATACAGTAATACCTTGGATTGCAAGTAACTTGGTCTGAGAGCGTTTTGCGAGACAAGCAATTTTTTTTAAATTTTATTGACTTGATAAACGAGCAAGGTCTTGCAAGACAAGTAGTTACGTAGGGATGTAACCGCTCACCTCGAGCGGGCGTAGTGGGCCGAAATCGGCCCCCGCTCACGCCCGCCAGAGACTCGCTTTGATATAAGAGTGTTTTGGATTACAAGCACGGTTCCGGAACAAATTATGCTTGCAATCCAAGGTATTACTGTACGTATTATTTCATTGATGTTGGATGATGTGTGTGTGTGTGTGTGTGTGTGTGGTGGGTGGAGGTAGGGAAAGAAGGAAGGAAGGAAGAAAGATGGAAAGAATCAGGGATCAGCTTCTGTGATGATCTCTCCTAGTGGTTTTCAAACTTTGTTCTTTCAAGAGAAGCCTTTCGAGACATGGGCTTAACTGCCAAGGAACCCTCCCTAGGTGTCAGCTGCAGAACACCTGTGCTTGCGGAGGATTCTGGATTGCATGAATTGCAGGCAGCTGGCCAGGACATGGGGCCTCCTCAGCCACTGCCCCAAGTCAACGGTGAACGTGCGGTAGAACACATTCACCGCTCCCCTAACTCTTCCGGTTGCAGGAGAAGCCTGCTGAAATGAGCTGGCTCTCTGAAGAACGCGCATCCATCTGCCACGATGAGATGCCCCCCCAGTAAGCTTCTGAGGAACCCCTGTGTTCTCCAGAACAGTGTTCTCCAACCTTGGGTCCCCAGATGTTTTTGGCCTACAACTCCCAGCATGCCCCAGCCAGCATAGCTCGCAAAACCCATGCGTCTCGTGACATCCCTGGCGGCAAATCGCTGCAAGAAACCAAGACGGGGAGCGTTGCAAACTCAGGCTCAGGATGCGGTTCAGGGTGCCCACTAGGAAATCAGGCGGCCCTGGGGGGAGGCACTCCTCTTCCCGCCAGCCCCAGGTAGGATGTTAGGGCAGGCACAGAAAGAAAAGGATTCTCTAGGACAGTGTTCTCCAGCCTTGGGTCCCCAGATGTTTTTGGCCTACAACTCCCAGCATGCTACGCTGGCTGGGGCATGCTGGGAGTTGTAGGCCAAAAACATCTGGGGACCCAAGGTTGGAGAACACTGCTTCAGAACACAATTTGAAAACCACCAATGGAGGGAGAGGACTTAGGTAAGATAAATTGACCTGTGGTGGTGGTGGGGCCATGCAGAAATGACGTTGTGGATGGGAGTTCCCATTCCAAAAGGGTGGAGAACGTGAGCAGGTTCCAGAAGCTCTGGATTGGAGCTTCCCAGGGAAGGAGGCCCGTTTTCTCTCCCCCCCCCCCCCCACGATCCCTTTCTTCTTCGTGGTGGGGCCTTTCCAACCAGGCAGATTGATGGGGGTGGGGGGTGGGAGGCTATGCTCCACTTGCCCTTCCTATCTTGGTCTTGTCAAAGGGACCCTGACGCCCTGTGGGTCTTGCAAGGCAGACCCAGGATCCTGCTGGGAGAGAAATGGAGCAGGCCAGGATTGGGAAGGTGCACACGGCCGGGACGTGCTCCTGCGTGTGCCATGCGTGGGGCCACGTGGTTCTTGTGTGACCCCGAGTGCCTGGGTGTCGGTGCCCTGGCGAGTTAGTGATTAATCTGTCCTGCAAGGGCAGTGGGGGTGGGCTTCGAGGGCCTCGGTGCCCCCCTCCGCCTAGAAGAGTGTGGGCACTGTGTTTGGTGAGTAAACAGACCCAAGGGTCATGGGCCACTGTGTGTGTGGGTGGCAGAGGCGGGGGATGAAGGTTGGGACGACGGCCTGGAGGGATGGCCTGAGGATCTGAAGGCAATTAAAGCAGCCTTCCCCGAACCTGGCGCCCTCCAGAAACATTGGACTACAACTCCCATCACTCTCTCTCTCTCTCACACACACACACACACACACAACACATGGGGACGATGGGAGTTGTAGCCCAGCACATCTGGAAGACGCCATTTGGGGAAAGGTTGAATTAAAGCAGTGTTTCTCAACCTTGGGTCCCCAGATGTTTTTGGCCTACAACTCCCAGCATGCCCCAGCCAGCTATGCTGGCTGGGGCATGCTGGGAGTTGTAGGCCAAAAACATCTGGGGACCCAAGGTTGAGAAACACTGAATTAAAGGATCCCACCCCGAACCCAATGCTGATTGCTCTTCTTGGTCAGAGAGGTCTGTCAAGAACCTCAGGTCCTCCTAAAGCCGTATTGCTTGGCTTTTCAGACTGAACAGTTGACCAAGACCTCATTCTACTGTGTTCGTAAATTGTAAACTAGGCCTTTCTTGCTTCACTTGCCAGCAAGTGAGGCAAGGGCCTGCTCTCAGGATTTTAGATTTGAGGTATCCCGGAAGTTCATCGTCAGCCAAGCTTAATCTTACCTTGCAAAGGAGCTGGAGTCTTGCAAGGAGCTCGGATTCCATCTGACAGAGCAGAAAGCTTATTTAAATTTTTGTGCAGAGCAGCTGGTCTGCCTTGCAATGAGCTTTGCTGTCCTCTAGCGAGCACAGTCTACTGTAATTGTTAATGACTTCCCATAGGACACATCAAGGAAGAAAAACAAGTGAAGTCTGGAGACAGGAGTGTCAGTTTAGATCCAGGGGTGGGAGTGGAGGCAGCGGGAGTAATTCCCAGCAAGGTTTAAAGGCCCATCCTTAGATATATATTCTTCTGGAGGATAAAGCTATCATTGAAAGATAAGGCTATCAATGGCTACTAGTCATGATGCCTCTATCTACACGAGGCATTTATTGTGCACTTGTCATTCCCTACTCATGGTTGTGTACGGGTTCTTTAGATGATGTTGTGACCTTCCAGTTTCACTTCTGTGCCTAACCAGCACTTTTGGTGAGTTTTTTTTGAGCAGGGAAAATGTGACATTTAATTGTGAAAGCGAAAGAAAACACAATGTCCTCTTCTGTATTTGTGCTATTCTGCTGTACCACACTGCCACTTAGAGGTTATGTAGCAGAAAAGCAGGAAAGGAAACGTGTCTTGTGTAGTGCTTCGATCTCCACCCTGTGATGAAACCGAAAGTAGATGCAGCGAATTAACAGCCGATTAACACCCTCGTATAGAAAAGCTTTATATTTCCCCCACTACCAGTTGCTGGGGAACACGAGCAGGAAGGTGCTGTTGCACCCATGTCCTGCTTGTGACCTTCTCATAGGCATCTGGCTGGCCACTGTGGAAACAGAATGTGGACTAAATAGGCCTTTGGTCTGATCCAACAGGGCTCTTCTTATGTTCTTGAGATTAAATTGCAGAAAAGCCTAATATTTTATGAGCCTTTCTTGTGGTGACATTTTTGTAATATCTCACAATAGCCATAGCAATGTTGGCAACCCAGGTTGAACATTCACCCTTATTTTTAAGCAAAGGGATTTGTGCCTTTGACATGCCAGCTTCACAGGGATAATTACATGTGGTTTGAAACACAGGCAAGGAATGGTCCCCTAAGGTCCTCCCTATATAGCTCATCTTTCTGGAGATCAAAGCAGGAGGGCTAGAGATCAGTCTTAAAGCTGCAAGAGTTTGCAAGCTCCGAGTAGGTTGATACTAGCCCCTAGTTCTAATGGAGGTGGTAAGCCTGTGTCTGCGTTTCAAAATTCCTCCACGTGAGGGTTGGCCATGTTTTCTGCTTTACAGAGGACAATCCTCTGTTTGAAAGCATCCTCAGTTTGAAGGGCTGTGGCTGTCCAGCCCGATTCTGGTTTCAAGTTCAGCAACCGTAAGATGGGAGAGCAGGAGCAGTTGACACAAGAGGGGCAGTGCTAGGTACCAAAAAGATCCAAGGTTCAGGCCCACAGGGCCAATAAATAAATAAATATATGCACACATTTGCATATACTAATTTACATATGCTCTAAAGCAGTGTTCTCCAACCTTGGGTAGAAGCGTAGCTGGCTGGGGCATGCTGGGAGTTGTAGGCCAAAAACATCTGGGGACCCAAGGTTGGAGAACACTGCTCTAAAGTCTGCAAAGGGCCCTGTCTCCCAAGGACACCCCTATTTGTAAAAAGGGATATGTGGACAGGGGAGAGGAGGGCATTTGATTTCAGGAAAAAAAAAACCTCAGGCAGAAAGATTCGGGGGGGGCAGCAGGAGGTGAAGCACATAACAGTATGGGCAAAAAGCCAGCTCATCCAATGCAACAGAGATCCTCAGGGCCCCTGCACCTTTCTTTCAGCAAGTGCCCCTGGGCAGCCGGGTGGTGGGGCAGAGGGCCTCCCAGAGATTCGGGGCTCCAGATGAAAGACTCGGGGCTCCAGCCCTAGTGGGCCGCCCCCTGACACTGCCTATCAAGAATTAGCAGGCTGAGCAGGCGCACAGGTCACCGGGTCACAATCTTCCCCGCTATGGTGAGAGGTGTCCAAGGAATTTGTTTGTGTGAAGGAGCAGCCCATCAGGGGAGCCCCACCTGCAGCCTGACTGACGGCCGTGCAGCCCAGGCACAGCTTGGCCACCTCAGGACTAGGCCTGAGAAGAGGGCTGTGTCCTTTTAAGGAACAGTTCTCCCGGTGCCTTTGCACACCTCTTGCTGTGTGAGGAAGCCAGCACACCTGTACAGCCATCTCCTATCGGGTGACCCTGTTGGCCTACTGCAGCAAAAAATATATACCGGTATATATAAAAAAACATGACCAAGAGTCCTGTGGCACCTTAAAAGACGAACTAATACATGTGTTAGTCTTTAGGAGGCCACAAGAATAAGAAGAAAGAAGTAGACTTGGGAACCAGCAGCCTTACGTCCTGCCAAGCCACCATTGACTAGGGAAATGGGAACGTGGGGATCCAAGATGGAGTCACAGTGGCGTCCTTGTGATGCCATTGTGAGCCGTGACTCCATTTTGGATCCCGGCAAGTTCTTTTCTGTTTTCCCTGGGAAGCAAAGTAAGGGAAGCAGTAGTCTTCATCAATGCCCTGGGGATAGGGCAGGATCTGTGTCCAAGGGCCTGCGCCTTCCCCGTTCTCCATTTCCCGACGTGGCTTGAAAGATTCTCCTTAATTTGGGGCCTGCTTGCTCGTTTCTGGGGCTGCATTTTGGTTTCCTGCCAGTGTATGTGGAGAGAAGCAAGGCCTCTGTGGTTGCTTAGCAACTGCAAAATGTGATCCTGCCACCATTTTGAGGCTGTGTGGCAGTAGAACACCTTACGATAGAAGCTAATAATTAGATCTAATCCATTCCCCTGAATGGTGCCGTATATGGCTCTCAAATTTCCAAGAGAAGCCAAAGGAGGGAAGGCACCAAATGACAGGGGAAAATGTGTGTGTGGAGGAGAGATGAAATCCCAAGGGTGCACAAAAATAAAGATTTTATTGGCCCCAATGAGTTTCAGATTACAATTCTTCTTCAGGAACACTTTTAAAAGCACACAACTATGTTCTGTAGAGCTTTTTAAGCGATCCTGAAGAAGAATTTGAATTTGAAACCCATTGGGCTGATAAAATCTTTATTTCTGCACACACTTGGGATTTCATCTCCTCCTTTTTTTCCTCCTAAATTCTCAGTCCCAGAAGGAAAAGACGCTTGTGAATAAGCGGCCGTGGAATTTGACAAAATGGACGGGGTCAGGTGGGGTAGCATTGGTGCTTTGGCCTACTACTTTGTACTCTGTTGTCAAAAATGGCCCTCCAGTAAAAAACCAGTTGCGGATCTGGGCTTTATGGGCAATGGTTGCTAGGCAACAAGAAAGGCCTAGCTTCTTCCGAGTTAAGAACATTACAGTAATACCTTGGATTGCAAGTGACTTGGTTTGAGAGTGTTTTGCAAGACAAGCAAATTTTTAAATATTTATTTAATATTTTTTGTGACTTGATATACAAGCGACGTCTTGCAATACAAGTCCTGTAGTACGGCTTAAATTAAAAATCTCTGTACAATTTTTTTGGGGGGGGGTTCGTTTTGATATATAAGAGTGTTTTGGATTACAAGCACGTTTCCGGAACGAATTATGCTCTCAATCCAAGGCATGACTGTATTGGCTAGTGATGGCACACAGGCAAATACTCTCCTGGACAGATGTCCCATTCTGCTCTTTAGCTGGTTCTTCAAACGCATTGACCCATCCCTTTCCCATATGGCCTTAGAGATGGGCCAAATATTTAGTAATTCCGTTTGATGGTGCCGCAGCAGCAGCAGCAGCAGCAGCAGCCATTGACCTTCAGAGCTAGAAAACTGAATGGGGTGGAGGGGAAGCGTGAAAACTGTTGCTCAAGTTTTGGCTCCCATGATTAATCTCAGGAAGGCAGAAGATGCTGTGCCAGTCAGGAAGTATCTGGGGGAGGAGGGGAGTGGAATTAACATTTTATCAACCAATTTGATCAGACTCTCTCTGTGGACTCCGCAGTACAATCCTTTGCATGTTTAGACAGGAAAAAAAAGTCCTACTACAGCTGGCTGGGGCATGCTGTGAGTTGTAGGACCTTTTTCTGACTAAACATGCATGGGATTGTGCCCTAAAGCCGTTAATGGGAGCATGTTGCATGTAGTCTGCACTGCAGGGCACTTTGGAGTAAAGTGTGTCTCTTTGCAGGCATTCACACAAAGGATGGGAAAGGGAAAGGACGGTGACCACAAAGGAAGGTAAGGTAGGGACAAACCTACCACGGTTTATTGGTAGTGTTGCTGATTATATTTTATATATACTGCAATCCAGAAATAGGTACATAAGCTCCATTTATATCAATGCAATTGAAATGTGCCAAATTTTCTCTGGATTGCACTTTTTCATCTTCTGTTTTTAATCATTTTACAGTGTGATCGGGATGCTGGTTCAGATTTTAGTTGGAAGGTGAAGGCAAACAGATCTCACTGTATATGCTGCTGGTGGTGACTGAACTTTTGACTTATAGTCATGATTTTTGGTTCTCTTGTGGTTGTGCCCTGAAAGACTGGGGGGGATTATCAGTGAATCAGTCTTTTTGAGGTTTTTTGAGTACTGGGAACAATGAATCTTCTTTGATCACCAGATCAGATTTATAAACTCCTTATCAGGGGAACAAAACCCGAATACCATTTTGTTTTAATTATCGTTAATACCATAAAAAGAGAGAGACACACACATGTAAAACAAAGACACCCCCCTGAATTGTCTCTAAAGTATGATATATTAAATCAACTCTTACCCTTTTTCCCAACAGAAAGCACAAATATTTAAATATAAAGCCACTTTAAAAAAAAATCTGAACTATATTCTCTCTCCCTGTTCCTCTTCAGGCTGAGGCCTACATTGTCTTTGGTGTAACCAAACCCCTTTGTGTGTATGTAACAATGGAGTCCCGCCAAGTATGATTCTGACCTAAATGGATGGCTTTGAGATGCCAAGACAAGAGTTCAGCCATAGACTGTAACATCTGTGTTGAGGAAGGAAGTAAAATGTCCTAGGCCGAGGGATCATCCCCAGCTTGCTCCAGATTGCATAACTTCCTTTTCTGTGTCCCTTTTCACCTATGCATGGACCCATCCATCAAAGCTCCACTCCTGCAGATATCATGTATCTTCAGTAACTGAAAGATTCAAAGCGGGGTCTATCATTTGGGGATGGTGGGATTTGCCCTTGGGAACCCATGCTGACAGCAGTACAACCGTACCTAAGTGAAGGTGAATTGATGGCCGTTTTTACCCAGCTGGCCATTGGTTGATATCAACAAGGCGTACACTGCTTCTTCCTTGCAGCTCCCTGGTCATTATGGGCAAGTGAGTATATTGAAATGGAAGGGCTTCCGAAGGAGCGCTTGACCGCTATGAGGCAACGTCAGTCTTGAGGTCTTGAAAGCGTATGGCCCATCAGAGCCAGGCCTCTGGTGATTTACTCCTTTCCACCAGCCATATTGCAATTGGTTGGCAAAGGGAGGGGACATCTCATTGATGGTCTTGCTGGTGATTGTGGCACAAGGCAGAGTTTCTTTTCTTTCTCTGGCCTCCTCCTTTTTCGCATTGCAACTGGGCAACAACCTTAAGAAGCATTGAGCAAGGAGCGGCTGTATAGGCTCTGATAGTAGGAGCCGGTCTCGCTGAGTGAGGTGGATGTCTCATAAGCATGTTTGCTTTCCACTGAGTGTGGGGAGCCATAGCCACTGTATGCCATGGCCTGCTCATAGGACTTCAGGTCAATCTTGTGGCTCTGCTCTGTGGACATCAGGTTGGTGATGGAAAAGGGATGGTTGAAGTTGAACTGAGGGTCCATTTTGAGATCACTTGGAAGATCCAGATTGGTAATAGAGGTGGCAAAGTAGTGGCTATTCATGGACTGAGAGATGGGGGCTGGAGAGGCCTCGGAAGCTGGGGATGAGCCCTGGCCCCCTGAACAATCTAGTTGGACCAAACCTCTTTGCTCCTCAGACCCATGCGAGGTATCTGAATGGCCTGACTCTGCCCCTTCTGAACCTGTGTTGGGGCTCTGGCCTTCCTGAAGACCTTCGGGAATCTTGGAGGCCTGGTCTTGGGCATTGGAGGCCTTGACGTTAGGCTTCTTGGCCTTGTCCTCAATTTTGAAACGCTTCTGACGCCTCAGATAGCAGCCATTCTCAAACATGTTGCCTGAATTTGGGTGGAGAGCCCAGTAGGAACCTTTGCCGGGCTTGTCTGGGGAACGGGCCACCTTGACGAAACAGTCGTTGAAGGAGAGGGAGTGGCGAATTGAATTCTGCCAGCGCTGCTGGTTTTCACGGTAGTAGGGGAAGAGGTCCATGATCCACTGGTAGATCTCATTGAGAGTCAGCATCTTGCTCGGGGCCTGCTGAATTGCCATGGTGATGAGGGAGATGTAAGAATAGGGTGGCTTGGCATGGGTCAGTGTGCGCCGGTATGACTTGCTGATCTCTTTGGGCCTATTCATGCTTGACGGAGAGTAGCCTAGTGGGGCCATTGCCTGGCCGACATTTTGATAGGGTGACAGAGAATTGAGAGTGGGGGCCTGAGCTCCCAGCGGAGTCAATACTGGACTGACGGGAGATGCCACTGTCGGAAGGCCCATGGGACTGGTGGCGTTGGTCAGACCAGTGAGAGAAGGGCTACTCAAGCCGTTGTTTGGATAATTCATGTTCATAGAGCTGGGGGAACTCAGGGAGTTCAACGTCACGTAGGAATTAATAGGGTTCATAGGCCCCAAGCTGGATGTCATAGTACTCACTGAAGGAAATACCTAAGGGAAGCAAAGAGAGACTGTCAAAAGTGAGATTTACATTCCATGGGGAGACAAATAGGGGAGAAATAGGCCAGGAGGAGGCAACCTTCTTGGGCTCATGGGCGCATTTGGCAATTTGAGAAACTGTCCAGGGCACCACCCCATAATGACTGCCATGGGAGTGGTGGCTTACCAGACACACGTGACAGGAGACCCTTTTTCTTTCCCCCTTCTTTTTCTTGGTGGCTGGACGTGCTGCAGAGGAAAGCATCGTGCTGCAGAGGAAAGCATCAGCCTGAGGCTGCCAACCATTTTCATTTCCGAAGGAAGTCTCTGAGCCCCACATGTGGCCTGGAGGCATTCATGGGAAATGAAGATGGCAGCAACTGGAGCTCCTCTGCTTTGAAGCAATGCCAGGAAATCTGTTAATGGGGGGGGGGGGAGTGGGAAGAGTAGGGCACTCTGGTAGGCACCAAGAAAGGTGTCTGGGGTGCACTGGTGCCCATGGGTCACACGTTGCCTACCCCTGGTCTGTGCCTTTAATAGATGCACAGAAAGCAATCATAGTTAACATACAGTAAAGGCGAGAACTGCATCTAATGAATTTCTAATTATGCAGCTGCTAAAGATACAAAGCCCTTTCAGGTTAAAAAAAAAAAAAAGTGGCAATGATTTAACAAAGGCTAACCAAAAATGCAGGGAAAGAAAATAGGCTGGGATTGACCACCTTCGTCTCAGAGAGGAACCATATGAAGGACAAGCATGGCATTGTTTCTACAGGGAACAAATAGAAGGACGGACCACAACTGATCCACTAGTGGGAGTGAAGGCTCATCATTGTTTCATGGGGGCCCAAATAAGGAACACTTGGTTTCTGTTTCATTAGAGGAATCCATACATGGACAGACCACCATTTTTTCCAGGGGACGGGGGCTAAAAGAAAGAAGGCCCACCACTGATCCACAAAATATAAGGGAAAGATGGCCATTTTCCTACGGGGGAGCACATAAAGGGAGGGACCACCACTGTTCTACCAGGGAAGCGTAGAGAGATGGACCACAAACAGAAGAAACGGCTGCCAATACACTTGTTGCCACTGAAATGTTGCCTAAAGGAACATGTGATACAAAGTTGGGGGTTCCTTCCCAGTTTGCACTCTGTCGCCACTGCCTCACAGGGAACAAAGACGAGGGAGGTGCACACAGCTTGTCCAGTGACATTTGAGTCCCCGTTGTCATTTCCAGAGGACTGTGCTGCTGAAGCCTTCCTGACATTAAAAAGAGGGGGTTTTGTGGTCCATGAACCCAATAATTTCCGCTATGGGCACCATCTTTATTTACTGAATGTTTGTTTGCTCAGAACCACTGAAGTAGAATCAATCAGGTGCTTAAGGGCAGAGAAAGCGGCGCCTGCTATTTGCGTAAGATAGAGACTTAATTGGCAGCGCTATTGATCCTCATTGATAAGTGAGTACCTGCTGCCACGGGATGGTGCCACAGGCCTCACTGGCCATATGCTCATCTGTAGCTCAGTGTGTGACACCGCCCGTGACGGAGCCATTTTCGCAGAGCCTGTTCTGAAGGTCTTGTGAGGCAGGGAGAAGACAACCCAGAATTTGAATAGGGTTTTGTTTAAGAAAGGAGAGATGCTTCAAGTGGCTAGAGCAGCCTTCCCCAACTGGGTGCCCTACAGATGTTTTGCACTTCAATTCCCATCGGCTCCAGCAAGCATGGCCAATGGCCAGGAATGCTGGGAGTTGTAGTCTGAAAAACACCTGTAGGGCACCAGGTTGGAGAAGGCTGGGCTAGATTCAGATCCCAGCTCAGTCAGGGCGTTTACTGGGTGCGGGGGGGGGGGGGGGTCCGTGAGGAGAGCACCCCATTCACACTGCGCTGGGCACCATGGGGGAAAGTTAGGCTATAAATGAGATCAATCAATAAAGGAGTGCATGATATCAGCCTTCCCCAAGCTGGTGCCCTCCATATTTATTTATTTATTTATTTCATCTCATTTCATTTCATTTTTATACTGCCCAATAGCCGAAGCTCTCTGGGTGGTTTACAGCAATTAACAAGACAGTCCCTGCCCGCAGGCTTACAATCTAAAAAGACACGACACACAAGGAAAAAGGAATGGGGAGGGAAGAAGGGGGGATATTAATTAATACTCCTGGCAGGGCTGGTGGAATGGCCCTGCGCTCCCTCTCATCTCCCTCCTCTCAGCCTGCTGGAATGGCTGGTGGTGGTGGCAGTTGAGGGAGGAGGAGCCGTCATGAGGGCGGCCTTTCAGCAGGGCTGGTGGTGGAATGGCCCTGCGCTCCCTCTCATCTCCCTCACATCTCATATGTGTTGGATTACAACTCCCCTCTTCCCATGCCAGCACGACCGATGGCTGCCCTGGCTGGGGATGAAGGGAGTTGTAGTCCCACACATATGGAGGGTGCCGGCTTGGGGAAAGCTGGCTTATATAAAGCAGTCGAACTATCAGGGTACCCCCCCACCCACCCAAAAAGAAGGGGATCGTCACCCCCTTTGCTGAACTGCAGTTCCCAAGGTTCCTTGGAGGTGGTGGAGAGCCGTGACATTAAGGCTGCAATCCATCCCTGAACTTAATTACTAGGGAACAAGTCCCATTGACCACAGTAGGATTTACGGTACGTCCAAGTTAACAAGGCCTAGGGTTGTTGTGCTGTTAGGTTGCAGTCCTAGGCACAGTTGCCTGGGAGCAAGCCACTGTTGGGACTCAGTGGGAATTTACATCTGAATAAACATGCATAGGTTTGGGCTGTAGATTCAGTTTGGCATGTGGTTGCCAAATAATTGGAAGGGGCCTTTTGTTCTGTCAGTGTCACTGTAGGGAAGGGATTCGGTCTAACCATCTGTCCAGTCTCTTCTCTAGTGAGGGAAAGACATAGGAAGCTGCCTTATACTGAATTATATTATCCCTCTAGCCCAGTATTGCCGACACTGACTGGCAGCCATGGCTCTCCAGGGTTTCAGGCAGGATTCTTTCCTAGTCCTACCCGGAGGTGCCGGGGATCGAACCTGGGACCTTCTGCAGGCCAAGCAGGGGCTCTACTACCACTGTGCTACGGTCCCTCCCTCCAGTTAGGCTTGACCGTGCTTAGTGTTGACCAAGTGCTTTGTGAGTGCACCACATGCTCAATCACAGCAACCCTGTACAACATCTCTGTAAGGTAGGTCGGTGTTATTCTCGCTAATATTGCAGATGGCGGGGGCCAAGGGCTGAAGCGGAGAGACGGCGGCTTGCTTCAGGTCATCTCATTAGCAGAGTTCTTGAGATTTCAGCTCACACCACATGACACTGGCTCGCTTGCTCCTTCTCCCTGTGGCTCCATGGACTGAATCCACCTGAACTTACCCACCCAAATGTTTATCTAGCAGCCTTATACAACCTGTTCCCCTGCTCCACCCACAACCCTTAGAGTTAAGAGTGCTGGAGCAGCCAGCCTGTTCCATTGGTTAAGGGCAGTCCTGCCAATGCAGAGCTTTGCAGAATGAGGGGACACGATGTTTCGGGGGTGGTGGGCAGGGGGGCGGGAGGATCCTGTGGCTGGTGGAATCGGGAGCCAAGAGCTTGCTGGAATAAATGGGAGTTGTAGTCCAACACATCTGGAGGGTGCCACATTGGAGAAGGCTGTCTAATGAAAGCTCCCCCTGTGTGTGATTTTAGGACCAAGGAGCATCAGAAATGCCATCTTCTAATGCCAGCGTACTCCCATCTATGGATCCTGCAACAGCAGGAAACTGCATGCATCCGCATATGAGAATCTTCACATGCTCTACAGCTAGGTTGTTGCGGGGGACACAAAGTAGTGGGGATGTTCAGAAGAGACAGGAATTTGGAAAAGGTAGAGAGTAAGAGGCATAATGTCTAACCTAAACCTTTTTGTCTGTAGTCTGAGCCCATGGCATTCCAGGCACATGCATAGAAAACATCCGCCACAATCTGGAGAGTTGTCTTATGTGTTCCAAAAAGCCCCTTTGCCTGCCCAGTAGGACTTCTGACCTGTGTGCTTTGACCCTAAACCATATCAGAAAATGCTTTTGAAACTTCCCAGGGCATCAAACATGGTTTGCCATGCTTTGTTTTGTGTTGCTCTTTGGGAAATACAAGCCCAAACATCAGCTGGGTGCGTGGAGCTCATTCATTGCATGGTTCTTTGGATTGCGGCCATGGAATACAATTGATCCCTGTGATAAATTTTTTTTTACTCAGTGCAGACATAACACTGATTGATCTCCTAACCATGGTTAAGAGATTGGGAGCACCCCGCGGGCTTGTGGGCTCCTCCTCTCGCCACTGCTTCCTACTCCTCTCTGCATGGGCATCCCTCCCTCTCTTTCTGTTTTGGAGCGAACAGTGGCTAGAGTTATGCTGCCACTGGCATGTCCGCTAACCATTGCTAGTGTCAAATCATAGTTTGTAACCATGGTTAGAAGTGTGTTTGCAAACAGTGGTGTGGGTTAACTATGATTAGCAGAAATGCCAGTGTAGTAAAGGTAACCAGAATTAGCTCTGAAATACAATGGGACTGTTTGACCGCTTGGGGCATTCCTCATCTCCTAATTATGGAGAGGAAATCAGGCAGTATTTCCTCATACCAGCACCGCTGCTTAAGTAAAGATGTTTCCCAGCTAATAATTCTGTAGAAAATTATAAAAAGGTCCTAGGACTTATGACATCAGCACTTAAAAAATGAGTGTGCCAGTAGGTCCTGTAACACCCTGCCAGTGTTGAAGGCCAATATCATGCAAATGCTTAGAACCAAGGCATGAAACTCTGGAAGAGCCTCTTTAGAGTAGGCATGGGAGCAAAGAACTGAACCATTTTTTTCAGAACAGAGCTGGATGTATGTGTGAATGTATGCATCTAATAGTAGCATAGTTTTCCATCTGGAGGCTGGGACAGTGACCAATAATTTCCCCACCTTCTCTGGAGCATCAAAAATATGCTTAACACCAAAGGTGAGTGTTTTGGTGTGTGAGACCTTCTACCGAGAAGTAAGGAAATTATCTCCTGTACAGGCTTGGCGGGCTTGGCGCTGTACCACATCAGCGGCTGCTGTAGCGCATAGCTCAGTGGCTGAATGCATGCCGTGCATGGAGAAGGCCCATTGCTCAATCCTGGGCCTCTGCAGTTAAGGGAATCTCAGGTAGCAAGGCTGGAAAAGGCCTCTGCTTGACACCGTATGTCCACCTGGCATAGGAGACCCTGGATCCTGTGGTCGGGGTGCCCAGCAGCACAGGCGGCAGGAGTTTCGGGCACTCCTAGAGTGGAGTTTGCAGTCCACAGGCCTGCACTGTCTGCTACCCTCTTGCCGTGCAGCTCCCTACTCCAGCCTTCTTCAAACTGGGGCCCTCCAGATGTGTTAGACTCAGCATCCCCCAGCCAGTGATGCTGGGAGTTGTAATCCAACATCTAGGGAGGTGGTGGGCTCTCCCAGTCTGGAGGTATTCAAGGTGCGGCTGGACAGACATCTGTCAGGGATGCTTTGACCTGGATTCCTGCATTGAGCAGAGGGTTGGACTCGATGGCCTTGTAGGCCCCTTCCAACTCTACTTTTCTATGATTCTATGATTCTATGATCTCTGGAGGGCACCAGCCGAGGAAGGCTGTGCTACTCTCTGGGCGTGTTCACACGACACGGGAACCGCGGGGGAGCACGCTGACCGGGGGCTCCCCCTGCGGGACGGCTGCGCGTGAGACGCACGCACGCAAAGTGACCATGGGCGGTAGAGGGGTAAGCCCCTACCGCATGTGGCCACCCTGCCGTGCAAACAGCGGGCGGCCGTCCCGCGGGGGCTGCACAGAGGCAGCAGCCCAGAGTGGCCGGAGCTGTGGCCGCCCCAACCTGTAGGGGCAAACTGCGGACCGTCCGCCGGACCCAGCGGACGGCCCCATGGTGCCTCCCCCGCTCGCCACCTGGGTCATACGAACCGGCCCTCTCTCTCTCCCCCTTTCAGCGGACCAGAGGCGAAACTACACCAAGGGTGGAGAGGGCGGCATGAATTAAACAATTAATTAATTACATTTCTATACCACCCAATAGCTAAAGCTCTCTGGGCGGTTCACTCTATTCTGCAGTGTCCAAGAAAGTGGCACACTTGCCTAAAAGGGGGGCAGTACTAGTGAGCTAGATAGACCAAAGTTTTGATTCAATATTAGGGTCAAACACTGGCGTTCTGTCGTTGGATGGACCTCCCAACATAATTTTGTTCTTCAAAAAGCAGCCATGGGGATGGGCGATTTGAGGTGGGTGGGTGGGTGGGTGGGTCTCCAACCCTCCCACCCCGTGCTGTGTGTCTTTGATTTAAACTGCCCTTCTTCTCACAGTGTTTGTTCTGAAGAACAAGATTTTGTAGGGAGTTCCAGTCATGGAACTCCAGCATAATGTGTAGTTTGGTCCTGAGGCAGTGACACAGAACAGCTCAGTGGAACTTTAGACTGATTCCTTCACCCAATCTGTCCTCTTCTATCTGCTTTAGGCCTGCCTTGGGTGTGTCTGTCCAGCAACTTGGTTTTTCTGGTCCGAACATTGTGATTCATTTTTAGAATGAGTGAAGAAGATTAGACTGCTCCCAACGAAGGTCAGCTTCCTATTGTCTCTGAGAAAGCAGATGGCTTTTGAACCTTTTTTCATTATCTTGGATTAAAGAAAGCTATTCCAAGGCCATGCTTAAACTCCCTTGTCATGTGGTTGGAATTTACCAGATGTTCCTGGGGTCCAGTAGGAAATCCCACCCACCCAGATGGACAGCACCCCTTGTGTGCAATCCCCAGGGAAGCAGCTTGTGCTGAATGTGTTGAAATAAATCAGCCTCCCCCAACCTGGGACCAGTGTTTTGGACTACAACTCCCATCAGTCCCAGCCAGCATGGCCAATGGTTAGTGGTCACTGGAGTTGTAGTCCAAAACATGTGGAGGGCACCAGCTTGGGGAAGGCTGGCTTAGAGGGTCAAAATTCACATTTGACACAGCGTGTTCACGCAGGTGTTTGCAGATGTAACGTGTGAAGAGCAGGTGTGTGCTTGTAAATATGTGGAGGGGCGGACGTGCTTTCTGGCATGTGTCCCCTGTGCATTTACAAATAAATACACAACTCTGCCACACAATTCAGGGTGTTTGTTGCTGCACACTCCAGTGTGTATGTGGCAAACACAACTTGCCACATAGACTGTGAATGGGCTCAGTTGCATCAGTTTGCACAGCTGCAGGGATTGGTTTCTTCTTCCTAACATGCAAATTGTGCTTTGAGAAAATAATGGTTGGGCTTCCACCTGTCCAATGGTTGGGCTAGAAATCCCTTCCAAACATCCTGAGGCCTAGAATTTTCCTTTTCCTTTTAAAAGAAAGGGAAGAATTTCCAAACTTATTAGTCATATATTAAATTTCAAGACTATATATATTTGATTACAGAGCCAGTCGTGTGTAGTGCATGGGGCAATGCATTAGACCTGGATTAGGGAGATGTATGTATATTCAAACCTCAAAAAAGCCATGATCTCTTTAGGAGACCTTGGGCCTATGTGTTTGTCCAAATACTTTATTCTCTGCTGCAACTAAGGTTAGATGGAAATTAAAACTTCTTTTCTGGAGAAGCTGCTTGATCTTGCACATCTACCGTAAATTTTGAGAACCCACCTCACCTCCTCCTCCTCCTCCTCCATCATCCTTTTACTTTGCAGCTAGTGAGATACAGCATTTTCTGTTGCAAGTCTTGCAAGTTTGGGGACGAAGCAGTCTTAACTGCGGCTCAAGAGAGTGTGGGATTTAGTTTTTCCATGGCCTCTCTCATCTCCCAGATAGCTCCAAATCCTTTCCAAACAGCAAAGCAGACGCTTGGGTTGTGCAAACTGGACCGGGGCCATCACCCCTCACCCTTCCCTCCTGGACAGACAGCCTTGGACATTAGAATCTGCTGTTTGCATGAGGGTCTGGCAGCCAGCCCTCGGCTTGGTCCTTTCCCAAAAGGACAGAGGGATCTCTCATCCTCCACCCCACCCCCTGCCCATTGTGTACAAGAAGACCTTTGAAACATGACAGGAGCAATATTACAGCCCACCTTTTAGTTGGGAAACCAGGAGGCCAGCCTCCTGCTCCCAGCCCCACACAAATGGAGAGAGAAGGTTGTTTTGCAAAATCATAAGGTTTTGCCCGTGTATTGTATTCATAGAATCATAGATAGAGTTGGAAGGGGCCTACAAGGCCATCGAGTCCAACCCCCTGGTCAATGCAGGAAACTAGAGGAAGGGTCATCCAAGTAATCACCAGGCCTGACCCTGCTTAGCTTTCCACACTCAGACAAGCTGAGCCAGCGTAAGCCACAGGCCATTCTTTTATTATTACACCAGATTAATTGAGCTGCCATAAACACCTTGCCCTGATTTGCTAGTCACACACTGCTCTCTGATGCATGCTTACTCAGAAGTAAGTTGCACCGTGATTAGCGGGGCTCATCCATTAGTAAGTATGCACAGGATTGCAGCCCCAGTTGCTGAGCACCTTCAACATCACCCACAGTGCTTCAGTAAAATTTCCTGCACCCCTTTTAAATGTGTGCCACACCTTTCCTTAAAACATCAGGTGCGTGAACAGGGACTGCCCATTTTTGTAAGGCATCTAAAGGTGCAATCCTGTGCGAGTTTAGACAGAAAAAAAAGGCCTACAACTCCCAGCATGCCCCAGCCAGCTATGCTGGCTGGGGCATGCTGGAAGTTGTAGGCCTTTTTTTCTGTCTAAACTCGCACAGGATTGCGCCCTAAATCTCCTTTTTGGTGCTTGATACTTTTGATCTGGGCTTGCAACACTTCACAGATTAACTGGGCAAGAAATTGTTAACTTTTTAATATGCCATCTTAGATGATGCGTTCTTTTCTCCTCCTGTCCCCCACAAACGTGTTGGACTACAACTTCCATCACCTCTGGCGAGCATGGCTGGGGAAGGCTTCATCATATGTACGCAGCAATATCCAAAGATATTCCCTTTAGAACTGTTTTTCCTCCCTCATGTGCAGATTTATGCCAATGTAATTGATCTGTTAACCCATCGAGGACTCCGGCTGCAGTGCTAAGTACACTTTATTAGGGAGTAAGCCCCACTGAACAACACACTGAGGCTTATTTCTGGTAAACAGGCTCAGGATTTCCTTGTAAGGCTGCAGTTCTGTGCATGCTTACTTGCAAGTCAACCCCACTGAACTCAGTGGGACTCACTTCTGGGTAAACATACTTACAGTTGTGCTGCACGATTTCTTTAGTCAAGTGACCGCCCTCATTTTATATAAGCAGGGTTACTAGCATGTATTATTTACATTGCACCCAACAGGGAACATAAGCAAAAAGAAAGTTTCCTGTCCCGAGAAACTTGCAGTGTAAGGGCCAGTTTGCCCTTGTCTAGCTGATAGTTTGTTAACGGGGGGGGGGGGGGGGGGCTGCGACAAAAGGCAAGCCAAAATGGCACCTTTGTGGACATGGGGAGCTTTAACCCTTGCACCCCACTGTGGTCCCAGTGGGCTTTCCTCTCATTGCAAACAGCAGGTGTGTGTGTGTGTGTGTGCGCGCGCGCTTCCCATCAGTACCACAGCAGTGACAAAGGGTTAAAGTCCCCCTCTCCCCAGGCCATGGTCCCAATCCAGCTCACCCCCCACCATACCCCCATGCTGGCTGTGTGTCGAAAAAAATCAATTATGCACGGGGAACCTACGTGATGTATGGGCTTGCTAAACATTACATCAGTGTTTCTCAAGCTTTTTGATCTCGGTCCTTGGTCTTGCGAATGTCCTGTCCTCTATTTTGTGACACCCCCTCTCAGCCTGACACTCACAATCCAAATCACAGGTGAATGTATGAAGGTCCTCATGCGCGAGGAGCTTGGCTGTTGTGGGGGAATGGGCAGAGGAAAACTACTCGCCAGGATGCTACCCCTCCCTGGAGCCTTGTGCCCCACAGTTCTGAGAACCAGTGTATCACGTGCAAGTACATGCAACAACAGCATCGGCTTTTAAAGAAGAAAAATAGTGGGTGGTGGGTTTGGAGGGAGAAGGCAACGGACGGAGGTGAGGGGCAAGATATTAAAGGATAAATGAGCCCCCAAAGCAGTTATATGCACATTCGTTTTAATGGGGGGATGTTAGGGGTTAAGCCAAAGGCTTTGAAGGGATGCCACTGTTGTTTTTTATTGGCTCTGCTCCTGTGCCTGGAGACGGAGTGATGGGAAAACATTACCTGCCAAATTTCTGCATCCCAGGCGGTTGTTAAAAGCACAAGAGCAGGGGCAATTACAAAATGCTGGCAACCTTTTTGAACCAGTTACTCCTTTAAGGGGCCATCCTATGCAGGTTTAGACAGGGGGGGAAAGGCCTACAACTCCCCCCCCACCCGTCTAAACTTGCATAGGATTGCACCCTTACTCGCTATAATTAGCCTGCTGTATTAGTTTGGATGGAAAATAGTGGATTTCCCCACCAGCACATATGTTATTGATCTGCAGACTAGAATTGCTGCTTCACCCACATCAGTTATTTGAGGATACGTAGCGTAGTTCCGTGTGGAATCCCGCTTGCTGCTGCTACCTATCAGACGACATCCATGCGGAAACCCCGGTCGATAACTGGAGTGGCTCATCCGGAATAATAATGTGTCATGCTCTTTCTGTCTTCACCGGCGGGAACAAGGGCTGCATCTCGAACTCTTCATTCTGATCTCTCCACTTCTCTCAATGCAGCCTTTGATCTAGCTCTTTAAGAGCCAAACTAGAAGTGATTTGGGAGACCAGGGGTGGGAGTTACCCTCTCCTCAGTGGTATTTCCTTGACTTAAATCCTGTCCCACCTGGAGCTGCTATAAACCCATGGAAGGAGGCGGGAAGGGGGAGAGATGGATACTTGTATTGCACCTGTCTTTGTTCTAGTCTGTAACTCAGCCTTCTCCTACCTGGTGCCCTCCAGATGTGTTGTTGGACTACAAGTCCCATTACTGGAGTAGTAGCCTGACACATCTGGAAGGCACCAGTTTGGGCAGGGGTGGGCAACTTGTGGCCCTCTAGATGCTTTGGCCTCCGTCTTCCATCTGCCCAAGTCAGCGTATCCGGTGGTGAAGGATGATGGGAGTTGTAGGCCCAAACATCTGGAGGGCCCAAACGTGTCCACTCCTGAGTTTGGTGGAGGCTGCTGTAACTAATAACAGTTTGGGGGGGAGTGACTTAAGTTGGGGGGGGAATGGTGTGGAGTAAAGGGGTTAAATCCCCCTCAAGTGCTGCAACCCCAGTTTAAACCAGTCTCCCTACCCTCCTGCCCCCTCCGCCTGCTTTTAATCAAAGGGAAAGACCTCGGGATATCTGATCACAACTCTCCCACCACATCACATCCTGCTTTCTCATTATTCCACCCTGTTAGAAGAGGAACCATAGTGGAGTGGTAGAGCCCCTGCCTCGCATCTAGAAAGTCCCAGGTTCAATGCCTGCCATCTCCATGTAGGGCTGGGAAAGAATCCTGCCTGATACCCTGGAGACCCACTGCCAGTCAGATTATAAGCCAGCCTTCCCCAACCTTGGTGCCCTCTAGATGTGTTGGACTATACCTCCCATCATCCCCAGCCAGCATGGACAATAGACAATACTGAGCCGCTTCCTATATTCCCTAATGAACTGAAGCCCATGTATATTTAACGGCACGTGCCTCCCACTCCTCACTTCCCCTTGGTGTTCTCTGCATTGTTGAAATTTAGATTGTAAGCTCCTTGCGGCAGGGGCTTATTTCTTTTTGCTTATGCCATAAAACTCTATGTACATTGGTGGCACTCTGGCCCTGTCTGAAAATACATTCTGGAGCTAACTTTATTTGAATCCTGGCTCAAATTAAACCCTGCTGCTACTGAGTAAAAATCCCACCTTGCTTGCTCCAATAGAGTTGGTTGATTGAGCCCCAATTCCCCCCCTCCCTATCCAGCCATATCCTGTCATCACCTTCCTCTGAAGGACACCCATTGGTTCCTGGACAAAGTGTACATCCTGCTCAGCAGGTTTTCTGTTTGCTCCATTCCACCAAGACCACAGAAGGTGCTAAAATTAAGTTGATTTTCCTGCATGGGAAAGTTTGCGCCAGTTCCGAAAGTCTGGGGGCTGGGAGGGAAGATGGCCTGGCCCACTGCAGGGGGCGGGGAGAAAAGAGTCGTTGTCTTAAAAAATGGCTAATAGGCGCCAGCTCCATCTGGGCTTGCAGTAGGCTTTTCTTTTTGAACCGCTTGAATGTAGAGTTGCCAGATTTTTCACTGGCTCTGCTCCTGTGCCTTTAATAGCAGACTGACACAGAAATTTAGCAGGCAACACTTTCCCCATTACATTAGCTCCATGCTAGGAACAGCTTCACCAACTGGATTTCTGCCTCTTAAGTTGCAAAAGGCACAGGAGCCAGGCTAATAAAAAGAATTGAGAACCTGTCTCTTAGGTTTAGACTGCTACCAATCTGTGAGAAATCATTAAATCAAACTTTTCAGATTAATAAATCCAGAAAGAGATGACTTATTTTGAGAATATTCCTTTGGACTAATTGGGTTTTATTCAAAGATTATGTTTTATCACTGGTCTCTGCCTTGAGTGTATTTTTTATTGAGTGTAGGGTTTTATATGTTATCATAGTTTTAAATTGTTGCAAGCCACCCTGAATAGGTACTAGAAGGGTGGGAAGGAAATCCTTATATAAAATAAATAAAAAACATTCTAGTAAACAGTAGTGGTCTATGTCACAACAACATTATACTGCAGTGTGTTTTACCAAATGCGTTTTACCTTATGCACACACAGAATGAGAGTTGCACTGATCACTCACGTATTCAGACTGAGACAGTAATGATTGTGATGGGGAGATTCTATATGACACCCACCCCACAACCTATTTTGTGCCTTTGGGAGGTAAAGTCTGCAAACCTAAGTACTCCTGCATCTACATTCACTTGTGGGTTACTCTGAAATACAGTCATGCCTTGGATTGAGAGCATAATTCGTCCCGTACAGAGATTTTTAATTTAAGCCGTACTACAGTACTTGTATTGCAAGATGTCGCTTGTATATCAAGTAAAAAATAAATAAATAAATATTTAAAAATTTGCTTGTCTTGCAAAATGCTCTCAAACCGAGTTACTTGCAATCCAAGGTATTACTGTAAGTACACATAGGACTGCAGCTTGTCTTGTCTGTGTACCCTTTCCCCACAGAGGCTAATAGTACATGGATGGAGGGCATTTCTGCCAGGGAAAGGGTTAACTGCCCCCTAGTGCCACAGCCTTGAGCCAGGTCACCCCCTCAACCCCACCGTACCACCCTGCAGCAGTTTTTAGGCAAAGAAAACGATTTGGCGATCCTATCATGGATTTACGGATTCCTAGAAAAGTAATTTTTTTCAAGTGCAATCCCATGCACATTTAAACAGAAAAAAGTCCTACAACTCCCAGTATCCCTCCAGGCAGCAGTGCTGGGAATTGTAGGCCTTTTTCTGTCTAATCATGCATAGGATTGCGTCCTTAACCATCTTTTTATTTCCACAATTATAGACTTACAAGCAGGGGTATTACTAGGCACTTAAAAGATTTTGGGCCCAGGCCCATAAGACAAAGATCTGCATAAAATGGGTGTATGCTAATTTATATCTATATATGCCAATTTAAAAAGAATTACTAGGATTTATTTAAATTTCACAGGCCAGCCAGTTAATTTCTCACCCAAATAATCTCAAATAAAATAAATTCTTCCATTAAGTTGCACCCTGGTGTGTTGCAGCATGTGGAAAGGGGAGAGCTAACCCCCCTCCCCCCCCCCGAGCTGCAACCCCCCTTTGAAATTTCCTCTTGCATGGCAATTAAGCTTAGAAAAGAAAACCATTTCCCCTTGGCACCAATGGACACTTAAACTCTGGCAAATGGAGCTGAGGCCCTAGGAAATAGATTCCAGCAGGAGCCCTATGGGCCTGGCCTAGCCCTGATTGCAAAGCAAAAGGATCTTGGAATTAAAAAGCAAAAATTCTTCCAAAGTATGGAGAGGTGATTGTAATCCAATTTAGTTTGCACAGGAACACTCTGGAGGATTTAGCAAGCCAGGTCTCATCAAGTTTAATAGGTCCTACTGCATACAGTAATGTGTTCTTCTACTACTAAGTTCCAAACTAGCTGGGTAGAAGTACCTTTGCAATTTTGATACCTCTCCTGTCAGCGAGTGAATGCATCAGTCAGTCCGCCCCAACAATCTTTTATCTTCAAAATAAGTAAGTACGTAATAAGTGAGCAAGTAACAGAGCAATCCTAACCCCACCAAAGGCCAGATGAGCGAGATTAGGTTGAGAGAGACCCTCCACCGCCGGAGGCAGGGTGGTTTGTCCACTCTGGATGTCCCTGGTATGCCCATGGAATACCTGTGCCTAGGATTACGGAGTGTTTCTGCCCGCAGTAGGCTCCAAAACCAGGCATTCTGTGGGAAAATTGAGGGCAGCCTTGGGTCCACTGGATCCAAGACCCCTAGCTTTCCCGAGAGGCTCCCAGATCCAATCTCTCCCATTAGTTTCAGTGGGAGGGATTTTTTTTTTTTCTTCAAAAGCTTTGCAGGGAAAAATACTACTAATAATGTAAAAATGGCCACTGCCTCCTGCCTTGGCCAGGGAGAGCCAGCAGGGTTTTGGAAGTAACCAATCGGCCACCACAGAACTCCCTCCCCCTCTATTGCTCTGTAAGTAAGTAAATAAATAATAATAATAAAAAGAAGAGATGTTAGATTATTTTCCTCTGAACACCTAAATCAAACGCATTTAAAACCTCACTTCTGGTATTTTTCAAAGAATTTCCCCAATAAAGTTTATAATCTCACTGGTTCTGCAGGCTTTTAATTCCTTTGGGGCAATGCTGTTGTGGATCCTCTCATTTTATATCTCATCTCATGTATTTATTTGTTTTTTAAAAGAAGCATCTACAGCTGTGTGAACAGTGAAATAACCTTTGTCCAGACTTTTGCCATTTTCCAGATCCACCCATTAAATGGTCTCATATCTAAGGCTATGCATGGTGCACGTACTCAAGGATTGGTCACACTACATGTGGGCCACCACCTTTCCATAACACAGGTGTCCTCCTTGTACATAAGCCCGGCACCAGGCCCTCCTCACTGTGGAGACATCTGGGAATGTGTGGGAGTCAATAATCATAGATCGTCCCCCCATATAGGCAGCTATGGCTACTGCCTCTCTTTTTGAACATATTTGGCCCTCCGTTCCAGAATTTTGGGTAGTCTAATCTGAGGCACTGTCAGTGGGTGCCCTTAACCTGGAAGAGGCAGAGTGCGAAAGCAGGAAATTCTCATATGTTGCGTCTGACCTCCTTGGGTGCTCAATGCAAAGTGGGACATGGGGGTGTGGTTGGTGGCAACCAACAACTAGATCAGTTTCTGGAGTATCTTTGTTTGGAGCTGGCCATTTGCGTATATAAAAATAAGAATTGTCAGGCATGGTGGTATCTTTTTTATGAAATCGATTTCTGTTGCCATTGGAGTATTCAGGTACTGAGAACACACACAAAATTAGGGCTGTTTGCTGATCAAGGAATGTTTAGCTGATCTCTCATCTAACAAATTAATCGATTATATAGTCTGCAGACTTTTGACTTATACAGAGTGCCTCACCAGCCAGAATGAAAATGTTGTTAATTTGAAGGTACACTGATAGCCAAGTTACTTATTAATCCAAGTCTTTCAAGTGACTCATAGAAAGTGGCCCAGTGGTAAAATCTTCAGCAATACAATAAACATATATCAACCTGCGGGAAGGGTGGTTCCAAACTGTTGCAATGACCCACAACCTCAATTCAAACCATTGTTCGTAGCTCTGCAAGTTTAAATCAGTTTAATCAGTAAATTAAGCTTTGGCTGTGGTCATGCTCATATAGACATGAATGGCAAACCTCCCATTGATTTTAATGGAGCAGGATTTCAACTGTGAGTTGGTGGGGGATGATTTTAATCAGTGGTGCTAAAGTTAAGGGCATACTTGTTTGATTTTGGTGGTGGCTATTTTGTTTCCAGTATGCTACTGTAACAGAGAATGTTAAAAGATGATATTCAGGATGGCTGTTGTGTCTTGCATTCTCTCAGTATCTTAAAAAGGCACATATATTGAGATGTTGATATTCATTTATTTATGTTTCAGTGATTGATTGATTGATTGATTGATTAATCAATTAACAGTGCAATCCTATACTCAGAAGTAAACCCTACTGAGTTCAATGGGACTTACTCCCAGGTAAGTGTGTATAGGATTGCAACCTTCATAGTTAAAGGAGAGGTCAGCTAAACATGCTTTAATCAGTAGACAGCCTGTTTATTATAATTTTTATTTTTATAAATGTGAACGGTCTACCCAGACAAAATTTCTTGTTTGGTGAACCCGAATTAGTTTAATCAGGTCAAGGATGATAGAGCCATTGTGCAATGGGGTCATTGCATGGAGTGATGCAACCCGGATATTTTTTTATCTCTACTGCAGAATGAAAAGAAATCAGGTGAAGTGATTTCCCAAACTTAGGCTGTTCCTCCCTTCTTTACTTCTTCTTCCTGCTGCATTGGATCATTTGGATGTAAAACGTCTTCACACCCTTTGATAATCTGAACTGAATTTACTACATAGACAAAGGCACATTCACCAAATGGAGCCTTGCTGACTGGCTATGCCGTGTGTCTGTGTGTAAGTGGGGTTTCTGTATTTTGGAAGTCTAACAGTGCAATCCTATACATGTCGCTTCAGAAGTAAGGCCCACTAAGTTCAGTGGGGCATACTCCCAGGTAAGTGGCTATAGGATTGTAGCTTAAAAGAATTATCCATCGAACAAAGCCGAGGGTGTAGGGGATGTAGCTGGATACTGGAGCACTGATTTACACACCGCTATAGGATTTGGCCCATTCAGCTCAGTGGTATAATTCCTGTTTCACCCCCCTTGACCGGCCACTGACTTTTCAGTTTTCATCCAGATTGTTCTTGGACATTAATGTTTCTGCTGCCTCTGTCTTTTAATTGTTTGTTTTGATCTTATTATACTGTTGATGTCTTGGGTTGTTTTAACCTGTTTGTTGTTCTTGTGTGTGTGTTTTTAATGTAATCTGCCTTGGGTTCTCTATAGTGTATAGATGGTATATTAATACTCTTAGAGTGCAATCCTATGCATGTTTAGACAGGGGGGAAAAGGCCTACAACCCCCAGCATGCCCCAGCCAGCTGTGGCATGCTGGGAGTTGTAGGCCTTTTTTCTGTCTAAACTTGCATAGGATTGCACCTTTAATAAACATAGATAAATAGATAGATAGCAAGTTGAACCTGCAACCAAATGTTGCAGTTGCTTCTGTTCATGGTTCCAGCCAACCACGCCCCCTTTTCTAAGATGCTCCGTTCCATCCCTCCTCCTCCCCTGGTTTTCTGTCCCCCCGCCCCCAACAGTCAGTTGTTGTTCCCCCTGCCTCATGCTTTTTTTTTCCCTCTAAGAATTTTTTTAAAAAAACTTATGTAAACCTCTGGAGTTTCTCCGAGGCTGCTGATCCCTCCCTCTTGTGCGTGGATGGTGCCGTTTTGGCTACCTAAGGATTGGCACTCAGAGAATGGACTTCGCTATTCATGTATAATGCTGAGATGATGATGGTGGTGGTGCTGCTGCTGTTGTTGTAGAGGTAACTAGGTAGAACAAACTTGCGTGTTTGTGTTTCCTCCTTTTATACACTCTCCCATATTTGACAAAAGAAAACAAAGAGTGCAAGAAATTATCTTGCTGGGACAGATCAAAGGTCACCGACAGTAGCCAGCCACAGGTGCCCTTGGCAAGTTGTCAAGCAGGCCGTGATGACTCCAGAAACTGGAAATCAGGCATAGACAGACTCTGAATGTGGAGAAAGTGCCTGAATATGGAAACTCCCCATTCCTCGTACAGTGCCTAACAGCCGTCGATATTCCTATCCTTAACTAAACCAGTACGCCAACCTTCTCCAACCCGGTCCAACTCTCCAGATGTGTTGGACTATAGCCCCCATCATCCCCAGCCAGCATGGCCAAATTCCATTGGCTGGAAATATATTTTCCAATGACAACCCATACTCTGCATTGTTGTTATGTGTGAAGAAAGAGACCCTGGTTCACACATATAGACAACCCAGCGTAGGGGTTGAATATGAGTTGTCGTTGAATCGTGATTGTCGTTGAATCTTAGGTAGATAGATATTTATTTACGGTCTACTGACCACACCAATGTATAAATACAAATACAAAATAAATACACCAAAACTCATTATACACCCAGAATAAAAACATACAAAAACAAAAAAACAGAATCAGACAAGCATAGATGGTCTAATCAGAACAGCAACATTCAAGAATTTTGCAATTTCTTTAGTGATTGAACTGTTTGAGCCATCAAGCAGAATAGTCAAAAGAGACTCTAAGGATCGTCCAGGGAAGGATTGTGTAATCGGGTGTATTAAAGTTTCTCTAGCCCCTCGATAGAAACTGCAGTTAAAAAGAACATGCAAAACAGATTCCACCTCTTCATTATTTCAGGGGCAGCATCTATTATTCACTGGGATTTTACTGTATCTACCATCCATAAGTTTGGAGGGTAGAACATTGAATCGAACCAGAGAAAATGCTCTCCTGTATTTAGGGATAGATAACCAATCTAAATAAAACATCCCATATTTAGGATAAAGACCCAGCGACAGGGGCGAACAGATTGTTGTTGAATTGTGGGTGTCATTATGTGCAAACCCTGCACTATGGTTTAACATTGGGTGGTTAACCACTAGCATCCCAGAGTTCACAACCCAACAACTAATAAAGGGTTCTCTTCCTGGGTGCTTCATGGTTAACAACCCATAGTTAAACCACGGTGCAGGGACTGCACGTAACAACAACCCATGATTCAGTGACAACCCATACTCAACCCGTATGCTGGGTGGTCATTACGTTCGAACCAGGTTGTAATTACATACGAACCAGGCCAGAGAAAGCTTTATGCTTCATCTGAATTAATTTCCAAAGTGCCCATAGCATTGCAGCCTTACAGATGAATCCTTGAACATAAGAATAGCCATGCTGGATTATCAGACCAAGGTCCATCTTGTCCAGCATTCTGTTCACACACTGGCTAACCAGCTGCCCACGGGAAGCCAACAAGCAGGGCATGAGGGCAACAGCTCCCTCCCGCCCATGTTCCCCAGCAACTGGTGCACGTAGGCATACTGCCTCTGATATTGAAGGTAGCATATAGCCATCATGACTAGTAGCCATTGATGGCCTTCTCCTCCATGAATTTGTCTAACCCCCCTTTAAAGCCATCCAAATTGGTGGCCATCACTACATCTTATGGTAGCGAATTCCATAGTTTAACTATGTTCTGTGTGAAGAAATCCTTCTTTTTTTCTATCCTGAATCTCCCACCAATCAGCTTCATGGGATGACCCCTTTGGGTTCTAGTATGATGAGAGAGGGAGAAAAATGTCTCCCTATCCACTTTCTCCACACCATGCATAATTTTGTGCACCTCTGTCATGTCTCCCTTCGCTCACCTATTCTCTTAAGCTAAACAGTCCCAGATGTTGTAACTTTTCCTCATAAGGGAGTTGCTCCAGCCCCTTGATCATTTTAGTTGCTCTTTTCTGCATGTATCCCAACTCTACAATATCTTTTCTTTAGGTGCAGTGACATGTCTGCTTAGAAGTAAGTGTCACTGAGTTCAATGGGGCTTACTCCCACGTAGGTGGGTATAGGATTGCTGCAGCCTCTCAGTCTTTCTTTCTTTTAGAGACTTGTCCATGAGTGAGTTATATGCAGTGGAATGGATGGATTTGGAGCAATTCTGAACATGTGTCCATTGCTAAGCACTGCAAGGAACTGAGTGAGTGCAAGCTGGCATAGATCCGGGACCTTTTGCACAAAAGCACATTTAGATGGCAGAGAGCTATGTGCTGCCTCTACTCCTAACTGGACACTGCAACAATGAGTTTAAAACATGGGAAATGTCCTAGAAATAGGCAAGTACTCTCCCCACTACTTTTCCAACAGGAAGTAGCTCATCACCTTTATTCAGATGTGCGTATGGGGCCAGCAGAGCCCAGGATTGGATGGGCTGGCAAACTCCCACCGTGTTGAAACTGTAAGGCCGGGTGGCATTGGAGATGCCCAGCATGAGGGCGACCTAATGCCCTTTTGGCAGGACTTAACTGTGTGCTGCCCGCTTATGGAGGCACTTTGGAAATGGGTGTTTCAAACTATACCACAGAAAACTGTATTTACACTTGATCTGAGCCAGTAGGCCGAGAAGTGAAGTGTCATGATTGTATATTTGGCATCCTTGTTTCTTTAATAAAACTTTAATTTAAACCTGCCCCCCTCCCCCCCCCAAAACCCCCAAATGATGACACCTTTTCTACCCGAAGACCCATTGATCACAATGTTGACTTATATTGCGGCAACCGTTGGGGAAAAAATCAACATGAGATTAATGATAAGGTTTTCTAACTGCAGCAAAGATGGCCATGATGAAGGAGCTGGAAAGATTTAGCAGAAGCATCAGCATTAGAAAATTGTTTTGTTTTTAACCACAGGGGCAGGCAGAAGGTAGATTGTGGTCTAATGTCTGGATGATTTGCAGTAGATTTCCAAAGCTTTCTGATTCCAAATATTTTAAAGAGAGCAAGTGAAATAGCAAGAAAAATAATCTCTGTCTGGCATGGTTGGCTTTGTGCTAACTGCCAGCCTCAGTGTTTCTTATCCGTAAAATAGGAATACTAATTGATTGCTTTTGACCAGGTTTTAGTGTTCAGCTCTGCTGGCTAGTTTTCGAGTGTTGTATCAGAAGAATCCCTGTTCTCTGGAAGCTCACGTGTAGATTTGTATATATGCCAGTTCATGGGGTGCAGTAGATAATTGACTCCACCCCCTGAGCCACCATTTTGTGTCTGGCTCTGGGTGGTAGACCTCGGTGTTCTAGTAAAAAGCAAAATAGATCCTGTAAGCCTGAAGTCTGCCCACCCCTGTTTACCACCACAACAAAAGTGACGCACTATGTATGCTTAAGAGAAGGTTGACAACTGAGTTTTGGAGAACTGGAGTTAATTTGTGTTACAGCCTTCTTCAAGCTGACACCTCCCAGATGTGTTGGACTGCAACTCCCATCATGATGGGAGTTGTAATCATGGTGGGAGTTGTAATCCAACAGATTTGGAAGGCGCCAAATTGGGGAAGGTTGGGCTGTAACATACTGGAATGCAAAGTGGGTCCATTTGAGTTATGGTTTACAGTTTTCTTGAATAATGTTCCAGGATGTAGTAATATAGCAAAAACGATTAGGCAAAAGCATAGAGAGTAGATAACATCATTCGCCATGATAGCTGGACGGACCAGAGTTGGAGGCTGTAAGTAAAGCACTGACTACCAGATGCTGCGGGCAAAGAGCTTTGGCTGGCCCTCATTTCCATGTCCTGCTTGTTTGCTTCCCAGGGAAAACTGCCCGCCAATTGCTGGGACTGAATGCTGGGTTACGTGGACCTGGGGCTGAACTAGGAAGGCAATTCTTATGTTCTTCAATGTTATTGACGTCTACAAGACATATCTGCTGCGCTAAATTACAGCAGACTAAACTAAATTACGCCCACTGCTGTTGTTCTCCGTGTTTTAAGTTGTCAGTAAGCCAGTTTCTGTTGCCATATGTGGATGGCCACCACAGTTCCTTTTAACAACGGCTTGGGTTGCAGATTATAATGAAGGAAGCACGCCCCAGAGCAAGCTGCCTGCAATGCTCTGGAAGCACAGAGTTATCCCACCCAGCTTCCCGCCGCAAGGGATCACAGTATGGCTGAGTCTCATAACTAACACTATTTTGCATGCACACAGCCCAAACCGAAACGGGATGCCAATTCACCACCACCACCGGTGCGCCTTCTTTTAACCCTATTCCTTTTCAAAAACATATGTATTCCAAAAACATTTTCATTTGACCTACCTCCGTGGGTTCGTTGTAGTACGATGTCCACTCGGAAATGTCGTGTGATTCCATTTTGACGGAGCCCAGCATTCCAAAATCCCGGAAAGAAAAGAAAAAAAAGTAATATTGTGTCTATGGGTTTCAATTAAAAATAAAAATCTTGGAATTGCTATCTTTGGGAATTTAAGTTCCTTTTCCCTCTCCTTCTCCTTCTTCTCAAAAATGTGTTCTTTTTTAAATTGAGCCTGACTTCACCCACCCGAAATGAGCAGTCCAGTCCTGAATTAACCGCCTGCTACCTTTTTCGAAAATGCGCAGTGGCGTTTTGAGAGCAGATGCCTGCCCAGAGGTGAAGGGAGTCAACAGGCTTCCATGGTGTAGAACAAAGTAGGACAATCCGTCCAAGGTTGGGATATCGAGGCTGTTGCGCCTCTCGTGGGGGGATGTTTTCGTGATGCGCTTGCTGACCGCTGCTGCTAAGATTTCAGCTGCCGGGTGTCCACAGCACATCTCCCAGTGTATGAAGGACTGGCCTTCGAGAAAACGAAGTCTTTATAAAGTTAGATACTTTCCACAATACTCCGCCCGCTGGCTGGCAGTTGGAACTTTACTTGCCTTCTACCTGAGGTCCATGGCAGTGGCACCAGCCAGGTTACCTCTGCCACCTGGTGGAAATGAGGTGTTTGGCAAGAAAGCTGGAAGCTGAATGGGTAAGGTGTTGCAGCTAAAACCGTGGGTTTATGTGCACTCAGGTTGCAGGGCTGGCCCCAGAGGGTGTTGAGGCCGGGGCAACAAGACTGGCCTTGTAGGGCACACTTTGCGCCCAAGAAAATCCGAGGCTGCAGGAAAGAATTCACAGTCTGTGTGCTCTGCCTTTGCAAGGTTTAGGGGGGCTCCTGTGTCTTGTCTGAGCTGGTGTGTTCAGGGGCACCTTTGGGGGGGGGGGTGTTCCAGGTTTTAAGCAGTCATTGCAGCCTTAGCAATATTGTGATGTGTAGACATTAGCAGATGGAAATATTTATCTCTGTGCCGTGGAGAGATTCACTACCTGATATCTGCTGTTAAAGGCACAACAGGAGGTTTGTTTCCCCTTCTGGTCAGTTGGCAACCCTATAAGAGGGCTTTGCCCTCCTTGTTTTTGGGCTGCAAATACAACTATTTCTCAGGAGCAGCTACATTTCCGGCCAGCTCAGTTGTTCGGGCACATGGAGTGACTACTGTTATAAACCGCTGGGGGGGAGGACTGTGTACTAGATATGCGTGACAAGTGACAACTCCCTATATTTTGAATAGCTCAACAGTGCCCCTTACAGCATCTGTTAAGTTAGCACCTTGCTGGGGAAACTCTCCGAAATGTAATTGCACAATACAGTAATACCTTGGATTGCAAGCATAATTCGTTCCGGAACCGTGCTTGTAATCCAAAACACTCTTACATCAAAACGAGTCTCTGGCGGGCGTGAGCAGGGCCGATTTCAGCCCACTATGCCCGCTCGAGGCGAGCGGTTACATCCCTACGCTTGTATTGCAAGATGTCGCTTGTTTATCAAGTCAAAATTTATTTTAAAAATTTGCTTGTCCTGCAAAACGCTCTCAGACCAAGTTACTTGCAATCCAAGGTATTACTGTACTTTGTCTAGTTAGAACTGGCCGACTCTTTTATAATTCAAGTGTAGGGTGGCTACAAAGGTGGGGCCAGCCATGAAGTAATTTTCTGATTTGCTGGTTAGTTCACTGACATCAGCAATAAGAACATAAGAAGAGCCAAGCTGGATCAGACCAAGGGTCCATCTAGTCCAGCATTCTGCTTGCGCAGTGGAGGGTATCATCATACTATTGGACAAACCAAGACTCCCATAAAAGTGGTGGTTTGCTCACTCCTTGTGGTTTTCCTAATAACATCTAATCAGAGGCCAAAATGCTGTCTCAGACCATCCTCTCTTCAATGAACTCCTCCTATGCTCTGAAATCCAAGACTCTACTCAAGTAGGTAACATCTAACTAGCTAAGGGCACAATCCTATGCAGGTTTAAACAGAAAAAAAAAAGTCCTACAACTCCCAGCAATCCCCAACCAATGCTGGGAGTTGTAGGACTTTTTTTTCTGTCTAAACATGCGTAGGATTGTGCCCTAAATTAGATTTATATCATTGATTTATTTGTAATCCTGCACGTGTGATCCTTGCCTTCCCTTGTTTTCCTTTTTCCTTCCTGCCCCTTTTAAACTCCTGGTTTATATCTGGACACATTTTTTTGACTGTTTTAAAAGGGAATTTCTCACTAAAAATCCCTCCCCACGTGAAGGACTGCACCAAGCTACTGCTTGAGTTCTTAGCATTTTCACAAGTTTTTGTTAAGTTCTGTGTTTCTGGCTTTGGGGCAAAAAAATCCAAAGCACCTTTCTTTTTTATTTTCCCCCAGAGCTGGGCTGAAGGGAGGGGTCCTTGGCAGAAGGGCTTAGAACTCGCCAGCTGGATAGATTAGGGCAGGGGTGCAGAGCCTCTGGTCCACAGGGCACCCACATCTGGCCCACGCAGCCTCTTGAGGTGGCTCTAGGGGGTGGGGCTTCAGCTGTAAGCCATGCCCCCTGGAGGAATCCTCTCAGAGGGCATCCCCCTGTTATCTCCAGTCTGAGATTGGAGATAACACAGCGGGATTCCCCTGCTGACATGCATCAGATCAGAGAGAATAGTGGCAATGACAGGTGTGGGGACTTGCCGGCACCAGGGAGAGCGGTCGCTCTTCCCCGTGTGGGCGAGTCCTGCCACCCCTCGTCCCCATGGCAGTCTCCATTTGCAGATAGCAGTGGGGATGTGGGGTGGTCTAGGCCCTTTTCTTCGTGCTGGGAAGAGGCACACCACCATGCCAGCATGGGGGGGGGGGAAGGGAGGGAAAGTGGGGCCATCATCCGGCCTGTGATGGGCCTGGTGGGGGTTGATCTGGCCCCCACCCCTGAACAGTTCTGCACCACTGGGACTAGGTGCGTCAGGAGGCTCATCCAGACTTGTGGCAGCCAACCAGTAATTTGTATTTGTGTGGGAGGAAACCCTTGGAAAGAAGGGGTGCTCCTGTAGGGAAAGGCATCCCCCCTTGTCCGATTCGTAACAAATTGGGGTCAGCGGTGGGATACGTTTTGAAGAGTTTTGAGAAATTTCAAGTGAGCAAACTGTCTAAATCAGGACTCTCCAACCTTGGGTCCCCAGATGTTGCTGGACTACAGTTCCCAGAATCCCTTGCCATTAGCCATGCTGTCTGGGTATGCTGGGAGATGTAGGCCAGCAACATCTGGAATATCAAAAAGTGGTTTTGAAGATGGAAGTGCAAATGCACACACAGGAAGGTGTTTTTTTGTGTGTGTTCCGCCTGTTGGTTTCAGTCAGGACTAGGAAATAGCAAAGATGGAAGTGGGAGATGGGTCTTTTGTGCTCCAACTTCCAGAATCGGAGGTGGAGCAGAACTCTGCGCACAAGGGAAGGCACATGCGCAAGTACGCTCTCTGCGGACAAAGGCTGGGCGATCCACTCTGACCATCGCCACTGCTGGCTGGATACTCAGCAGTGTCGGATCGCAGCCTGGATGCGTGTAGCAGCTACCGCCTCTGCATGCGGTGTCTCACTGCAACCCCCAAGGTGGCAAGTGGGAAACGTACTCACAGTCACTGCAGTCTCCCCCTCCCCACAGTTGTGGGTGGTGGGAGGCTGACGTACATGCACTGGCTGGGCACTCATGTGGCAACACTCCCTCTTCTCTCGCGCGCCCTCACGAACACCAGCTTCAGGGGGAAGGTGGCAAATATTGCCAGTTATCCTCTCCCTATGGGTCTCCCTTTGCTCTCCACAGGCTACTCTCCTCTTGGGGTGGGATAGGATAGGGGCCCTGGTTCAGTGGTAGGGCCCCGGCATCTCCCGGTAGGGCTGGACTGGGAAAACTCCTTCTAGAAACCCTGGAGAGCCGCTGTTGCCAGTCAGTGTTGACAACACCGAGCTTGATCCAGCATAAGGCAGCTTCCTACGTTCCTGCAAGTACAGGATTCACCCTACACCCTACTCTGCGCACTCCAGAAGGGAGGCCCACCACAATGCTCCAGGGTGTCCCTCTGTGGGGTTGTTAACCTTGCTGCTCCACACCAGCTCCTTTACCCTTGCAAGCTGCACGACAGACAGTTATTCAACGGTTGAAGGTGTTCCTAGCATTGAGCTGGTCCCACTAGGAGACATGGTGCCTGCTACTCTGCTGTCTGTTGAGCCACTGCTCAAGGCAACAGGAGGAGCTCTGCTGGGGTGACTGGTTGGTAACCCTGCACACGTGTCTGTTCCCGTTCAGGATATCCTGTAATCCAGAAGGCGGTCAATAAAGGCTTTGACGTTGCTGCAGGTATCGTGTCTTTGTTGCTAGGGAGTGGTGTAGATAGGGATCCCTTTCGCACACCCTCGTGTGATCTGGCTTCAACTGGCCTCAGGAGGGAACTGTAAGGCGGCGGGGGAGGGCAAGGAGTATGCGTATGTACACCTGTTGCTGGGGAACATGGGTGGGAGGGTGCTCATCATGTCCTGCTTGTGGGATCCCACGGTCAGCTGGTTGGCCACTGTGCGAACAGAATGCTGGACTAGGTGGACCCTTGGTCTGATCCAGCAGGGCTCTTCTGATGTTCTCAGTCCTACTGGGATGCTCCCTGGCAAGGCTGGCCTATCAGACAACATTGCGGAGGGTTGGTCACATGGGTGCTGTGGGTGGGCCAGAGGGCCTGCTGGTCCAAGCCACACTCCTTTTCTAGTGTGGGGTTGTACGCTGGATTTGAACCGGGGAGGGGCCAGAGCTCAGCGGTAAGAGTACCTGCTCTGCAAGGAGAAGGTCCCCGGTTCGATCCACGGCATCTCCAGGTAGGGCTAGGAAAGAATCCTGCTGGAATCCCTGGAGAGCTGCCGCCGCCAGTCAGTGTCCACAATGGACCCATTGCCTGACTCAGTGTAAGGCAGCTTCCGATGTTCCCATGTACCCTGAGTTTGTAAAACATGAGCTGACATGGGTTCTTTTGTTTGTGTGAAGGAAGGGGGGCTGGCTGGCTGGCTCTGCCAACCCACCCTTTCTTCCCAAGAGCCAGAGATCCTGCCAGCCTTAGCTCTGCAGTCCTGACTTGAATCTCTCAGGGACTTGCCCTTGTCTATACCCTGGATTTAGTGCCGAACCCCAGAGCAATCACACACGCCGTGTGGGGTAAAACCAAGAAGGTTTATTCAGGTAAACAGATTTACAACAAAAGGTGGGAAATGAGGGAAGAAGACAAGGTAGAGAGACACTTTGGTACAAACACTAGAGCTACAAAACAAAGCTGATTCCTTATACCGTATCTCTCCCAGGCACTTACTCTTTGCCTGGGGGCCGGTTCTCTTCAGGGCTTCCTCAGCAAAGCCCTACCACACGTGCAGGCCACCACACCCACCCGAAGGTCCGGGATGGGTGGCCCTCTTCGGGGCTTGCCTTAGCCACAGCCCTCATTCAGCTGATTTTACCAGGAGCCACCTGGGGCTAGATCCTGAGGCCAGTCCAAAGACCTGAACCTCCAAGCAGCTTGCTCGCTGCCCATGATCAACAACCAAAACCAGATGCCACAGCTGGCAATATAGATTCTTCCCTCCCCTCCTCTTTTCAGTAGCTCAGCTGTCTTGAGCCAATCAGGATGAACTTCACCTGGCCCAGGCAGAGGGGAGGGGTGACTCATGACTAGTGGGCTTTAGAACATTTGCATTTTGCATAGGAATGGAATGGCTTGGCACGTAGACATGTGAGGCATCAGCCTGTGAGGCATCGGGCCCCATCAGACAACTTATGCACATTTTGCCCCTCTCCCAGCTGGGACCACCTGGTCTACACATGAGGAGGTTTTTGTGAGTGTGTGTGTAGGAAACCCCAGAGGCTCCCCTCTTCACAGTTTGCCAGGCATGCAGAAAGTGGGTGGCACGGGGACATGCACCCCCATCCTACTGGAGGGGCTCAAACTCCTTCCTCCTGCTTCCCAACCCCATGCCCCGTGGAGTGAGTCACTGGAGACTGGCAGCTGTTTGTTGCGTGATCTGGCCCTTCTCCGTGGCTGCTTGTCTAAGGAGTCTTTCCCTCCCTTGCTGGGCCTTGAACCCTTGTTGCAGGAAGGCTGTGTGCGGGCTTATTGCTTGGCACGTAAAATATTTGGGGCATAGGACACACATCAGCATAACATTTGCATCTATCTATATGCAAAGTTTAGAAATAATTACTAGGATTTATTTAGATTTCACAGGAGGCATAGCGAGCCAATTAATTTCCCATCCAGCCCCTCCCACCAATAAATTATTCAATTTATTTGCACCCTGCTACCAGACCATCCCAAATCAGTAGTTTCTCTCCCATGACAGTTAATTTGCCATGGCTGTGAACACGTATGGGGGGGGGGAATACACCCCCCAAAGGTGGCTTTTTCACATATACTCCTAAAAACTGCAAGTTATTTCAGAGCACTGATCCAAAGCAAGCCAAGGATGAATCAGGGGGACACAACCAATTAATCCCCCAATTCCCACCAAGGTCCTACTCCAAAATTCAATTCCCCTTCAGGTAATTATTCCATTCACCAATCATTCAAAAAAATTCAAAATAAAGCCATGCACAGTTCCATTTGGGGGAGGTGCAGAATGCTGAGTGGCTGGTAGAAGGAGTGAGGACTGGAGAGGGGCAGAAAAAGCAGAGGAAAGGGCAAGGAAGATTAGGAAGGTGAGTAGTGGGGGAGGCTGAAAGGAAGAACGGACTGAAGACTGGGAGGCAGCCTGGAAAGAGAAAGGGGCAGAGGCAGAGGCAGGGCTCCTTTCCCATTGCAGGTTTTGCAGCTTTTATTTGGAGCATCATAGGAGCTATCCATGGTGCTCCATGGTGGTGAACCTATTCTGGGGATGGAGTTCAGAACCATGGATAGCTCCTATGAAGCTCCAAATAAAACCTGCAATGGAAAAGGAGCCCCACTGAAATAGGAGTAACCAGGGCCGGTGCTACCATTAGGCCAACTAGGCAGCTGCCTAGGGTGCAGGGCTAAAGGGGGTGCCAGAAAGGGGGCACCAGAAATAGGGAGGGAGGGCTCAAGTGGGAAGCCCCCCCCCCCCCGCTAAATATCTGATCTTGCCTAGGGCACCAAACTGCCTTGCACCGGCCCTGGGAGTAACCAGCTTCTCCTGAGTGTTCGAAGGATGGCCCTTTCTCTGCTCTGCAGTCTTTGGCAGTTGTGTGTGTGTGTGTGTGTGTGTGTGTGTGTGATGACTTGTAACTCCTGCCCCCCCCCAGACAGACAAAGAGACAAGCAGAGCGCACGAGAAGCCCCACACCTAGTCCTAGTGTGGCTGTGTCCTTCTTTACAAATGACAGTCCCTCTCTTTGAAGGACTGCCCAGTCCAAGTCCACCTTAGAGATAACCAAAACCATTCCCAGAAGGGTGAGCAGCAGGGCCTTGAAGTTGCCCATGCCCCTGGACAGCAGCAGACAGAGCGGGGGCGGGTGGGTGGTGTCATACATACAGCTCACCTGGTCAGTCTTCCCTACTGTGGTGAGTATTGTACTTCTCTTTAAATAACAGTAGTTACTTCCAAATTAGCCTATACCTACAGTTAGCATATGCAAATTTTATGCTAATCTCTTGTCACGCAAATGCACGTGTGTGTGTGATGCATTTCCTCTTTTTTGGTTATGTGTAAGTGACCACCCTACTTGTGGTACCTGGAGAAAGACCAGGTGCCCAAATTATTTAACCTTTCAGGAAGGCTCTTTCTCTTTCCTGCATTCATCATCTTTCTCCTTTCACCTAGTTCTCTCTCTCTCTCCCCCTCTCCCTCCTAGAGGAAAATCACCTCTGCTCCATGCAAGGAGGGTAGGGGGAAAGCTTCTATTTTAGCACTAATGTAAGGCTCCCCCCCCCCCCGCTCAATTGCTATGCAGGGAGTGATTTTGGGGAGTCACAGCATGCAGAGTGGGGAGTTAACCCTTCCCTCCCCAACTGTGACCCCCCCAAAAATCCCCCCTACTTGGCAATTAAGCTTAGAAAAAACTTTCCATTGGCACCAATGGCAGTTTCCCCCCTAAGCTTAATTGCCACACAGGAGAACGGTTTTGGGGAGGTTGCCACAGCTGTGCTCCCCCCCCCCCCATTTGCGTGGCAATTAAAGTTTTTGGCACCAATGGACCCTCAGGGCTCGGTGTGTGCTCTCTGCAGGCATCCTCCCCAGGGAGCTATGTGGACACTGCCCTGTGTGTCTTCTTATCTCTGTATGCAGTGAGCTCATAAAAGAGTAGCTCTAAGTAGCATACAGAGATTTGAACCCCCACTTGTACGGACGCCTAAGGTCCAGCAGTATTGAGGCCACTGCTGGCTGTGCCACTAGAGCTGGTGGAGCAGGGAGGGGGATCTGGTGTCATCTTGGTGTTGTCACACAGGGAGGTGTACTGGAGGAATGCTACATCCCGAGTTCATTGGCTCTCTGTGTGTCAATGGCATGGGGGCATCATTTCCAGTACAGTTCAATTGATACGCTGCCGTGGTGTTTCCATGTCCACTGTAGGCGGGTCTGCTATTTTTTCAGCAGTCTAGCCCCAACTACTGAAACCTCTTTCTGCCCAAGAGAAAATAGAACGTCCCCCTCCCCTTGACATAGCGGCTATATTCATGATCCACCACCCTTGCTAGTAGTGTGTATTAGCTGGAGGTATTTGTACTGCATTGTTTGTCCCCAACCTGGTGCCCTCTAGATGTGGGGTTTTTTTTCTCTGCTGGTTTTCACTTGGTTTTGTGTGTTGTAATTCAGGATGTGCGCCATTGGAAAACTTGTTCCGTCTGAGCTTGACGGACTTTCGACACACTTCCAACCCGATGCCAAAAGTGGGCGGAGCTGGATTTTTCCCCTCTGGCTTCCGCAAAATTTCTCAAAATATTTGCGCAAATTTGGAGCCAAGTCTGGTGTACTTCTAGCGCAATTTGCGCAAATCTCATTAGATTCGAGTCATTCTTGTTGTTGCATTTAACATGAGAAGCATGGAAGCATCCTCTTCTCACTGCATGTGCACACGTGCCACCTTGAATTTTCTGAGTTTCAGATTTGTGAAAACTTCAGGTCTCCGTTCCGTTTGCGCAAATTGCAGAGCAGAGGGACGAATTATGTGCACATTTCCCTGGCTTAAAAAAAAATTACGGAAATTGCGGCCCATTTTTAAAAATTATTTATTTTATTATATTTAATTATAATAAAATAAATAAAATAAAAACAGAAGTGTGTGTGCCGGTTCAACTCGCGTCAGATCAAGTCAGCACAAGCTCAGGGTTGATGGAACAGAAACTGCAGGGCCGAGTTGAGAAAATCTGTGGGATTTTCACCCACCTATCGGATTCCTCACATGCCCCTAGCTGTAGTGTTTTTACTTTTTGCTGCTGGTTTTATCTTGGCTTTTATCATGTGCTGTTTTTATTGTTTGTATTTTATGTGTCTTGTGTTGGACTGGGACTCGGGAGATCCAGGTTCAATTCCCCACTCGGCCATGAAACTCACTGGGTGACTTTGGGCCAGTCATTGACTCTTAGCCTAACCTACCTCACAGGGTTGTTGTGAGGATAAAATGGAGAGGAGGAGGATTATGTAAGCTGCCTTGGGTTCCTTGCAGGAAAAATGGCGGGGTATATAAATATAAATAAATAAATAAAATAAAATGTTTTTAATGTACATAAACTACACTGCCCAGAGAACTTGGGTTATTGGGTGGTTTAAAGCGCAATAAATAAATAATAAAGCTCTGCACATCCTCAGAGGCACTTCCCCCCCCAGGCAGTCTGCAAGTGCAAGGGAAAGAAAACCCCAATTAATATAGGATACGATAGCTGTGATGAACCCAGATTTAAAAATGGGGGAACAAGCATTCCATTGACAAAACTTATAGATTCTGGCCTTACAGTCTGAGGCTTAGAAACACAGCTAGCGCAGCTCCACACTTGGGAAAGTCACCTGCCTCTCATTCTTTTCTGCTTGGGGCGGGGGGGGGGGGAGGCTTCCTGTGTTTTTAACAGCAACTTGGGATACAGCGATTCAACAGGTACAACTTTTCGCTCAGCATGGTGAGGATGTGAGGGGCAAAGCCTCCACTGCTCAATTTCTGCCTGTCACACAGCTGTTAAAGACACAGGTCTGCTGCCACATAGAACCCCCCCCCCCCCCCGTGCTGTCTGTAGGGCTTACTGGGGCCTGGCAGTACTGGAGTCATTGCTGGCTGTGCTGCAGGGGTGAATGGAGCAAAGGCCTTGCACATCATGCATGTTCTGATGCAGGGGTGTGGGCTGAGGCAAAGTCCCCATTTCCACGAGTTCATTGGCTCCCTCTGTATGTGGCATGTGAGCGTTGCCCTATTTCTCACCCTATAAAGAACCTCAAAGGGTTGTTCTAAGAATAAAAGGGGGGGGAATGACAAACACTGCCCATAGCTCCTAAAATCAAATCAATCACAAGTAGCCTAGCCAACTGATGTTGTGAAATTTTGAAAGAATTGAAAGCAAAATTCTAGGCAGGCACATAAAAACCCCCTGAGAATAATAAATGGAAAAAAGATAAATCAAGTTTATTGACAGAGACGAGTAAAAGAAATACAAAAACAAATTTAACATTCTCTCTTCCTCTCCCCACAGTCTTAAAACGTGGGAATCCAACCCCTCCATCCTCTTGCCTTCGTTCTCCCATCCAGCCCCACATCATAGCACGAAAACACACGAGGTTGGCAGAGCCTTCTGCCGGTGAGTGAAACAGTTCAGGGGTGTTTGCAGTTAACTCACCTACAGCTCCACATCACATCACAGTAGGTGCTAGCCCCCCCCTTCCCCTCCCCATGGCCCTTACTGATTTATGGCTACCCTCGTCATCCGATCCCCCTCCCCGCAAATAAAATTCCTCCATTTAGAGCTGGCTAATGATCTCATTCAGGAGACTTCCCCCACAATCTTTGCAATATTTTAATTTTGATTGGGGCTGAGAATTAAAATATAAACAGGGATGTGTCCCTCTGTCTTTTTGCCCATTGCCAATTCAGGCATCTGTCCCGAGTGGCAAAGATGTCCTTCACTGGGCAGTTTATTTATTTATAAAATTTATTACCTACTTTTCATTATAACATAATCCCAAAGCGGAGTACAGCTATAAAAACACAATAAAATCATACAACTCACATATGAATGGGAGATGTGCAAACGCGATGTGCTTGCGCATCTCCCATTCATTTCAACAGAGCTTGCGCAGCAGAACGACCCACTGGATTGGGCCCATATGAACTAGATTCCTCATCAGCTCAGTTTGGGGTGTGGGGCCATTTAAACATTAGGTCCTTATTCTGTTTAGTGATTGAACTCTATTTCGAAGTTTCGTGCAAATAAAGAACTGGGAATCAGTAAGTATTTCAGCATCAGCAGTCCCAGCCTTCCCTTTATTCCTTTCTATTCCCTCCCCCCAAATTACACATTTTTCCTTTTTTTTTGGCGTGCATGCTTAGTCTTTTGGTATGAAAAATACCCCCTCCTCCATCAAAAAAAATCTACACAAGAGGCACTTTTTCCATCTCCATCTCTCCTGCGCACCCATTCCCCCTGATTTTCCAAACCCTTCCCCACCCCCATCCCGCAGTGATTCCCCACACAACTTGCCTCCCTCTCCCGTCCTGCCTAGAATAAAACAGAATCCAAGCTGGCTAGTTATAGAACTCGGGACTCTATATAAAGCTGCACAGATTGAGGACTGTCCCATATACACAATGTCCAAGGAAAGTGTGTGCATGTAGATTCATAGATCATACGAGTGGGAAGGGGCCTACAAGGCCATCGAGTCCAACCCCCTGCTCAATGCAGGAAACTAGAGGAGGGGTCTCCCATCCAAGTCTTAACCAGGCCTGACCCTGCTGAGCTTTCCATGCTCAGACAAGCTGAGCCAGCGTGAGCCACAGGCCTGTTTGTGTGTGGGGTGGGAGGCAGTTGCAGAAATGGATGAGTTGGCGGGGGGGGGGGGGGAGGAGAAAACGGAGCTACAGCCAGGATTAAGGGGTATCCACAATGCTTGCGGGAACTGGGGTAGGATGGAAAGGAAGTTTTGGTTTGGGAATGAGAGAAACAGCAGGAAATCCAGGGGAGAGAATGTTTAGGTAGGGATAGTGTGTGTGTGTATGTGGGATGGGTGGCAGACTCTCCCCTAGAGACACTGTCTTCTAACCCTGCCAAATTCTTCTTTGCCCCCCTTTTAAGAATCTCCCTTCCCATCCTGCCACCAAGTAGCACTAATGATTGCCCGCACCACCCTTCCCCACCCAGACCCCCATAATAGATTATGTAGATGTGGCTTCATATATAAGCTTGCTATGGAAATATTATTTAAAAAATAGATTTATATACAATACCCCAGTCCACAGTGGGTTAAAGAGGGCATCGGGTGGGGAATAAGTTACTAATTCCAGTCACGGCCACAGTGGACGGGAGAAGGGGGGGCACCTGGACCCCCTGGCACGGTGTCCCGGATCCCAGCCACTCTCCCCTTTCACGGGTCACGTTCCTTTTTTACTTTCACATCTCCTGCTAAGATGGTGGCAATCTCCCCCTGCATGAAGGCCCAGGGGACGTTGGATCCCACGAGGGGGCATTTCTCCCCGCTGGGGCAATACACCTCTCCGGCTGCTCCTTGGGCTTTAATGAAATCCCGGGAACAAGGGAAACAGAACTTGTGGCCAGGCACGGACGGGCACTGGACAAAGTGGGTATCCTCCAGCCGCTCGTGGCAGATGGTGCAGCACAGTGGGGCGCTGCCGGCACCGCCCGAGGAATCAGGGGCACTCTGTGCGCCACTGGGCTCGACTCCGCCGGACGAGTGGGCTCCAGATGAAGAGGAGGAGGAGGAGGAGGTGGTGGTCGCTTGGCCTGGTTCACTGCTGCGTGGCACCAGTCGGTGTTGCCCCGAGGCAGCTGGTGACGCTGGACTGGCACTGTTTTGCCGGGCGGTGGTGGAGTGGACTGGGTTGACCTCCTTGTTCCCCAGGGTGTCAGCCACATTCTTGAGAGCAGTGATGGGAGAGGGGTCATTGCGTAAAGAGCCCTCAGGCAAAGGCCCCTGGCCTGCTGATGTTGGCAGGTGGGCCAGGCCTGATGGATAGATGCCACCAGATCCTTGGGGCAGCCAGTGCTGCCTCTGCTGCTGTTCCTCGCCAGTCAGTTTGCCCGTCAGCTCTCCCTCTGGTTCGGGGGAGGCCTTGCGTCTCCGCATGACAGCCCGGGATGGGGGCACAGCCCTCAGCAGGAGACTGGGTGGCATGGCACAGTTGCTGTCTAGGAACTGTTGAGGCAGGGCATCTGGTGCTGGGGACTCTCGGAAGAAGCGCACACCTTCAGTGAAGAGCTCCCCAAGGAGGCGCCAGTCACCAGAGCCGTGGCGTTTCTCATATTCCAGATATTTGTAACCGGATGAGATGACTTTGCCCGGGTCCTTGAGGCAGTCTTGGAACATCTGCTTGGCCACACCCAACACGCCGGCGTAGACGTTGCCGGAACCGCACGGGTATTCGGTGAAGAGCTTAAGTTCGTATTCGTAGCCAGGCCTGGGAGCCGCGTCAAAGGCGAAAATCCTCCCAATCAACGAGTGATCCTTCTTGAAGCGCACATTGAAGGGGGCGCACCCATAGAGTGCCAACAGCTGCTCGCGCACGGCCTTGGGCTTGCCGTGCCACTCCTCGGCCCGCCCGCGCATGGCCTCGTTCAGTTCGGCAAGGCACTCGGAGTTGCGCTGCTTCTCCTTCTCGTAGTCCCCGTAGGCCACCCGGACCGGCTTCGCCAGCTCACCCAAGATGGGCGATGCCATGGCCAGCGATGTGGGGCGGCCCCCCAAGCCAGACACTGCTGCCAGCAGGCCCTGGGGGCCTCCCATCAGCCCCTGGGGCACCAGGTTCGGCGGGACTGCCCCGATGAGGGCCCTCCTGGCCGTGGGGCTCTGCCGGCTGCCCTCGCCTTCCTCGGCAGCACGTGCCAGGCCGTTGGGTAAGCGCGGGCTGAGGGCGTAGTCGCCTCCGGAGAGCCGGCCCCGCTCGTATCGCTCCAGGGCCGCCCCGCCGTCCTTGGAGTGCTTGACGCCCTGGGGCCCCGGCGAGCGCCCTTCTTGCATGACGTGGTTCCTCTTGAGCTGCCGGGCCGTCTCAATGAGGAACTCGATGCGGTCGGCCCCCTCGAAATTGACGCAGCCCCGGCACACGGCCTCGCTGAAATCCCAGATCATGGCCCACGGCATTTTGGGCAGATCGCACAAGTAGCACCATTGTCTGCGGGACGTCTGCACCGAAGACATCTTGGCGTCCCTCTGCCGTCTGTCTGTCTGCCTGCCTGGCTCCTCTTGCAGCCCTGGGATGGCCGCCTGGGATGCGGGGCGGGGGTCTTGTTTACACCTGTGCGGCCAGGAGCGGGCCCAAAACGCTGAGGGGGGGGGAGGACTTCAAACAGGGGAGGAAGAGGAGGAGGGGAAGAGAGAAAAAAAGGGGGGGAAATTCCCCTCTCGCCTGCCCTCTTACATGGAGAAACTTACATAACTCCGCTGCAAGGCCTGCTGGGAGATGTAGTCCTGCTGCCTGGCGGGGAAAACTCTTAAAGGCAACCCTGGCCCTGTAGTTTGGTTCTTCTGCTGACTGGCCTTTTACTTTAAACGGCGCAAGAGTCCTGTGGTAATTGCAGATGTATTGTACTAATGTATTTATTGCACAGCCGAGACAAGACGTAATTTATTGCAACGGATTATTATTACAAGTTGCAACTATTGATTGCAAAAAGCCAACTTTGCAAAGACGAGCTACTTTATTTCAGATATCAACGAAGACTCCAGTGGCACGGCACCTTAAAAATGTAACATATTTATTATGACATGCAGCCCCGCTTTCATGAATTAGAATGCACTTCATCAGATTCAAGATGGGCTCCTCCTCTGAAAGTTTTTACTTTATTGCAACAAATATATTGTACCAAATTAAATTGCTTGCTGTTATGTAACCCAAAGAATAAATATGCAGTGGCTGTTCTGAAGAATGACTGGTTTTATTGGCAATTAATTTATTACAGTAAATTAGTCTGCAACAAGATTATCTGCCTTTGCTGCAACAGACCTAGGCTGCAATCCTATACTCACCTGGATACCAGTCCCATTTAACTCAATGGGATTTTCTTCTGAGTAATCATATATAGGATCACACTGTTAAAGGGATCCTTCCCTGGAATCTCCCTTCTTGTTCTTCATTTCACATTGTCTGTCTTGCTCCAGGATTGAAAATGATTGCATTTACTGAGTCATTTTGGTGGCTAATTTAGGTGAGCAAGCTTTCAGATTGCACAGAATTTTTCTCCAGGAAGAAACCCTGTGGACATGCACACAACACAAGTCTATAAAGCCACACAGAACAACCAGTCAGGCACATTCAAATGGGTTCTGATGATACTGGAACAAAAACAACAAAGAGTCTTGTGGCATCTTGAAGACTAACACATTTATTAAAGCATAAGCTTTTGAGGACTATAGTCCACTTCATCAGGTGCTGTTGAGAGTTTTAGGTATATATACAGTCAGTGCTTTTTTTCTGGAGAAAAGGGTACCGGAACTCTTGGATTACATTTCCTCAGGAGTAGATGGCGATTAAATTGTAATGCAATTAATAGAAGAAAAGGTGCTGGAACTCAGTTCCGGTGAGTTCCACCAGAAAAAAAGCCCTGTATACAGTACATATGGTTCATGGTTGCAGGAAGGAATTGTAAACAGTGAGGTCAGTGGGAAATGAAATATAGAATGTACAGACAGTGATAATTTCCTTGCAGTGGCGATTCACAGAACAGTTGTTGGGTGATAATACACACATCCTTGCATTGGTGAGCTGATTAACACATGTCGTGTGATAAAACAACAACCTACCTGGCTGTCTCTCTGTTCAAGCCACAGGAGGTAAGAGTTGAACTCTTACTTGATGAGCTCATGATAATGGGGTTGTGTAGTGAGGTTACAGTCGCCAGCTTCAGACCTGCACAGAATTCTTGTTCAGGAAGTAGTCTATGGAACAGAACCACATAGGACAAATAGGACCAAAATTGATTTGCATGGTAGCTTTGAACAGGCCAGCGAAGATAGGTAGCAAGCTTTCAGGTTGGAAAGCTCATAGGATGGAGATATGCTCCAGGTTCATAAGAGCCCCACAGAACTGACACAATCGAAAATCCGGAGATGTCATATGTGTGAAAATGTGGGGAGGGAGAATAGGTTCAATGGGGCTCTCTCACCCATCTCCCCTACTCACACTTTTTGGGGATCTCCTCCAACCCACTGGCTATGCTGGCTGGGGATGATGGAAGTCATAGTCCAACACATCTAGAGTACACCAGGCTGGGGAAGGCTGTCAACGCATCGTTACATTTCCATAATGTCTTCTCCCACCCCCAGTACAAGCATCCCAGTGAACTGCAGTGCCACCACCTGATGCTATAGAGGCCAAGCCCCACAGAGCCCCTTCTGCATGTCGTTTAGGGGGCGATAAGCCTGTAACATGAATATTTTAAAAGTCAGTATCCTAGCATACATGTCTTACAGGAGAAAGACAGAAGGAGAATTGTATTTATATGTAAAGAATGGACGAACGGCGTTGGCTGCGCTTGGTTGGCTGTACCCACGAGGCACTCATCGTTTTCAGAACTTGTCTGCGCGTGGAAAGCTAAGCAGGGTCAAGCATGGTTATTACTTGGATGGGAGAGCCCTCCTCCAGTTTCCTGCATTGAGCAGGGGGTTGGACTCGATGGCCTTGTAGGCGCCTTCCAACATAATGAAATCTATGAAAAAGAATCAAGGGCACCTGGCTCCCAGCTTTGTCTCGTTCCAGTTCCTGGGCATACAGCTCAGATATCTGATTCGTACCTTATGCCCACATGTTGGGCCTCGAAGTACCCTGGTATCCTAGTTTTACCCTTTCCATAGTTTGGAAATGGTCCCTTTTTTCTTTTATTTCCTCCTTAAGGATAGCTAGATGCAACTACGTTCATTGGTCTCTTTCCCTCTCTACTCCTCTCCCTGCATTTCTCCCCGCGCCTCGTTTTTGTTTTTTATTTTCATTTTCCATCTTTTTCCGTCGCCCCCTCCTAATTCCTTCCTATGGGGGAAGAGACTAATGAGACCCTAAAGGGTTAATTCAGCTTCTCAGCGTTGAGGAAACTACATCTCTCAGAATGCAGCGCGCCGCTAAACCCCGGATGCTGTTGCGCATTTCCTGCCCCCTTTGCTTCTCTCTCTCTCGCTCTCCTATGCGAATCTCCACCACCCAGCAGGTCATAGTTCGGCTTTAGGGGCGGTACTAAGGGGGTTGTTGACGGACGGAGCAAAAACATAGACTACTGCAACGTCCAAGAGGAAGAAGGGGTGATCTTTTTGCACCTATCGCATATATTTTTTCTTATAGCCAGAGCCAGCCCGAAAGCCCCTCCGAGAATTAACATCCAGAAGCCTAGAGACCCCGGTGATGGGCACGTGCCAAAACAACAGATGAATGGCAGAGATGTACTAGGGTTAGGTACATCACCTATTGAATATACAGGCCACAACTCCCTAGTGAATTGTGCAGAACACCAGCAGCTTCTCTTCAAATATAAGTTCACATACTGCAGGTGGCAATTTGCAAATACCAAACGCGCTTCGGTCCTAAGGAAAAATCAAGAGAGATGCCTGCCTGCACGATCCAACCAGCATCCCTAGTATGGGGAGGTGTTTGGAATACATTTCAGGAATCCATAGAAAACTTTCATGTGTGGAAGAGGACGATGGGAAATTGAATCCAAGCAAAGGAGCAGGGTGGCCTGTAGGAACTCCCTGCCACTGGATCAGGAAGGCGATGGCATATAGACATTTTCAGGGGATCACTCTGAAAGAGAGATCAAGTGAACTCCCTACCCACCCCATTTTGGATGAGAAAAATGGATGGGTATGTCAGACCCACTCTACTTCCATAATGCTTTCATAACTTGCCACTGAAGTATCTACTTAGGGTGGTTAGATAAAGTTTCCGCATTGTTCTGTCCTGCCTTGTGAACACTAATATTACTCTTTCTAAGGGAGAAGAGGAACCCACAAACTTTTTATTCCGCTCCCCCCCCCCCCCGCCGCCTTCTGTTCCACATTTGCCCTTAGCCTGGTGTTGATAATTTCTCCCCCTCTTTCTGTTGGTGTACCATTTTGTTGTCAATTCATGGGCAAGGGACATCAGGTCGAACTCTAAGATCTCCCCTGCCTCTTCAACATTTACCTCTCTGGTTAGTTCAGTAGGTGCTTTCTTGGTCCCAAAGAACAGAAGAAATAGAGGTATACCGCTTTTATTGGTGTGGTATTATGCTAAGTTCACAGAACCTTTCTGCCCAGTGATAAGTTCTGTCAAGCCTGAAAGCTTACATATTCATATACTAAACAGCCCCTGGTCCAATAAAAGACAGCATGTTACCTCCTTTCAGTAAACTTACTGTTAGGATAAGCATTCTTTAAAAATTTAAATATTTTTTTCCAGATGTAGAAGTATATTATCTCCTGTGTTCCACTGGATGCCTTCTGTAGTTCACTTTGTTCATGCAATGTTTATGCAGATGTTTGTGTCTCTCTGTAAGTGTGTGTTTATCAAGTTGAGTACTTAAAGACAAGATTTCAAAAGCTTTATAGGAATCCTGCTTTTGCCATTCTTACCTTTGCTCTACGTTCTTGGAACAGCCTCTCTTCCTTGCTGTTTGTTAAGACTGTCACCTGATGCCCTTCTCTGGGTTCCTCCGCCATCAAAATTAGATGTGTGACAACTTGGAAAAGGGCCAAGTGGTAGTGGTACCCCATCTTTTGAATACTCTTCCTAGGAAGGCTACCTTCTGCCAAATTTGGTGTGTTTGAACTAGTTCAGTATTCCCTAAGTGCCCTCCAGAATGGATTACACAGAAACTTCTATCATTCCTAGCCAGCATGGCCAGTGGCTTGGAAGCGAAGACTGATGCCTTAACAGACATGCCCTGTGATCAGTAATGATGTTGTGTCATAAATTGTGCTTGCTTACAACTTACCATCTGTGCACCCACATCCTTGGTCTTTCAGGCCCAAATCCAGATGGGGAGGATGGAGTGCCTGGAACCAGCAAAGACGTCCCACGTTGTCCAGGTCCTGTATTGCCTTATGAAGTATCTGTGCCTTTCTGTTTTGCTAGAGGAATCCTGTAGGTTGGCCGACGCCTATTTGTTGCTTGTAAGCAACTAAGCAAGCACAATTTGTAACATTGCGCAACATCATTACTGATCATGCATCACGTCTGTTAAGGCATCAGTCTTAGCTTCCAATTTCCTGGTTTTGTGGAACTTAAGTCAACATGAGATAGCCTTAACTCTGGACTTAAACTGGAAGTTTTTTAGATAGTTGAATTTCCCTGGTTTTTAAAAAGAAAATTTATTATTACACTGTTCTGAACAAAACACAAAACAAAAAAACAAAGCACTGACAAGTCATTAACTGAGTAGATATGTACAAATTAATAGATATGTCCATGGATGTTCAGAAAGGCTTACTTCTGAGTAAGCCTGCACAGATTCCAACATTCCTTTCTCATCCCCTTTTCATCAGTGATGTATCAATCAGTGAGAGGGATTCCCTCAGCCTTCAAAATTACTTCACTCTTATCTCAGTTGATGTGTCTGCTATCCCTCCCCCACTGTCAGAATGCTGACAGGAACAGTGGAGTTCCTCTCAAAACACTGGAGTACTGGCAGCATTGTAGCTTCAGTGAAATTGAGCCTGCCCAACATAACTTTGCCAGCAGTTGCTGCCATAGTCATTCATGGGGCAGAAAAACTTTAATAACCTTTGAACTGCTGCTCAAAACTTCACCAAACCAACGAAAGGCCCATCTCCTTGACAAATCTTGAAATAAATGAAATGAAATGATCAAGTAGATGAGTAGTTTTCACCAAAAGTTGAAAGAAATATATGAGCCACAGCTTGGGAGTAAAAAGTAGAAACGTGTCAATTTTCAGCATTTTTAAACTTGCTCTACTGTAGCATTTTTTTTTAACAGATCACTTTGAAACTTTGCACAACTGTAGACTTCATAGGGTAGATCATAGATGCCAAGTTTAACTTTATTAGCTCAACAGGTATCATTTTTATAAGCAGAATTTTGAAGCTTATAATGGCAGAACCTTTTTCGTGTGACTCAGCTTAACCAAAGGGGCACTTCTGTGCTCCATTATTATTATTATTATTATTATTATTATTATTATTATTAGCAATAAGTCACCTTCTCCTTCTCTGTACCTCCATTCTCATCTCCTTCTCCTAAACTGAAGCTGCAATCCTGTATGCACTTACTTGGGAGTAAGCACCATTAAACATAGTGGGACTTACCTCTGAGTCAATGTGCATAGAATTGCAGTTACCAGTAAATCTCTGGCCACATCTCCTCCTAGACCACCTAATGCGTAAGCCCACCGGTCTCAGCCTGCCATTTCCACACAGACTGCAGACCCCCTTCTGCTATAAGTCTTCCAAGAGTCTGAGGAACCGATTAAGTACCGTACTTCTTCCCCTGGCACGAAAGGCTGCGGTGATGTGTCTGCCTGCTTCTACAGACTGTAAGCTCCTTGAGGCAAAGACGTTGTTTTTTTTAACCTATGATAGATACCCTTTAAGTGCCATGTATGTTGCTCAACAGGGCTTACTACCAAGTAAGCGTATACAGGATTATGGCTTCAGTTTAGAAGATGAGAAAGGAGGTACAGAGAAGCCAGAGTCTTTTATGTTTAGTTCTACAAAGTTTGGCATTGGAAGCTGATGTGGAGTTTTCAGGTCCTACTTTGCGTTTTCCAGGAAGGATTTCCTGTTTTTCCTCATACGTGAGCCATACCTGAATCTTAACAAAACTAGCTCATTCGTGGATTTGCTAAGTGGACTTGGGGGCTATACTCTCTAAGCCTCAGAACTGTGTTGGTCATGATGATATGGGGGGAAACTCAGGGAGGAAGAACAATGGAATTTCCTGTTCTGCTTTTCCGTCAACAACTGATGGGGAACTTTTCACGTCACTCCCCACAGAAAGCTGCCCAAGCTACCAATGTGGGGATAGTGTTTCCTAACTGTTTCAGTGATGGCAATGGCTGCCTGGAATTTCCAATAGATGAGGACAATAAGGAGTGAGGACCATATTTTGACCACTATGTAGCTGGGAAAAAATGGCATCTATTTGCCAGGTGAAGAGTTCTGTATAATTCTGTTTGCAGACTCCTACACACCAACCCCCCAAAGGGTGTGCAGCATTATTGTGGAGAAAGCACAACACAAGTCTGCGCACATGCACATACACATACACACACACACACACACACACACGCACGGTCTTCGCCCAAGGGAGGGGGCAAGGGAGGGGGGATGAAGTCATAGGAGAAGTAGCAGGCAGACCATCATCCCCCAACAAAGGAGAGTCTCGGTGGAGATCCACAAAACCAAGGAAGGACCATCAAGGATCGTCAAACTATCAGGGCAGTCTCAAAGAGCTGCAAAGTACTAGTAAGTCACCTTCCCGGGCAGGAATAAGCCCACCTGGAACGAAGGGGCAGGCATAAGCCCCCACCTGACCTGGAGGGCGGGGAGAGCGGGAACTCAGGGGTAGAAAACCCCTCTCCCTTCCGGTTTGGGGTTGTTGGGAACCAAGGGTACTTCGGGGCCAGATCCATCTTCCTAACAAGCAGCCCGAGTACGCCATTCTCATCCACGGATCGGCCGACCCGGAGCCAGGCTGAAACTGACTAGGCACAGAGTCTTTGGTCTGAGGTAATTGACTAGATTCCCTCCGCTAGCCTAAGCCTGTTCATTGAGAAACGTGGGGGTCAACTAAGGTTGTGTTGACAGTGTAGTATTCCTGGAGAGCTGTTAGTTCCGTTCTGTGTTATTGCATAAACAAATAAAAGCCTTATTTGGTCATTTAAAGGGCTGCGGTTTCCTCTTGTGTGTGAAAGCCTCGCGGGTGGTTGCTAGCGCTCGTACGGGCTGTAACTCAGTGCCGGTTAACCCGTTAAGCGCCGAACTCACGCTAAGGATCCTGTTGGTGATCCTTCACAATTATACATGAAATCTGTTGTCCGTCCCCCCCTTTTTAAATGCCACCTTAGTCAGTGGATAGAGCGCTGGATGTGCACTGGAAGAACCTGAGTTTAAGGTGCTTCCGGATGAGGCCTTTATGGCACCGTCAACCTGCCTCATTCACAGAAATTTACGAGGGCTCCAGACGTCTCGTGACCCTCCTGCATTTTCTTACCGTTTCTTCTTTTTCATTAATGCAGAAAATCTGTTAAGGAGAAAAAGACGGAGCACTTGCACGGTGCCTTCTGATTGCTAGTGGTAGAAGCCCTCCGTCTGGAAGCACCCTAAGTCTCACCTTTGTGTGGTCCTAGGCAAGAAAGAAAAATATCTGCTAGGTAGCTGGGCTCAGTTTCTCATCTGTACAATGGGAGTAACAGCATCCTACTCCACAGAGCATGAGCCAAATAAATGTTATGAATTAGCTTACAAGTTTATTCTTTGTAAAAGTGCATTCTAAACCATTAAGTTCATATCTTTTGTATCTTACTAAGCAGGGGGAGTCCCCCTTTCCTTGTAGAAGGCTCTGCCCCAGCTACTCTTTTCCTCACCTCTGTCACAGCTTTTCAAGTAAGATTCTATGAATAAAGGGAGATCTAGTATGAAAATAGTTTATTGAGTTTCCATCAGGACAGGATTTAGCGGAATAAAGGGCATAGTTGGATTGCTTAAACAGTCATTTGAGGCAGTTCCTACCTGTGGGCTGTTTTGTCTCAAAGGGGCAAACCAAACAACCCCCTTACCCTACTTCTTCCTTCCCCCTGTAGGTGGCTCCCAGGAGCTGGTCTTCAACTGAGGATGCTTTTGGCTTTTCAGGCACTGGGTGGGGTTAGGGCAGAGTAAAGGAGAAAGGAATGGCATTGTTGTGGGACTGGAAGCTGGCCAAATTACCCCCGTATGCCCCACGGACAAGTGGAGAGGGCTGTTTGGACAAGAGAGGGATTGCCAGAGCTGTGAGGCTGGCAGTGGGGGGAGGTCCTGTCCATTTGAACTGCATCACTCCTGTCTAGGTTCTCACTGAACTATCCTGGGTGGCTTTCAGTCCTCAGACCTGCACAAATTTGTGACCCGGCAGCCGGTTGGAGGCTTGAAAAGCCTCCTGGTTTTGCTGCCCTCCTGGGACTGCAAAAACCAAGAGGTTCTTAAGTAATCTCAAGCTACAAAATATGTGTGGGTTGGGTTGGGTTAGGCTGCATTTGGCTTGGTGGGTGGCGTGTTGTGTACGCATGACAAAAAACACAGGTGGGGTCTGGACCCTGTATTGCAAAGGGTACAATCTTGCGTTATCCATAGGATGGTCTTAGGGATCTCTTTGGGGGTGGGATTCAAAGATTAGTCACAAAGACCTCGCCCCCCCCACGAGGCTTGCATCCCCCCTGCAGGGGGCAGCTGCGGGTCCTTCCAAGCGCTCACAAGTTCTTCCAGCGACCCCTGCGTTTGCGAGTGGGGATCCCTTTCCTCCGCTTCTGGGGCAGAGGTGCCCGGCTTGGGGATGGCCCAGTTTCAGCCACCGGCTGCCCGTCCTCTTGCAGAGGCCTAACCTCGTTTTCTCCCTGCTCCGGGGACAGCTCCGCCTTGGTGGTGAAGGTGTCCCTGGGAGGCGGAGTCTCTGTGGAAGGGGTTGCCATTGGGGCAGGGATCTCCCCCTGTGGGTGCAACAGGCTATTCGGCTGGGCCGGAAGGAGGGGCAGCAGGGCCGCCACCACGTCGGTGAGCCGCTCTAGGCCTTGCCGCAGGGTACACGTCAACTCACGGATGGCTTCGGCTGTCTCCCTCTGGGCCTGCAGGAAATCCAGGGGGGGCTCAAAGGGCGGGTCCAGGCGGGTGCGCCGGCGCCGCACTGTTGGCGAGGTCGAGGGGCATGGGGTGGTGCCCCGCGGCTCTGTGGGGGAGTGTTCAGGAAGTGGCCTGCAGCCTAAGCTGGCTGGGGAAGGGGCCAGTTGGACAATCTGCAGCGACGTGGGCTGAGCTGAAGGGGGTGCTGGTGAGTCACGTTCCTTGGGCCTCAGCAAGCCCCCGTCCAGAGTGCAGCAGGAAGCCCGGGCAGAAGTCTCTGGGCTGCAGGAGACGTTGCTTCTGGCTGGCGTATCTGTGGGGACAAGGAGGAGATTGACCATGCTGGCACCCAGAACCCTTCTCCCAGAGAAAGTTTCCCCTACTGACCTGATCCTCTGTGCACCGTGTGGATATGTAGTCATCCAGATCCAACCCGCTGAGCTATTCAAATGGTCAGAAATAGAATGTGGTACAGCCCTCTGTGGACTGTAGCTTTTCAGATTGTGGGTCAAAACCCCCCAAAGCTCCCTGCCTGTGGAATTTAGCTTGTCAGGGAAAAGACAAGGTTACCAACAAGCTTTCTTCCCCCCAACATGCTAGCTTTCCATGGGCAAGGAGTTTGTTTTGTTCTTACATGGGAGTTTTCAAATCCTCCCTGCTCCATATAGTGTGAAATAACAGAATCCCTAGAGGACTGTACTGTGTGTTATTTCTGCTCACTGAATAGCTCTGTGTCTACTCTGCCTCTTCCTCCTCCTCGCCTTCCCGTGTCTATTCCCCTTTGCACTTTTCTCTGCGTCAGTTGGGCATCTGTGTGCCATATCATAAGGAAACAGGGCAAGTGTCATCCCAGACCATCCCAGAGCAACAGCTGCAAAAGGCAGGGGATGGTCTCCTGGGCTCTTCCAGTCGCACACACCCAGTGACGTTACCCTACACTTGGATTACTAGGAGTATTTCCCCCCAAATGAAAGGTGTCGGGGCTCAATGCTCTCTTTTTGAACCCAAAGCCCTTCTCTCTAATCCCAGCTGTGTATGGTATGAGGTCAGTGGAGGATGATATGGTAACTCAGCAGTGAGGGGAAGGTACTCTGTACATGCACAGAGACACCGCTTTCTGGAATATTTATTTACGCCTGCCCAAACTCATTCCTAGCATTGAAAATGGCTTTCAGAGATGATCCCCCGGGCAAGCCTTGTTAAGCTGTGAAGCGCTGGAGAGCCCCAAAGTCTCAGATATGAGGACTATGGGTGCTTCCGGACAGAGATTTCCTAGCACTAGCAACCACAAAGCATTGTACAGCAACTCCATCTTTTTTTCCTTAGAGGATTTTCTGTGGGTAAGGAAAAAGATGGAAGAAATGGTGGGAAAACATGGGAGGATTATAAGTAAAAACGACAATATTGGGGACCCTCCCGAAACTTCCATAAATGAGGCATAAATTATTGCTTATTGCTATTTACTTCCATAAATGAAGCTTCATCTAGAAACACCTGCCGGCAGTACATTATTTACTGCCTGTGGGATGTGTGTGTGTGTGTGTCTCCCCCCCTTCAACTCTGGGCAGGATTATTTTTCTGAAGTCAGAAAGAGAAAATCATTTATCACTTGTAACCTACTGATGTGGGGAGACAGAAAGGAGATCTAACTCAGGAAGGTGTTGTGCATGGGAGTGTGTTCTTCCATCGAACATGGCAGCATGTGCCACTCTCCACTGCCTCCCTGTTCTGTACACTTACAACGCCAATATTACTCCCTACAGTTCATGTGAGCCAAGGCGCAGGAAGCCACAGGGCACAGGGATAAAAACAGCATTGTTTCAGGGCTCACCCCTCAAATCACTGTTGGATGCCAGAGCTCATTCTTGGAATAGTAGGTACTTCTGAGCATGTGTAGAGTGCCTTTCCTTCACTAGTGAGTCACATCTGGAATTAGGGGGTGGGACACCAAGACAGAGAACACAGGTTACAGGATACTGTGTAACCCCTAAGAAAGAAGGAAATTAGCCACTGGTCTGAGGAACTGGCAAACGGGTCAGGGGAAGACAGATCACAGCTGTGTGCTCAGTGCGCGTCCACACAGTTCCCTCAGGTGTCAGCACAAGTTGGGTGGAACGTTGGAGAGTATTAATCCATCACCGTACCAAAAAATGCTTTAAAAAGAACCTCTCCTGCTAGTCCTCCAAAGTGATGTCCCCAAGCTTGTACAGCACCTAGCACCGATCTTTAGAAATGCATGCTCTGACTTGTGGCTCTTGGCTCAAAGACGGCTCTGTGCTGCAGAAGCCAACCATATTTTGTCTAATATTCTAGAAGATATATTTCCCCTGCCGATAGTGTGTGTGTGTGTGTGTGTGTGTGTGGGGCGGGATATATGGGGGTGTAAGGCATAACCACAGGATGCCTTGAGTTTTTTCTCTTTCCCACCCCCTCCCGCTCAGTAAATATGTGGAGTGTAAGATGCCTGTTTCTTAAAACAAGAGGTGTTGGTGCTCACACCTGCCTGACACTTTCACCCTTTAATCTGGAAGTCCACCTCACCCTAGTCCTAGATACATGGGATCTGATTGTGGCTATTCAGTGGAGAGGGGAAAACACCCTGCTCATGCTCAGAGGCACATTATTATTACTTCACATTGTTTCAGGGGTGAGCCTTGCCTCAAATTAAGCTCTGTTCAATCCTCCCGACCTGTAGCACTTTGCTTTAGAAACTAGCTCCTGGGAATCGCATATGGAGTTTTACCGTGCTCCCCTTCTCTCAGGATACCAACTCACATGTGGCACACCCCGTGCCCTTATATCCTGACCATCTCTCCTTGGTCATGGGTCTTCCTGACACCAGAGGCCCCTCCTTTGCCACTGGCACGCTCACGCGCTCAGCCCTTTCTCCCACTGGGGGGCCCTGGCTGGCATGGCACCATGAGTACTACTCACCGGTACAGTGCTCGGCTGCCAGGCGGTAACTGTGGGCGGCAAACCCCGGCGCGTTCTGCAGGGCTCCGGGTTCTGCCCCGCCGCCGGCGCCCACCATCACGCCAGGCCCCAGGATGGCAAAGATGGTCTCTTCCTCGGCCGAGAAGGTCTCGTCGCAGCAGGCGTTGCCAGCGCCCTGGGTGGAATGGGGCACCCGCGCCAGCTTCTCCTTGGTGCGCCGCTTGAAGTCATTCCAGCGCTTCTGCACCTCTTGGCCGGTCCGTTTCCAGCTGGTGATGCTGTTGATCCTGGCGGCGATGCCTTCCCAGACCCGCCGGCGTTCGGCCACCGTCACCCGCCGACTCTGGGTGCCGTACAGCTTGGCATAGTTGGCCCGCACTTCTTGGATCAGGATCTGGTTCTCCTCGTACGAGAAGCGCGGCTTGCGAAGGCGGGTGATCTCTTCGCTCTCGCCAGACATCCCGGGGCTGCTGCTGCTGCTGTTATTGTTGACGCCGTTCTCCCGGGGCCACCTGCTTCCGCGCCCGGCTCATTCAGGGCTTGCCGGTCGGGCAGCGGCTCCTTAAGCCCGGCGCCACGCAGCCGGCGCCGCTGCGCGGAGGGCTGAGCAGGCAGGGTGGGTGATGCCGGCGGAGGAGGCGGGAGCGAGCGGGACCTCTTCTGGCATCGCCGGACCGGTGCCGGGCAGCCTGTGCGCTGGCACGGTGTTGCGCCGGGCGGAGGGGGCACGGTGCCAGGTTGGCTTCGCCTTGCAGGCTTGTCGTCTCCCGGGGTGCCCTCTGCCACCGCCTCCCCACCCCCCACGCCTCCCTGCTGGGAAAAGGGTGCGTGGGGAGGACTCTTCGCGGCGGGGCACCCCGGACTCCTCTCCGCTCCCGCTTAGCTGCCTTGCTGCATTGAGAAGCCTCCCCCGCTCCTCCCTCCGGTTGCTCCTCGGTTGGTTCCTCCTCCTCCTACTCGGGCATGCTCACTACTTAGCCGCACTCCCAGCAGGCCAAGGGGCGGCCGGGATGGTTTCCCTAGCAACCGTGGCCTGCTGCCTGCTCACACGGCCTCCTACGGTGGGCAGCGGGTGGGCCCCCGAAGGCTTCTGGGAGTTCAACACACGCACACTTCGAGGGGTTTCCTCTTGTGGGGGTTGTTGCTGCCCCCAAAAGTGGGCCATCACCAGTCTCCTCCTGAGTGTCTGGCCCAGTTGCAAGCACCTGTGACTGGGGAATGGTTGGGGGTGGAGAGGGGGAAGAGAAAAGCTGCTGCCATGAGTGACAGCTCCTTAAAAAAAAAAAAAAAACACCGGGTTTGCCGTCTTTTTCACCTTTGCGGCCAGGCTCAGGTTGCCAACCTCAAATCCAGTTCCAAATAATTTTTTATACATTTATTTTTAGCTGTTGCTGTCAAACATCATGATATGTGACTAGTACCTAGTCAGAAGAAGCAGGGATTTCAGGAGCCCCAAATAAAAATGAAATGATGATTATTTTAAAACAACAAAGCCAGTCGTATTGGCCATAAGAAAAGTTCCAAAATCCATATAGTGTAATACCTTTATTAGGCCAACCCAAAGATCACATAAAATGTGCAAGCTTTCAAGATCTCCAGATATCTTCATCAGGTAATATTACAAAGGGGGGGGGGGGAAGCATAGGAGCAGGGAAAGCTGACTAGATGTTTTAGTTGGGATGTTAAGATGATATGGCCTAATAAAGGGATTTTGAAATGGAAACCAGAAAATAGCGATTTTGAAATCATAGTCATAATTTATAGCCAACCATCAATGTACATGGCCCTTTGCAGAAGGAAAGAAGCACAAAAGAAGAAGAAAAAGGCAGCTCTCTGACTCCAAGGGGCTTACAATTTAATGTTGGGGCAGTGTGGGAGGCAGGCAGGCATATGCGCGCACATGTACACACACACGGCAGAGGCGACAAAGGAAATGGGATTTGGTCACAGCCTGCCATTTTGTATGAAAGACAGCATTCACTAGAGCCAGTGGGTGTAGTGGTTAGAGTGGGTGTAACACTGGGGAGATGCAGGTTCAAATTCCCACTCAGCCATGAAGCTCCCTGGATGATATAGGGCCAGGCACACACACACACACTCTCTCTCTCTCTCAGCCTAACCTGCCTCTCAAGGTTCTTGTGAAGATGAAATGGGGGTGGCGGTGAGGAGCCATGTGAACCACCATGCCCTCCTTGGAGGAAGGACAGAATAAAAATGTAATTAATAGCTAAATGAGCACAAGTAGCCATCAGTGACACATAATAGTTCCCATTTTCCTGATGGGAAACCGAGGTGCATTTGGGGACAGCATTGGGGTGAGGACAAAATCTGCTACTGGTGACTCCAGGCCTGTTTTCTCCCACACCACAATGTCCCAGGCTGCAGGCCCGCCCCATGTTAACTTTAATTCTGTTTTATTTTGCTCTGTAGTACTCATGGAGGAGAAGGCTATCAATGGCTACTAGTCCTGATGATGTTATGCTACCTCCAGGATCAGAGGCAGTATGCCTATGCACACCTGTTGCAGGGGAACATGGGCGGGAAGGTGCTGTTGCACTCATGTCCTGCTTGTGGGATCCTGTGGGCTGCTGGTTGGCCACTGTGTGAACAGAATGCTGGACTATATGGACCCTTGGTCTGATCCAGCAGGGCTCTTCTTATGTTTTTACTCAATAGAAGCAACTGAGTCTGGTATCTGTGTTGTCCCATTGCAACCCCACCCTGATTTCTGTTTCTTAGTCACACTCCAGGGGTGGAACCACAAGCTGTCTTTTTATACCTACATACAACAATCTGATGGCTGGGGCAGTTTGTGGAACAGGGATAGGTTAGGCCAGCTTTAGGCAGCAGCTCCTCTGTGCATGCAAAGCAAAAGCACTTTGTTTGCAGCAGCAGGAAGCAGACAGGGCTTCCCTTACATGGCTCTGTCTCTGCTCATAGCTCATGCTTGTGTTACGTAGCGAGCGGCCCAGCCTACAGGCAGGCTGCATCACCGCCCCAGTGCTGTATTAGTACAAAGCACCTCTTTTCCTTCTCCTATGTATGTTTTGATTGTGTTTTGTTGTGATTTTTATTAGCATATTTTAGCCTTCCCCAACCTGGTGCCCTCCAGATGTGTTGGTCTCCAGCATGGCTGGCTGGGGATGCTGGGAGTTGTAGTTCAACACATCTGTTGTCCACATCTGGAGGGAACGAGGTTGGGGAAGGCTGGTGTATTCTGATTTTACTTGTAAGCCATCTTGGAAGGGTTTGTATCTTTAAAGGTGGGATAGAAATAATTATAATTATTAACGATAATCAATTGATAATAAATAATATACAAGGAAATGGTTGCCATTTGCTCTTATGTGTGTGGGGAAAGTAAAAAATCACTGAAGATGGAGGTCACTGCTGCAGTGGGGACAAAACCTTTTCCCTACCCTGGTGCTGGGCAGCCAAGCATCCCCTGACAATTATCTCAGGAGGGCACAGAAAGGCGCACTGCACCACCCAGGGGGGTCCCTGCCTTCATGGATTCCTCCCTCCTCCAACATCTGTTATAGGAGGTGACCTGGCATGGCGGCTGAGAGAGCTACAAAACAGGAATCTCTCATCTGGCATGAACTTTGCAGGAGGCGGTATCCTCTCTCCATCTTGGCCCCTCCATTTGCAATATGGGGGAAATAATGTTGGCCTACTTTACAGGGTTGTTGCAAGGATTGCAACCTGTTGAAGCAGTGTGGTGTAGTGGCTAGAGTGTTGGACATAGACTAGGAAGAGCCGGGTGCAAATCCCTACTCGGCCAATTAAGCTTACTGGGTGGCCTTGATCTAGTAAATATCTCTCAGCCTAACCTACCTCACAGGGTTGTTATCAGGTTAAAAATAGGGGAAGGGGAAGAACCAGTTGTGTGTGTTGCCCTGAGGTCTCTGGAGGATTAAAAAAATGGAATAAGAATATGACAGGCCTTTTGGTGGCACAACACACACATTATATCTATGTGTTGTTGTTGTTTTTAACATTTATATTTCACTTTCAAGTGTTCAAAGTGCTTTATGTGCATTATCTAGTTGCAATCCTTACAACAACCCTGTGAGGTAGGTAAATATTATTGTCCCCCATATTGCAGATGGGGGTGCAGAGGCTCAGAGAGAATGGCTTACCTAGGGTCACTTGGTGAGCTCATGGAAAAGGAGAGATTAAAACCAGAGACTTTCCGATTTGTAGCTCAGTCTCTTAGCCATTACGCTACAGCAGTGTTCTCCCTGCTCCCTGTTCTCCTTAAATCTCTCTCTCTCTCTCTCTCTCTCTCTCTCTCTCTCTCTCTGTGTGTAGAGTGAGAGAGAGAGAGAGGGAGGGAGAGAGGGAGGGAGGGAGAGAGGGAGGGAGGGAGAGAGGAGAAGAGAGAAGAAGAAGAAGAAGAAGAAGAAGAAGAAGAAGAGAAGAAGAAGAAGAAGAAGAAGAAGAAGAAGAAGAAGAAGAAATGTAACAAATGTTATGTTCTGCCTTCCAGAAAAGGCAGGAAGTGAGAGGTGGTGCATTTTATAGCTTGACTTATAGGTAGTAAAGAGAAAACCCTCAAACCCAAGTCAACCTTAACATAAATGTATCTATCACATTATTATATTTTTTATCCCACCCATCCTCTGAGGAGCTCAGTTGTTAACCTGATAACAATCCTGTGATGCCACCCAGTGAGCTTTGTTTCTGAGCCCGGATTTGAACCCAAGTCCCTCCAGCCCTCGTCAAGTCACTCTGACCATTCCACAGCACTGCCTCGTATGAGAATAGCCTTGCTGGATCAGACCAAGGATTCATCTAGTCTGCTATTCTGTATCCAACAGAGACCGGCCAGATTCTCCCAGAAGCTCAAGGGGAAGACATGAAGATGTTGAACTCTCCCCTCCTTACCCGCCCCTGTCTGTCCCCCAGTACCCAGTACCCAGAGGTATACTCTCCCTGTACATGGAAGCTCCATTGACTCTTGGAGCTTCTGCAAAGGGCCTTGTGCTTACCTCCTTCACTCAGGAGGGATGAATGGTCTACTTTGCAGGAAGGGTGCTCTCTGAGTGCTCATTTGCCCCCAGGCTGCAGGGCTCCAGACCTTGGCCCGAGCCGTTGTACTACTGCTTTGTAGCCCCCAGCCCCCTGCTTCTTTACGTGGTTCAGCAGTTTGGATGCAAAACGTGCATTTGTTGGGCTGTTCTGGAACAGGATGGCCATTAGGTGGCAGCTCAAAGGCAGACCCGGAAATAAACCAGCCCAATGGAGGGTTTTGTGCAGTGTTCTGAATTAACTGCAGTGGTTTAAATGAAATGTAGATGAGGGCAGAATGCATTCCCAAAGCAGTCATTATTACATTTTTTTTAAAAAAAAAAGTGAAGGAGCCTGATCTGTTCCCATATCTTAAGGAATATCTAAGAGAACAGGCCTGTGGCTCATGCTGTCTCAGCTTGTCTGAGTGTGGAAAGCTAAGCAGGGTCAGGTCTGGTTATTACTTGGATGGGAGACCCCTTCTCTAGTTTCCTGCATTGAGCAGGGGGTTGGACTTGATGGCCTTGTAGGCCCCTTCCAACTCTATAAACTATGACTATGATGACAAGCTTCCCCTACCTGGCACCCTCCAGATGTGTTGGACTGCAACACATCTGGAGGGCACCAGGTCAGTTAAGTCTGATCTAAGAAACCTGGAGTCCACCTAGAGAAGAGCCTTAAGTGTGGTGGCTCCATTTCTGTGGAACTCCCTGCTTCTGGAGGTCAGGCAGGCACCAAGAATGTGTTGCGCCTCCTGAAAACATCTTTGTTCCAAGAAGCCTTCCTTCTTGACTGACCAGCCACATTTTTTATTGATCCTCTGTTTTAATATAGTGTTTTATCCTTTTTTTTTAAATATTTTATTTATTTTTCAAAGCAAATTATAACACAGAAAATATATTTAGCAAAATACAAAATTATCACACAAATATAACATAATCAACATACAATAAATCATAAAGTGCTCCCCCCCACCCTTCAAGGGACCAATTAATATACTTCTATCCTCTTGATCAAATAAAGTCTAAATTCCAAAAATATAACATATCCTGACAAGGCATGTTACCCTTCCCCTTTATTAATACATAGTCTAGTAATTGATTCCATATCTCCATAAAATTATTCTTCTTTAGCAATCCTTTTTTGCATTTGATACTACTAGTTAGTTTATCATTTAGGGCTATGTCCCAAACTTCCTTATACCAGTCTGTTATTAGGAAAACATGTTGTACTTTCCAATTTCTCGCTATCATTAGCCTGGCCGCAGTTAACAAGTTTACAATTAACTCCTTCGTATTTTGATCACAAATAAGCTTCTCAGTTATTGATAACAATGCTAATTTTGGACAGACCTCTAAATTAGTACCAATAATTTTCGATATTTCTGTAAAAACCTCTCGCCAAAACACCAATACATTTTTACAACTCCACCACATATGAGCATATGTCCCTTTTTCCTGACATCCTCTCCAACATAATGCAGAACAATTATTATCTATTCTATTTAATCTTACTGGAGTTAAATACCATCTCCAAATTAGTTTATAAAAATTTTCCTTTATCCTAATTGACATCATTTTCACAATCCGTCTATCCCATATATTGTTCCACCCCACCTTCGAGGTCGCCTCTTCAAATTCATTATCCCATACAGTCTTAAGCTGATCCTCTTGTTCTTTTGCTTTTTGGATCAATCTATATAAATCCCTTGTTATACCTCTTGTTGATGCATTACCTGGTAGGCCGTCTCTAGACATGACCATCTTTTCAAAATTAGTTAAATCTCTCTCGTACTCAGTTTTCCTTTTCCATTTCTTCGACCACTGTTCTAACTGTAGTAAATTTAACCACGATAATCTTCTTCTCCCAACAATTTCCATTATTTGATCTCTAGTCCCCATCTTTTCCACCCAATCGGTCAATCTAATAACCCTTTCTTCTCTTAGTTTACTCTCCAGCTCTAATCTTAAGTTTTCAGGAAAATCCTTAAGAGCTACCACCGGAGTTAATGGAGATATCCCTGGTATAAATATGCTCTTCATAGTACCCCAATTCATTAACAAATTTCTTAGAAAAGGGTTGTCTATATTTTTTATCAATTTATTATTATTTTTTTGAAAAAAAATATTCCCCAAAGTACTACGTAGTTCACATGTTTCTAACTCCAACCACATTATTTCTTTAGGGCGTGCTATAATATCCACTATATGTCTTAATTGATTCGCTATATAATACCATTTTAAATTCGGCAGACCCAAACCCCCTACTTTTTGTGCTTTATACCATCTTGTTTTAGTAATCCTAGATTTTTTCCCTCCATTACAATATGTATTAATAATTGATTGCCAATCTTTAAGTTCCTTCTCTGATATCGCACTTGGTATCATCCGAAATAAAAAATTTATCTTTGGCAAAATCTTAGTGTTTTATCCTTTTTATCTTTTTATTGTTCACCGTTCTGGAACCTGTTTAGATGTGGAGCAGTATATAAATGTTATAAATAAATAAATAAATAAACATGCAAATAATAAAGTATATGTAGAAGAATTTCACGTCTTCCTCCACTTGCCTGTAAGAGCAAAATATTAAAATGTTTGCCCTGGTTTTCATTGTGGCCGGGACAGGGTCCACAGACAGTCTATATCTCCCTCTCGAGGCTCAGATTCTCAGCAATGAACTGTAAAGTTCCCAGTTCAAGTCTCACCTCAGCCACCAACAAACTCATGCATGTTTAGACAGAAAAAAAGTCCTACAACTCCCAGCATCCCCCAGCCTGCATAGCATAGTAGGCTGGGGAATGCTGGGAGTTGTAGGACTTTTTTTCCTGTCTAATCATGCATGGGATTGTGCCCTAGGAGGCCCTGGGCAAGCCAGTAATCTGCCAGTATTCTCTCAGCTTCAGTTTTCTTGTCAGCAATATGGATGTAATATTGATTTAATAGATTTATATACTGTTGACCATATTTTTAAAATGTCTCTAAGCGGTTTACAAGAAAATTAAATACGTACATTAAACTACATTATGATGCACATCACAATACAATTAAAATACATAATAATTGCCAAAACATTTATATAAGACATTAATAAAAACATTTAAACCCATTAAAACCAATACAACACCATAACTGCAAACAGACTGGGCAGCATGCTAACTCAGGGAAGACCCAAGTAAAGCAATGGATCGAGTTGGCGTCTAGACTAGAGCTTGCTACAGTTGGGTACCTGGGGGTATTCGGGAGTAAAGGTACAGATACTTTGGGGGTTGTTTGTTTAAATTTTTTATTTCTATATAAAACAAACACATAGTATCAAACATATAACAATTAGCAAAACAAAATAGACCTCCGATTTTCTTCTACAGCAAATATAGGTAACAATAATTTTTCTTACTCGATAATCAGAATGAGAAATCTCTTTTCTCCCATTGTCCCAAATTCACTTATTATTCCATAAATCCACAAACAAACAAATCATTATTTCCCAGTCTCTGCAAAAAGTCAATTAGAGGTTTCCACTCAATAATAAACGTAGATGTCGTCCTTTCTCTGATTAATGATGTAAGTTTGGCCATCTCTGCCAGCTCCAGCATCTTGACCAACCATTCTTCTGTCGTAGGCACTGCTGGACCTTTCCATTTCTGTGCATATAGTAATCTCGCTGCCGTTGTCATGTATAAAAATAAAGTTCCATACCTTCCTTCTAACTGACTGTCCATTATTCCCAATAGAAAAGCCTCTGGTTTCAATTGAAAAGTAATCTTTAAAATCTTTTGCATTAATAAATGAATTTCAACCCAATTTTTTTTTAGCTTTCTTACATGTCCACCACATATGATAAAAGGTTCCTTCCTGTTGTTCACATTTCCAACATATATCTGATGCACCGTTATACATTCTAGCCAATTTGTCCAGAGACAAATATCAATGATACATCATCTTATAAAAATTCTCTTTGAGACTAGAGCATAATGTAAATTTCAAACCTTTTAACCACATATTTTCCCATTGTGTCATTAACATATTATAGCCAAAATTTTGAGCCCATTTTATCATACATTCCTTCACTTGCTCTTCCTCAGTTTCAAATTTCAACAAAAGCTTATACATTCTTGAAATGTATAATACTCTGAATACTCTGGTTTCTCTTCAGATCGTATAAATCTTTCCCCTTTTACTTTGGGGGTTGTTTGAAGGATTGCTGAAATGATGTACGAGAGGGTGCTTAAAATGCACTTTATTTTTTTTTTAAATTTCATTTCTATACTGCCCCACAGCTGAAGCTCTCTGGGCGGCTCACAACAATCCATACAATAAAATCAAGATAAAAGCAACAATAAAAATGCATAATATAAATGCATAATATTACTACGTTTATGATATGGCACATAATGCCAGCCACACGCTGAAGCTAAGCAGGGTGACTGCCTGGGCTGCCCACATCTGTTCTCCTGCACTGAGAAGGGGGTTGGACTCTATGACCTTATAGGCCCCTTCCTAACTCTACGATTCTAGATTCTATGATTTAAGAAATATTGATCAGCATGTGGGGTGGTGGTGGAAGTGATTTCTAGATGTTGCAGTACTCCATTTTGCCCCACTAGAGGGAGTAAATGCCTTCATGTCATTCATGGCTGTATGGATGATGTTGGTCTATGAAATGGGTCAGCGTGCATGGTGTGCGTGCGTGTGTGTGTGGCTTTTCCTCCTGAGTTGCAATTAATTTTCCAGCAGGGGGGGGGTGCTGGAGGGTGCACAAGAGTGCTAACAGAGGAGTGTATCTCAGCAGACAGGGGTGGGGTGGGATACCACTGGCGAAGGATACATGAACCATTGCCATAAAGATTCCTTGGGGTGTTGAGTAAAAGTGCCTCGGTGGGGGTGTGGGGGGTGTGTGGGTGGGGGGGTAACCTTTCTGTGCCTGGGATCGGGCAGCAGGAGTAGCGGCCGAAGGGACCGCAGGGCCCGGGCAAGGGATTGGAGGCTCTGGAGGAGGGGCGGACGGGTTGCACAGAGTCCAGATGTGTCGGCTGTGGACAATAGGCGAGTGGGAAAGGACAGACAGATGGGCCAGCTGAGACAATGGGCCAGCCGCTTAGCATTCAGGAGCCGTGCTAGGCTGACTTGCCGCCTCCCCTCCCCCTCCGCCTGCTCCGCTATTGAGCCAGCCAAAAGCTGCCAGGATGAAAAGGCCCCCCCAAAGCCCATCTGTTCAAGCTCTCTCGCTCTCCCCCCCCCCCAATTCATCTGAGAAGCAGAGATGGCCTGAGAGAGACTGCAATTCCCTCTGTTTTCTCTTTCCCCAGAATTTTTCTGAGAATTGCGTGTGGTGGCGGGTGTTTGACACATTTAATTTGCACCTTATTAAAAAGGGCATGCGTGATCTTCCTTTCTTTTTCTTTTTTTTCTTTTGTTGCGCCCATTTTACAGGTTGGGGGAATTGAGGCTGAGAGATTGATCCCACCCCCTCTCAAATGCCCAAAGCCACTGAGCAAAAAGTTCATGGCTGAGCAAGGAGTTTCAACCTGAGTTGTGAGGTTAATTTATTTTTTTTTAAATATGCGTGCATCACGGCTCCAGGCAGCCAGATTCTTTGATGTGACCTCTCTCCATTCCCAGACATGTGTGAACTGACGGTGTTTACTAGCTACAATAGAAGACAGGGCTTCTATCCCTTCAGTAGTCTGGTAGAAGAGGGAATTTTGGTGTGTGCTGCTTCTCCTGTCCTTGCAGCACCGTGGGTGAAAAGCTGAATTGACTGAAATCCCCTCTTCTGCAGAACTGTTAAAAGTACAGGGGCCTCCATTGCAGCTGGGCAACATAATGGCCACTCAGTGGAGTGAATCAGGGACTCACCTTTTCTTCTGCCCAGACAGAACTTTTTCCTGTCATGGATGTGCAGCAATGGAGAAAGCTTCTCCTGCTGAATTTCTGCCTGTGATGCATTTGTCAAAGGCGAAAGAGTCCCGCTAAGTAAAGAAGTTAGTAACTCTACTTTCAGGTGGGCCTGAGGCCTTGTACATCTCATTTTCATAATTAAAGATTTATTTACTGTATTTTTATCCTGCTTTTCAGACAGTGACCCAGTTCACATGTAATGGTGGCAAATTGTGGGTTAATTAACTTGCGATTTGCCGGGTTGTGTGCCGCACATGAGCAACTTCTGATTTGAATATGCAGCCTCTGATTGGACTGATTGTAGGCTGCTGCGTGATGCGCGAACCCGGACACTTCGAGTAGTTTGTGGGTTAAACAACCCAAAGTTAACCTGGCAATCGTAGGTTAATTTTTTAAACCCACAATTAACCTATAGTGTCTGGGTTCGCACATCACGCAGCAACATAACAATTGAACCGATTGGAGGTTGCATATTCAAATCGGAAGCGGCTTGCACACGGCACGCAACCCGTCAAATCATAGGTTACTTAACCCATGATTTGTCACTGTTATGTGTAAACTGGCCAGTGGCCCAGTGACTGTCCTCCAAGGCGGCTCACATAAATAAAAAGGAGAGACAGGCCCTGCCCGCAGGCTTACAAACTAGTAAAAAGACAAGGCAATGGCCAGGTTCACACAACACTTTAAACCCACAGAGGTTCTGAAACCTCTGTGGGCTTAAAGTTGCCCGGGCCCCCGAGTAATGATCGGGCACAGCAGGGCTCCCTGGCCATCTCCCCCCCCTCTTCCCTCATCTGTCCTCCTGCAGGTATCCCAGGGTGCACCGCAGGAGCACCAAGTGTCACCCCCCCCGAAGCTGTCATTTGCACTAAACCCCCCACCCCCCGCCACTGGGGATTCCCTCTCGTTTTGCCACTTCCCGAGGTGCTATTGACTTGGGGTAAATGGCAAAACCGAGCGGACAGTTGGGGCTTCCCAGCATTCCCTAACCCCCTGGGGATCCTGCGTGGAAGGGGGGGAGTTGAGGTGGTGTCCCCCCAAACAGCCTTTTTTTTTTTTTGCAGGATCTTGGCGATTTTTTTAGGGGGGGGCTTGTGCCTCTGGGTTATCCACACTTGGGACAGTGAGGGCAGCCCAGGGGAACATGAGCCCTCCTAAAAAAAAACAAACCCAAAGATTCTGCTACAAAGGGTGCTTTCCACTCCTCCCCCCCAACCTTATTTTTTTTAAAATGTAAAAGAAATAGATAGCAGTGGGCTACAAAGTTCCAATTTGACCATTCAGACAAGTGTCCGTGCTGAATCGGAACTTTGCAGCCCATTGCTAACTATTTCTTTTACATTAAAAAGAAATAGTTGGGGGGGAGTGGAAAGCACCCTTTGCTAGCCCCTTGGCAAGAGCGGCAGCCCGTTTTTTTGCCGCTCCTGCCAAGGGGCTCTGTGCCTTTTTGGCTTCTCAGTGGGTTAGCCTGATGTCTGGATTCAGACAACATGTACACGTTAAACCTACTAGGGTTTTCTTAACTGCTACTGCAAACCATGGCTTAGCAGGGTGGTTTATAAGCCACACCAGGTTGGTTTATAATCCACCACGCAGCGTTCAGACAATACACTAGGCCACTCTGCCCCTTAACCCACTGAGGTTTAGCATGTTGTGTGAACCCATTACAGAAGGGAAGGGGAGAAGAATGGAAAGGTAGTGATTGTGTCAGAACGGGCAAGGGAGACAGTGAATATCACAACTGGGCCCGGAACGGGGAAGATGCCGTTACTTAATGTGATTCCTCAAGGTTATAATATTCTAAAAAAAAGGACCTCATGGGTCAATTATGGCCAAGGCTGGGGACCGCTGGCTGGCTTCCTTACTGTCCTGAAAGTCCCTTGGTGTTAGCAGGATCAGGGCCAAATTTATGGCCAGCCAGGATTTTCCAAATAGCTCAGCAGTCCCTTTTCAGGCTCAATTTAACAAGGTGCTGAGCTACTCAGGAAATCAGTTCATTTATTTTTGTGCTTACGTGGGAGACAGGATCTACAAAGCGAGAGAAAGAGAATTCAATGTATGGGTATTGTAGGCTAGCAAAATGCCCTTCAGTATGATGAGCAATATGTAAGTGACTGCAGACGGAGAGCCCAGCCGGCATTAGGGGGCGGGGCAGGGTGAGTGCAAAGTGTCTCAGTGGGTACACCCGCCACCCCCTTCCAGTGTTCTTCTCTTTACAAAGCACCATACTGGGACATGGCCTCTTGGGCATAGTAGGGAGCTGACAGAGGTAGAACTAAGTAGGGAGAGTGAGTGAGTGTGTGTGTGTGTGTTTGGGAGAGAGATGTTTATCATGCAAATATCTATGTATGATGTTGTTGTTGAAGAAGAGTATCTGTTTGAGTTGAGTCGTACTTAACAAGAAGCATAAAAGAGCATGTCCCCCCAAAAGCATCACTGCAGGAAGGCATGTGTGGTGCGTGCATAGTCCACTTGAATATATATATATATATATATATATACAGTCATGCCTTGGATTGAGAGCATAATTCGTTCCGGAAACGTGCTTGTAATCCAAAACACTCTTATATCAAAACGAAATCCCCCCCAAAAAAATTGTACAGAGATTTTTTAATTTAAGCTGTACTACAGTACTTGTATTGCAAGACGTCGCTTGTATATCAAGTAATAAATAAATAAATAAATATTTAAAATTTGCTTGTCTTGCAAAACGCTCTCAAACCAAGTTACTTGCAATCCAAGGTATTACTATATATATATATATATATATATATATATAATATATGTGTGTGTGTGTGTGTGTGTGTGTGTATAATCTGTGCCACAAAAAAGCAGAATTCCATAGCATTCATAAATTATACAAAGAAAAATTGCATGATTTTTATTTTTATTTTGCATAATCCTATTCTCTTTTTATTAACTTCTCATTGTTTATTCTGTTTCTTGCTAGTTATGGGGAAGGGCAAGGAGTTATACAGTGTCCTGGAACCCTAAATGCTCCAGCCATCACCCATAAACTTTCAAGTGTATATTTGCCATCATAAGGGCTAGAAACCTGGGTGTTTGGGTTTGTTTGTTTTGAAAGAAAAGGCTGAGATTCACCACCATTGCCACATTCTGCAACCTTTCTAGGCTGCAGGTCTTATACCCACATTACAGCCCTGTGACATATTCCTGTGAATTCCTACAGAGATCATGTTATACCAGATTGCTTTTTCTTCTGCACGGGCTTCCCACGCCTTTTGAAGGCACTCTACAAGGAAGCACAAAAGTACCTTGGGTCATGCAGCAGGTGTCAGCAGGTGGTGCTATTGTGTAATTTTACTCTGTTGTAAGGGGGACTCTGGTTAAAGGACCTGAGCTCCTGGGTGCGGATCCTTAAAATGGCAGAGGAGTGGTGGGGATACCTGAGTTGATCCTATGTGCTAGGTAGATTCTACGCTGAATTTCTCCCCCAAAAGAAGATAACAGTGTGGTTTGATTAGGGAAGTGGGTTTTGGGAAGTGCCTAGATGGATAACTTAGTAGGGGAGTTGTTGAAAATGGTCACAAGGAGCTGCCTTATTATAATGAGTCCGACACCACTGGCCCATCTGCAGCCCAGCACCGGAGCCTCTCGCTAGAACAGTGTTCTCCAACCTTGGGTCCCCAGATGTTTTTGGCCTACAACTCCCAGCATGCCCCAGCCAGCTACGCTGGCTGGGGCATGCTGGGAGTTGTAGGCCAAAAACATCTGGGGACCCAAGGTTGGAGAACACTGCGCTAGAAGGAGCTCTCCAAGGTCTTGGGCAGTAGCCTCATTACCTGAGATATTTTAGGGGGAGGGGCCAGGAATTGAACCTGGGACCTTTTGCATGCATCATCTGTGACTGAGCCTGCATGCGTTGGGGAGCTCGACCTGGGGTTTAACGTGGCCTCCAGAGGTCTCAGCCCGCCTGTCCCGCTCAGTTCAAGGCCTCTGCATGGGGTCAGAAACCTTGGCTTGGGGAGAATGTTGGAGTGTGATGTTGGAGTGTGTGGAAAAGAGACAAGGTGAGCGTATAGATCTTTGTGGTTTGGAGATGGGTGGATGAGAAAGTGACGGGCCAAGAGGCATGCATGGGGAGGTGGCCTTTCAGCCCCCCACCCCGGCGCAGATTTTTAGTGCGGCAGGAGCGAAGAGCGCAGGAGGCCCCCACTGCAAGGAAGGGTAGCACCTTTGCGCGGCTCCCGTGCGCAAGAGAGCTTTCTGGTGTGTCGTGCCCCGTGGGAAGGAACCAGTAGAGGGGGCTGGAGCTCGGAAGGGGGGGGGAAGAGCAGCCTCCCTTGCCTGCACAGTGTCCTGGGTTCAATTCTCACCATCCGCAGTGGTTGGGAGAGATGTTTGACAGCAGGGCCAGGGAAGGGCCATCTGCTCCGGACCTTGGAGCTTCGCTCGCCGCTAACGGGAGTATTTTGCTTGTTTGTTTGTTTACTTATTTAATATCTCACTGTTTTTCCAAGGAGCTCAAGGCAGTGCCTATGGTTCTCTCCTCCCGTCCCTAATTTTATCTTCACAACAACCCTGCGAGGTAGGTTAGGCCGAGGGATCGTGGTTGGCCTAAGGTTGCCTGTGGGGGATTAGAACCTGGGTCTCCCCAGTCCTAAAATCAGTCAGTATGAGAAAGAAAGACTGCCTCGGATAAAGTGGTGGAAGAAATTCTGGCTATGGATGGAGGAATCTACACCACCAATTACGTGACAGACTGATGGACACTGAAAGACCTCAAAAACGTAGATTAGGAATTATGTCAATGTGTTAGTTTAAGTTAGTGTAGATCTGTAACTGTACTAGTTAGAAAATCTTGAAATTTGGGTGGCGAATTTGTAGCACGTTTTTGTGGCGGGTTGTAAAGATTATTGTTTTTAGTGGTATGATTTATTTATAATAAAAAAAATCTATTCCTAAAAATAATAATACATAAATCTATTCCTAGTCTGACAACCACACAGAGGAGGAGGAGGAGGAGGTGGTGACCCAAGGCTGGGCTCACGGCGGGCCGGCTGATGGTCTACTCTGGATAAGACGGCTCTTCCTACGGCTCTCTGGGACCAGGGACCATTTGGACCAGGCACCACCAGAACATTCTGGGCTGGTTTTCCAGAGCGCAAGTCGCTGCACTGAAGCCAGAAAGAGAGGTACGAACGAAGATAGCACAAGGAAGAGATGGACGGCTAACCCGGAGGACAGCATCTCCCATCCGCGCTGCCCTGGAGCTCACAGCTGCCTCTTCTTTCTCCCCCCCCCCACCCACCTGCTTCCCCCTCCCAGCTCTGCCAAGCCCCCGAGGCGAAGAATAGCTCTTCTCTCTCTCCCCCAGCCTCCCCCCCTCGCTTGTCAGCCTGGCCCAATCTGCGGGGGGTAGGGGTGCAGAAGGGAGGTGGGGTCTCTCCTCCCGCCCGCGTCGGGGGCGGGGCTGCTCGCTCGCTCGCTCGCTCCACAGCCGCTGCCGTCCAGGACAGGCGAAAGGAGGGATGCTGTGAGCAGGGCGGCTGTGGCCGGCTGCGCTTTCGCTCGCTTTCTTTTTCCGAACAAGACGAGCCAGTGTGTTTCCACCAGCCCCCCCCCCCGCCCTCCAGCCGCCGCCTGTCTCCCCGGGGCTCAGCCTCCCCCCCCGCCCCCCCCGGAGCCTTGCTCGGCTCCTCCCTCCGATTCCCTCCCATCTCCCCTGGATAAGTACCTCGGCGGTGGTTTGTTTTTGAATCTGGCAGAGCGTCAGAGGGTCCTTCCAAGTCCCCCCTCCCCCCACCCACCCCCGCTTCTCCTTAGCCATCCCTTTCTCGGCCCCTCTCCCAGGCCCTCCCCCCTCCCTTCTGCATCCCAAGTGGGTGCTCATTCCTTCGCCGCTCCCCGCTTTCGGATTTGTCTTTGCGTGAGGGAGCGGTGAGGCAGAGAGAAGGAGCCGGGAAAGCGAGTCCGAGCGCGACCCACCCGCTTCCAGCCCCTTCCTGGTCAATTTCATCCCCCCCCTCCCCTTTGTCAATTTCACCTGGCGGGACTGCGGGTCTCTACTCTGGCCCCAGAGCCCTTCCTTAGCTGGACACACCTCCCTCCTTCTCCCACCGCCCCCTGCCTAAAATCCCAGCATCTTCTCTCCCCCCCCCCCCATCTCCCCCTGCTGGAGTCTCACGGGTACCGCGGAGGGGAAGTCCTCCGCGCTCTCGGCATGAAGATGATGGCTGGCGGGTCGGTGCATCAGAACGGCATCTTCCCTTCAGCTCCTCAGCAGCAGCCGCAGCCGCCGCCGCAGCAGCAAGGCCCCCCCCAGCAGCCGCCGCAGCAGCAGCAGCCCCCCCAAGCCCCTCCGCAACCCCACATGGATTCAGATCCTCCCGACTCTAGGAAAAGACCCTTGGAGACCCCCACTGAAGCTATCAGCACCAAGAGAAGCAACACAGGAGGTGAGTGGGGTGGGGTTGGGTGGGGAATCTAAAGGGTGAGGAAGTCAGTGGTGCACTGTGCCTCCCTTCTTCCTTCCCCCCCCCATCATTCCCAAATGCATGCACTGCAAAGCGTAGATCCTGGGGGGGGGGCGGGGGGCTGGGGAAGGATCTAGGGAAATCCTACACACACAGGCAACTTGGCCCCTCAGAACACAAATACACCTCCCTGCCTCGGAGGCCTGCACCCTAAATCTGCTTGCCTTCCCCTACTACCACCCCAAAATCTGCCCCGCAAAGCAATCCCGCTGCTCCCTGGGAATTCATCTCTCTCTCTGCTGCCCTACTTAGCGCTCACTTCTTGCTCTCCTCTTAAGGCAGTCCACCGACCGCTGACCCACATCTCTTTGCCAACCGGAGCCTGCTCCTCCACCTCTGCACCAAACCTGGTCTCCCCAGGACCTATGTTTGCACCCCGCATCGCTCTCCACCTGCAAGCCTCCAACTGTCCCTTCTTCCGCCCCACCTCCCTCCCACCCCCCCATTTTTCTTTTTCCTTTTCTGGAATTGTTCCATTCATCTCCTTTAATGTGGGGCTTTTTTCTTCACACCCCGAAGCCTACCATCTGCTCCCCTTTAGCCCTGTCCTCCAAGCACCTCAAGGGAGTTATCTCCATCCTCTGTAGCGTAAGGTCCGAAAGATGGGCACCCCTTAAGGTTTTTTAGGAAACCCATCTAATTCGTTCTGCTGCACCTTTACTCCCACAAACGGTCACTAGTATTGATAAGCCCAAACTGAAGACCAGCCAGAGGGTCCTATACAACATTTTGTGTCTCCTGGCTTGGACGGGCGAGCACACACAAAATATACCCCCCCCCCTTGTCCCCAAGACCACACGTTTCCCTGCAAAGATTTCACTAGTCCATGCAGCTGTTTATGTCAAAATGGAGTCTGTTAGAATAACGGTCTGCTTGCAGAGAGAGGAGGGGAAGGGGGGTGGAGGAGATTTTTTTTTTTTTTACACACACACACATAGACTATGGAAAACCTGTCACCCCCTCCCTTCCTCCCTCCGCCCCCAACACTACTGTCTGCCTAAGGAAATGAAGAAGGGAAGGATGTGAAAATTTGAACTCAAAAGAGGATGCAGGAAAAGGCTGAAAAGGGGCACTGTGTGTGATCCAGGAATTAGTGGGGAGCTGAAGGCGGGGGTGGGGTGGGTGGAAATGTCAACTGAATATTGGTTTGGGGGCAAATAATCCAAGACTTGTGCGCATTTCTGAGTTGCTGGATTCTTTTTAAAAATGGAGGGAAAAAAATGCTGTAAAATATGGTGTCTGAATTCCCAGTTGTCATTAAGCAGTGTTATAGAATAGGTGTTTGTGAAGCGCCTCTCTCTCTCTCTGACTCACCCATCTGGGCTCCTTTTGTGAAGGGCAAGGGTGGGGGGCCCTTCTTCTGGCATGTTTGAACCAACAGCAGTCGTGGCGTATAGCTTTTGTGCCTGCACAATTCTAATTATCATTATTATTATTATTATTTAGTAGTAGTAATTGAATCTGGTTCCGTCTTATTGCTTGGAATGATGAGCCTATGTCGGCACGCGCGCGCGCACGCACGCACACGCACACGCACACAATCACCCTCCAGATGTAATTAACATTTTGAGACGCTCCTTGAGCTTCAGTGTTAGGGAAAGAAGCAATAAATATTGCATCTGAAACTGGGTTCCCCTGGGGAAATCGCCCTTTATGACAGCGTCTTTGATGGCACTAATGGAGCAATCAGAAATAAATAACATGGGGAGGGGCGGTGGGCTTCTTGTATGTGTGTGTGTGTGTGTGTGTGTGTGTGTGTGTCTGATTTAGGTTGGAGAAAGTAAGGGAGAAGGAGTCAGGGCAAAAAAGGCGAGTGCGAAGCGGCAGAGATCTGACCGTATTCTAAGCATGTCTAAGTGGGTTGGCCGCGTTGGAGGAGACGGCAGAAGATCGCTCTGGTGGGTGTCGCTGCGGAAGCCTCGCAGCAGGGACATTATATCGAAGGATGCCGTCTGGTTGCCGTGCCTGGCTGGTCAATTCTACCTTGTTGGCGGCGGTGCTGTTTTTTTTTTTCTTTTTTCTATTAAAGCGGTGACAGGTTGGGGGTTGAGGATTGGCCGATTGGGTTGATTCCAGTGATGGATTTGGGGGAGGGAGAAGGGGGAAGCATCGATGGTGTTGCGCTGTGGGGGGAAGAGAAGGAGTGTGTGAGTGAGTGTGACGGAGATGGAGGGGGACGCGTTGGTGGTACCTAGCGTGCATTGCCAAAGGACGCCGATTGCCGAGGAGGAAATGCGCAAGAGCGAGCGCCGTGCAGGCCTCACGGCCCAGCTGGGAGGTTAGTGAGTGTGTGAGCGCTTAGGTGGCAGCGTGTGTGTGTGTGTGTGTGTGTGTGTGCGCGCGCGCGTGTGTGCGCGCGCGGGAGGGGGGAGATGTGTGAAGGTCAAACTGGGTGGGACATTTCGTGCCTGGTAAAGTTGGGGGGTTTTAATGGAAGGAGACTGGATTGCGTGTGTGTGTGTGTGTGAGTAAGGGGCATGCATGGCTCTAACGATGCTGGCACGTATGAGCTGAACCGACGACCCATCCCATCTCCTGATGGCTAAGGAGCAGATTGCTGTGCTGGCTTCCAGACCAGGATGTCCCCTCTGAGTGAAACGCAGGCCTTCCCCCGGCAGGCAGCGGAAAGGGCCAACGTCACCAGCAGGAGTGGTGACCAAAGGAAGAGAGGCGGCCGCTGTCTCTCCGGCTGTTGACTCTGTAGCGTAGTAGAAGGGATCTCTGGGTAGTTTGTGGCTAAGGAGGGTGTCAGGGTTGGGCATTGTGAGGCCTAGTGTTACGTAGAAAGATTTCCTGGGGCCATGGTGTGCGCGCGTGTGGGGGGGAACGGACTGACGTTTCCCAGCTCTGGTGTCTGGGAGACTTGTGATGGGCTACCCGGAGGTCAAGGTTAATACTTGGGTCTTGAGTTCAGTTCCTGATGTCCCTGCGTGACCTTGGGCAAGTCACCGCATTTCTCCTTCACCCTGCTGGCGTGGTAAAAGCTCAGCTCCGAATGCCGGGGAAAATGGGCTACGGCAGCCTCTCTCCTGTTGAAGCAGAGACGCACACTGCCTGTTTTTCCCCCCAAAATGGCTGCAAAAGCGACTCCTCCCCATCCTGTGCTTGTTACGGGGGTGGGGGGGGGGTCTGGGAGATGAGGCCTGTGTGGACCAATTCCCAAGCAAAGGACCCAAGAGGTCCTTGGCCTTTTCAGGTGGTTGTAACAAAATTGGGAGGAAAACGAAACCTACCACACAGCTCTACGAGGGCAAGGGAGCCCCAGCAACAAAGCATTATAAAGGAAGGGGGGGGGGGAGAGATAGGGAAAGGGAGGCAAGGAGCCAGGCAAGGTAAACACCTGCGCAAGTTTGGCGGCAGGGCAAGGAAACTAGGGGAAATTATTCTCTTCCCACCACTACAGTAAACTTCAAACTTCAGCCAACCTCACAGCACAGGTCTAAGCATTAAAAACACACTAAACAACCACAACCTGATTAAAAAAAACTAGACACCCAGTAGAGCTGTGGAAACAATCCAGTGTTTTGCACCGAGTGTCACATCGCAATTGTGACATGGGATATGCTCAGTGCAAAGAGCCCCTGACTCTTAGGGAACAAGTTCATTCCCCCCGCCCCCGAGGTCGAGGTAGCCGACCCAGAGAAGCTGAGAGAAGCAGTGACGTATGCAGATGAGACCTTCAGGGACATGGTAGAGGAGTTCTGCTGCTCCCAGCCTGCCAAGTCCTCTGATGTTATGGAGAATGAAGATCTGAGGGCGTGAGGGTCCTGTTCTGAGGAAGAAGGAAACAAGAGCCTTTTCTCAGGTGAACGGAGATCCTCTTGCGCTGAGGATTTCCCTCTGGGGTGGGGCAGGGTCCCACCAGGAAAACAAGAACTTGAGCCCCTCAAAAGCCCACTGTGATCAGGTTGCTGGACATTTTTCAGATAAAGTTGCTCGTATCTATGCCGACTTAGATGCCATTGTTTTTTAACAGGATCAGAGCTGGATGTGACCATCTAGTCATGTTATCATGGGTTAGCTTTCAGCTTGTACAGCCTGAGGACGTGGACAACCTACTTGAGGACTGAGAGTCCCACCACTTGGTCTCTGAACTCTTTTCTTTCCCATCCTTGGCTTGTAACATCTGCCAGAGCTGGGCTAGGTATTTGGGCCTTGGGGATGCTTAATGCCTCCTTGAGGGAAGGGGCTGTTCTGGCTACTTAAAGGAAGCGGTGGTGAGATCACAACTGAAGAAACCTAGTTTATACCTATTGGTTTCTGATAATTCTGATTAAACGGAGAGGAGGATCATGTAAGCTGCCTTGGGCTCCCTTGAAGGAAAAAAAGGGCGGGATATACATGTAATAAATAAATAAATAAATGCTGCCCAGTATCCAACTTGCCATTCTTGGACAAAGTGTTGGAGCGTGTGGTGGCTTCTCCAGGTAATGTTGGGTGATGCTGACTATTTGGAACCAGTCCATTCCAGCTTCAGGCCTGGTTTTGGGATGAAAACAGCCTCGATTGCCCTGGTAGATTGCTCATGGCAGGGAATGGACAGTGGAAGAGCAACCCTGCTGCGCCCTAACTCTCCGCAACTCTCTCAGCAGTTTTCTGTATCCTTCTGGGCCGATCGCTTATCTGGGTTGAGCATCGGAGGCACTGTGTTACGGTGGTTTCAGTCCTTCCTGGATGAACAGTTTCAGAAGGTGGTACTTGGGGACTTCTGCTCCACCCTGTGGCCATTGGCTTGTGGACCGAGCAAAGGTGCTCTCTTGTCCCCTATGCTCCCTATGAAACTGCAGGGGGGAGTCATCTGGAGGTTTGGGCTGAAGTGCCATCAGTATGCAGATGACGCTCAGCTCTGTGGTCTGCCTCTCATTTCCATCTAAGGATCCTAGGGAGGCTGTTGAACGCCTGAACTGGTGTCTAGAGCCGGTTTTTGGGATGGACGAGGGCAAAAAAGCTGAGACTTAATCCAGACAAGGCAAAGGTACCATGGGTAGCTAACCAGACTAATCTGGATAGAGGATTACATCTGGTCTTTGATGGGGTTGAACAACTCCTCCAGAAGGACGAAGTGTCCAGTTTGGGAGCACTCCTGGACTTGGCGCTAACTGGGAAAGCTCAAGTGGCCAAGAGTATTTTTTACCAGCTTAGGCTGGCATGCCAGTTGCAACCCTAATCTGGGGAGGGTGGATCTTGCTTCAGTTATGCTTGCTCTGGTGACATCCAGGCTGGACTATTGTAACAAGCTCTATATGGGGCTGCCTTTAAAGCCAGTTTGGAAACTATGGCTGGTGCAGAATACAGATGCCCGGATATCGGTGGGCTGTTGGCGGTTGGCTCATGTGACACTGATACTGTGCCACTGCGTTTCCAAGCCCAATTTAAAGTGCTGGTTTTAACAGTTAAAACCTTACATGATTTGGGCCCCATACCAGCCCACACTCTGAGGCCATCAGCAAAGGCCCTTCTCACTTGCCTGTTGCTGAGGGCAGTTAGGATGGTGAATGCAAGGGAGAGGGCCTTCTCAGTGGTGGCCCTGCAACATTGGAATCAGCTTCCATTGCAGGTTCATCAGGCCCCTTCTTTTCAGGTCTTCAGGAAAGCACTGAAGATCCACCTATTTTTGTTGGTCTTTCCTCAGGTTCTTGGGCTGCTGGTTCTAGGTAACTTCTATTTTTATGGGGCGGGTGTTTATCAGTAACCTTTGTTTTTATTGAACTTTTAATGAATATGTAGTTACTGAATCTGATTGTATCTGTTTTTAATGTTGTTGTTTTTTAACTCAAGTACGCTGCCTTGACAGTTTTACCCTTAAAGGCAGCCTAAAAATCATTGTAAGTAAATGAATACAGTAGCTTCACTGCCTGATAGGTCCCCCCTGTCCACATAAAAACCTGTCTCTTAAAAAAGAAGGAAGAGTAACGCTAAAAGCATCTGTGCCTGTGGAGAATGCATTACTCTTCCATTCCTCTCAAAAAAAAGTGAGACTTCCTGTGGTGAGAAAAAAGATGGAAGCAGCACTGAGAAAACATGGGAGATTTACTATACACATGGATGACGATGTTTTGTGTTCTCTGCTGAAATGTGAGCAAATGAGCAATGGCAGTTGCACACACACACACACACACACACACACACACACACACACAAAGCCTCATCTGGATGCAGCTCAAGGGCTGTAAGAACATAAAGAGAGCCCTGCTGGGTTAGACCAAAGAAGGGTCCATCTAGTCCAGCATTCTGTTCACACAGTGGCCAACCAGCTGCCCACGGGATCCCACAAGCAGGACATGAGTGCAACAGCACCCTCCCGCCCATGTTCCCCAGCAACTGGTGCACATGGGCATACTGCCCCTGATACTGGAGGTAGCATAGAGCCAACCAGGACTAGTAGCCACCAATGGCCTTCTCCTCCATGAATGTGTCCAATCCCCCTTTAATTAATTAATTTATTAATTAATTTATTTATTCATTACATTTATCCCCCGCCTTTTTTCCTGCAAGGAACCCAAGGCGGCTTACATAATCCTCCTCCTCCTCTCCATTTTATCCTCACAACAACCCTGTGAGGTAGGTGAGGCTGAGAGTCAGAGACTGGCCCAAAGTCACCCAGTGAGTTTCATGGCCGAGCGGGGACTAGAACCCGGATCTCCCGAGTCCCAGTCATTCTATCTCGGTAGGATGACATCCGGCTCACGCACATCATGGCTCACGATGCACTCTCCAGCCCATTGTCCTGATGCTATTTCTCCCTCAATTTCCCCAGACTATACTTTTACTATGTCCCCGTCCCCCCAGTGATTGCGGTTTCTGTGTGCTACTGAGTTATGTGTGCTCCAATCTAACTATTATAATTCTTGCCAGTGGGAGTACCTTCAAAGCTGTACAGCCTGTCTTGCAATATTTCCCTGCACCTTCTCCTTTGACCTCAGGCAGGGGTAAGGGATTTGTGGGCAGGAAATCCATGGTTATCCTCCATTTCCTTTCCTTAAGTGACCATGGTGGTTGGTCAGCCATAATTTTTTTTTGAGGGGGGGGAGGAAGGCTATTTTTCAGTGCATACCTACACAGCTGTGCAGCTGTAAATAACCAAATAATTTTTATTTTTAAAAACTGCATTCCTTCACAGCTGAGCAGGTGCACATATTTTACTCGACTTTTAAAAAAAGCAACGTGAAACGGCAGCATGATCTTCCACATCTCCCTCAATTGCAGCCCTATGTGGCATGTGCTTCTGCTATAAACACAAATGTTTAGATATAATAAAGGGCCGTGCCTTAAACTGTTAGTCATGGAAGGGAAGAAACCTTTTGACTTAATCCCAAGCCCAGGTGTGAGATGTAAACCTTGTTGAACATATGCAAGTAGACAAATACCAACCAAATCCAATACAGTCACATTTAATTTTGAGAGAGGAAACTATAAAAACTTGATCGAGGGGTTGGAACACCTCCCCCTTGAGGAAAAGCTAAAGCACATGGGGCATTTTAGTTCAATATCCCTGATCGAGAGGGATAGGTTAGTGGCATCCTTTAGCAACCAAGTGCTCAAACTGAGGAAGCACAGAAAATCTTGGCACTTTACAGGAAGCAGTGGCATGGGACAGGCTGCTCGAGGTCACCTGATTCCCAGGCCCCAGGAGGATTCTGGGTTGTGGTGTTAGTCTCCTGGCTCAAACTGCCTGCAGGTCCCTACTCGATCCTGTGAAGGCTCGATATCTGATGCTCAGGGCTCCCACTTCAAGCTATTGGCCGCTCCGTTTTTAGAAACGAAGCTGTGTGCGTGTCGTAGGGCACTCTGCACATGCTCAGAGGACATGGGAGCAGCCATCAGAGTTCATGTTGGGTCCGGCGTCAAAGGGTCAACATGATCGGGCACTTGCTGAGGGCCCACACCCTGGCAGGAGCCCACTGACAGGAGCCCCATGGACTTGCTCCTCCCTTTCACCCCTGCCGTCTGCTTGTTCACCTGCCTCTCGCTCTGGCCCAGACAGTGGCGGTGGAGCAGGAGATGCCACAGCCTCCTGGCTCCCTGGCTCTCTGCCTCTCAAGCAAGCAAGCGAGCGCAAGCGTAGCCATGATGAGACAGAGGAAGAGGAGCAAGAGCGACAATGGCAGTGAAGGCAGACCCACCGAGGGAGGGCCCCCACTTAGGTTGCCTTGCCCAAGGGCCCTCCAAAACCTGGAGCCGGCACTGGTCCATGTGCTCAGTTTTGGGTTTGAAAACAAGCATTTGCGGGAGGGAGGCTTGGCTCCATCCTGACTGAAGCAGCGTGGGTGGCTGTGATTTTCCAGGAAGGAGATCTTGGGAGTTGTGGTAAATAACCCAATGAAAAGGTGCAGAAAGGGGCAACCCAAATCACCAAGGAGCCTTCCCTGAATTCTCAGCCTTCATTTAAACTTCAAAAACAGAATGGAACTTTCTGGTTCTTAAGGGAGATAATAAAGAGATCATGTCAGGCAACATTCAGACCTACCCCTGCTCCTGCCTTTCAGAGATTCTGGCCATTCAGTGCAAAAAGAACCGAGGTGTCTGTCTGTCAAGCACTTGTGCTTATGTTAAAAGGTGATTAAAATGTGGTTAATCCCTAGGCTCGCCAGCACCACCACATTTCTGGTGGCTACTGGCCTTTTCGACAGATTGCTCACCGGGGCCTGTTTACAGAAGGCAAAATGCCAACCTGAGCTCCTTACCCCCCCCCACCCCCAAGAAAGAGATCTTCCTGGTTGAAATCCTTTCCTGCCCAGAGCGAGGACAGGTTTTCCCATTTGGGCTGCTAAATGCACTTCCTGGGGAGTAAAGTCCCTTTGAACTCAATAGGGCTTGCTTCTGAGTAACACGTATAGGATTGCACTGTTAATCTCTCCCCAGCCTGCCGTGAATGCAATTTCAGATCAGAGCTCTTGCAGCCGTTTGCAGCTGTTCAGTGCAAGGCTCTGCTTGAGCAGGAGGGAAGAGGAGAGGGGGGGCAGGGTGTAGACATAACCAGTTTGGTTCCAAACAATTTTACACACACACACACACACACACACACACACACCAGACTACATTAGCTGCCTCCCCCTGATTCTGCAGCTGGAGCACAGGGTTGGATCTGATTGTGAGGTGGCAAAGACGATGGCTTGAACCTGACATGCTTTTACATCCTGGAGGGCAAGAACATTGATTCAGAAGCTACAGAGAGAGCTGACAAAACCAGACCAGTTCTGCTGTTCCTCTGCTCACCTGCTCCTCTGCTGCCCACGGGCTGCCGTGTGCCCCGGCATGGCAGTATCTGCCTCATTCACTCTTCTCCATCGTGTATCCCCGTTTCACCTCTTCTCTCCCTCACAGTTCCAGTTAAAAAGGGATCATAGCAGCAGGGCTGGGAGAAAGACCCCTTAGCCCAGCCTTCTCCAACCTGGTGCCCAACTCTAGATTTGTTGGACCGCAAGTCCCAGAATTCCCAGGCTTGGCATCTTGTCTGTGCTTCAGCATCACAATGGGTTGGATTTTGTATCATTTGTATTTAATTTGTGCAGCGTATACATTTCCCCCCATTTGTTTGATTTTTATGGTGGCCCTCATATTTAGCCTTTCATCACTCACAGTTTATATACAGGATGTTTTGCTGTACCTGTGCCAACTTGTGTTTACCAGTTCACTTCCAAGGACTTATATAGTTAAATAGCTATAGAGACTGGATGAATGGATGCTTGAACATGGACTCACAAGGTGACCTTGAGCCAGTCTGCTAGTGAATCTGGAAACTTGGGGCTAATCTCTAACCTCTCACTCACGCACACCACACACCCCAATCAATTGTGCTGATACTGTTTCTCCCCCAATATTTCATTGTTTTCCAAACCACTTTTATAACAGTTTTTCCGGTGCTTGAGGTTTTCATGTACTACAAAGAGATGTGTGTGTCCCAACCTAGTCCCAACTCTTACCAGTAGGAGTGGCTTTAAAGCTGTAGAACCTGTTTACATTACCTTCTTCCCCCCTCTCATGTCTTTCTCCTCCTTTCATTCCTGGCTCTTTCCTTGCACTGATTTTTATGGGATTTACGGACAGGAAAAAAACGAACAAAAATAAAGAAACACCAAAAATGGCACCATGAACTATCCACCTTCTTCAACAGCCTCTGTCCTGCTCTTTCTCTGTAGGGTTTTTTTTTGGGGGGGAGGGGAGCTATTTTTGACTGCACATGTACAGAGCTGCGTAGCTGCGAATTACTACACATATTTTTGTGAACTGGCCAGAGAGCTTTGGCTATTGGGCAGTATAGAAATGAAATAAAATTATTTTTAAATCTCAATTGCTGAGAGAGAGAGAGAGAGAGAGAAAGGAAACTGAAACAGTAGCATGCTCTCCCATTTCCCCTGCAATTGCAGTACTATACTGAGACTTGTGTCATGCGCTTGTGCTAGAAACACAAATGATAGAACACATGTGACCTTTCAAACTCTTCTTCTCCCATAATTAGAACACTATGCATTTGTGTATGGCACTTGTTCACTTTATAAACACAGTGGATACTGCACTGTGCTCATTATTATGTGCTCCCAGAGCAATGATTGTTTTGAAAAAAATACTGGCACAGTGGTGCCTCGCACACAAAAGGGACTCTAGAGTAGATCCTCCCTTGGTTGGTTGAGGCTCAGCCTAGCCTACTGAGGAGGTACCTGCCTGGGATGGTGTGTGTTCAGGCCTGTGAGTGAGCCCTCTTCAGGCTCAGAAGGGACCATAGATGAGCAACATCGGCCCCTGCAATTGGACAGAGTAATGGAGCCTCTGGATTGGCTGGCCTGGTTATAAAACTAGGAGCTTGCCTTCTGCCTAGACAAGAGAACTGTACTTACTGCTTGTTTGTTGTACTCCAAGCGCCATCTTTTCCAAGCAACACTTCCAGCTAAAGCCCCTGCTTTGATTCCTGGTATCAAGGAACCTGAGCATACCCTCCAGCTGAACGGGCACCCACAACATTTGCCTGGCACTATCAGTGACTCAGTGTTGCCCCTCTGTAAAATGGGAAGTATAAAGTAGCTCCAACTGACAGTATTGAGCTTGATGAACCATCTTACATACTTAAAAGTGGCGAGTCAAATGGTCAAGACCGGACGTGAGGACCCTACCACGGGAGCAATGATCCCAAAGCTGCAGCAAGTGGGCATGGTTTACCATGAAGTGCTCGATGAATCTTGCACATGCCTCTTTAATGCAAGTATGCATAGGGCTGCCTGAACAAACAGCATCCTAGGTAGCCAGTAGGTAAAGGGGCGCAGCCCCCTTGCTTGCTTAAAGAAATATTTATTTATTTATAGCACTTTTATCCCACCTTTTAGCCAAAAAGGCTCCCAAGGTACCATACAAAGGTATTTCTTAAGACAGTCCCTGTCTGCAGGCTTACAATCTACAAAAACACAAGACAAAAGGAAAGGGGATTGGGAGGGAGGAGGAAAAAAAGCAAATTCGGACACAGCAGTGACAGCTGGTAGCAGGAGGGAGGGGGCTCTCAGCCGGAGCTGTATCCAGGCACGGTGGAGGGGGATCTGGCTCCTCCCCGTGTGACTGGCCTGATTGTTCCCTGTCCCACGTTGGAAGCAAAGCTGATAAACTGGGTCAGGTATTCTGAGATTCCGATTCATACAGACCTTGGTTCTAAAGGAATGTGACCCTCATCTCAGAAAAGATAGCACAGACCTGGAAAAAGTACAGGGAAGGGCAACTGAAAAAAGAGACAGAAGTTTCTTCTCAATGAGGGAAGCCTAAAGCAGACTTCCCTGGCCTGCTGCCCTGCAAAGCTGCTGGACTACAACTCCCATCATCCCCAGCCAGCATGGGGACAGTGCTATGCTGAGCTGGCTCCAGTTGGGCAAGGCTGGTCTAAAGTGTTTGGGGCTTCCTAATTGCGGGGCTGGGGGGAGACTGAAGGGGGGGGCACAGGATTGACGTTTGTAGAATAAGGGATGATGTGAAGAAAGGAGAGAGAGAGAAACTACGGTACTTTTAGAACTCAAGGCCATCCAGTCACGTTGACTGTGAGAAATGTTTAGAACTTTTTCACACAAGTCATGATTAAAATGGAATTTATTATTTCAAAGTGTGATGATTCCCAGTAGCTGAGATGGCTAGGATTAGACAAATCCGTGGAAATGGATTTGAGAGCCAGTGTGGCGTAGTGGTGAGAGTGTTGGGCTGGGACTCGGGAGATTCGGGTTCTAGTCCCCCCCTTGGCCATGAAGCCCATTGGGTGACTTTGGGCCAGTCACTGACTATCAGCCTAACCTACCTCACAGGGCTGTTGTGAGGATAAAATGGAGAGGAGGAGGATCATGTAAGCTGCCTTGGGTTCCTTGCAGGGGTGTGTGTGTAATAATAAGTAAATAAATAAATAAATGAGGGGTGGTGGTCTATCAGTGGCTATTAGTTATGATAGTTAAGTGAAGCTTCCATGTTCAGGGGCAAGTCTATCTCAGAACAGCAGATTCTGGAGGTGGCCATCGTGCTTATGCCTTGTGTGTGCTTTGGAGAGGATTGCTATGGGTGGGGAAAGACACTCTGGATGGAAACAGGCAGTGAGAGTAATTCAGAGTCGGGCTAAGTCCTTTCTTAGGATCGTAGAGGAGCTGGAGAGAGATTATAGAGATGGAAAAGAAGACCTGCAGGCTTCTCTTTGCTGATCAGCTTGGGCTCCATCGCAGACGTCTAATGACTTAACTGGTTTAATCTGCCCAAGAGGGAATTCTTTTAAGTGGATTTGGGCAGAAGATCCTTCAGCTTAGAGAAGTCATGGCAGGAAGCTCGCCACGGCTTCAAGACAGGATGTCCCGAGAATGGTTGGTTGCCAGTTGCCACTGAAGGCCTTCACACGCTTCCTCTTGTAAGGTCTCCTGTTGCCTCTTGTTTTCACAAATATCTCCTATTCCTTGGTTCCATGAAGTTGATGTTGCAACTTCCCTAGTCTCTCAGCTATTATTCCAGTACTATTTTTTCCAAGCAAAATTAGTTTGTCTTTTTCATTTGGTAGGTGAAGCTAGAACGTGGTTTCTCTGGTGATAAGGAGTGTCATGTGGACTGCAATCGATGCACACTTACCCGGGAGCAAAGCCCACTGAACTCAGTGAGAATGGCCTTTTTAGGATTGGACTGTTAGCTACAGAAAAGAATCCAGGTTTGACTTGTAATCATAAGTGCATTGTGTGTGTGTGTGTGTGTGTGTGTGTTGGATGAGACAGACTGCATTTTCTGAGCAACAGCATTCTGTGCTTCCAGTGCTCAGTAATGATGCTACCATTTTCAAACTAGGTTTAAAGTCACAGATTCCCTCAAAGCAGTCCGGGAATTATTGTTCATGAAGGCTGCCGGTCGTTTATAAAGAATCCTTGCCCCCATAGCTGCTGAGGTTCTTTGGTTGGTTGGTTGACCCCTAGGTTTGAAACTGATTAAAAAAGTGTAGCATGGACAGGCCTGCAACCAAAGTCGCAGCTTGAAGGAAGACATGCAGAGAATATGCCACATGAGGGAGAGAACATGAGGCTGTGTGGGTGAAATCAAGTGTGTAAGGGCTCATGGCGACCTTCCCCAATCTGATGCCTCCCAGATGTGTTGGACTGCAACTCCCATTGGCCATACTGGCTGGGGGATGCTGGGAGTTGTGGGTCCAGCAACGCCTCTGGAGGGCACCGAGTTGCAGAAGGCTGGCTCATGGAATAGTTTCCCGAGATGCATGCAGCACAATTGGAGAGGAAAAGAGATGTGAGAATGGGGATCGAGTATTTCTTTAAGGAGCTGTAGGTATTCCAAAAGCGTAGAAGAGTGAATTGCTTTGTGGACAAAAATATAGCTTCTATTACCATTTATCATTTATTAAACAGCAGCATTAAATATGCTAAACACAGGAGCCCATGGAGTTTACAAGCTTCCTAATGTTGCTTGGTATGTACTGATTGCCTTGGCCTTCTTCCCAAACCTTCCCCCCCCCCCCACAAAAACCCCTGAAGGATGTTGCCCTTAGATGCTGCCAGCTTGCCAGAAGCATTAATGGGCTGCTTTTATTTTGGAAATCTGTGGAATCCTTCCTTATTTGACAAAATCTGTCTATATTTTCTCTGTAGGCAGACGTGTGCATTCAAACAAGCTTCCACGGATCTTGTATTCAGGTTTTTGTTGTGTGTGTGTTTTTAATGTTTGAGGGTGAAACTAAGGGCTTCTGGAGGTAGCCAAGAGCAACGAGAAGTATGCTTTAAAGAAACAAACACGCATTAGAGTAAGTTGAACAAATAATGCCTAGCATTGTTTTCGGACTCCCTCCCCCCAAATGTAATTCCTGTCTACTAGGATCATAAGAGGCTGTCATGAGCATTGGTATTAGTGACCTGTTTCTAGATACTGTCAATACACCGTCGGTTGTAAGAAGTCCCTCCATCCTATTCTATGCCACTGCTACGGTGAACAGCTGGACCGAAATTTGCTGGCTTAAAAAGTGGCAGCCCATTGTTCTGCTCCATGGTAGGTGCCAAGCCAGAGACTTTAGGTGCCATCAAGGGTGGCAGAGTGGGAGGCGGGCAAAACTGGACCCTTCCTGGATCATCCAGCAGCAGCAGCAGCAGCAGCACCCCCCTTCCTGACATGTGGGTGCAGGGCTCAGTCTAGTCACCAGTGGGGTAGCGGAGCCAGGGCACTCAAGGGCGCAGCACCAGCACTTCTCAATGAGCAGGGACAATGACATCATCTGCCACCGCCCAGAATTCCCTGTTCCCTCTGAGCTTAACTGCAATCCTCACAGTAACCGTAGGGAGGGGGGGTATGGATTTCCCCCAGCAACAATATACTGTTCCGCAGGGCCGGTGCAAGGCAGTTTGGTGCCCTAGGCAAGATCAGATATTTAGCGCCCCCCCCCTTCCCACTTGAGCCCTCCCTCCCTCCAGCCCTATGCTCCTGGCACCCCTTTTAGCCCGGCGCCCTAGGCAGCCGCCTAGTTGGCCTAATGGTAGCACCGGCCCTGCTGTTCCGTGTTGTAATGCAAAGTATTTTGGGGTGGCTTGGTCTTGAATGGGCACTTAAGACCCATCAGCTTTAGAGAAGACCTGGTGGAGATGAAAACTGCTAGAACTGGTTTGTTGATATGGATCGATACAGCCCCCTGTATTTTGGGGCTCGCCTTGGGGGCGTGTCTATGGGGATAATCATGATGAGTGCCTGTACTTCAAAATTTATCACTACACACCACCGTTGATCACCAAAGAACGGGTTCTGATTGAAGTTATAAAATCCCCCAAACATCAGAACCTAAGAAGAGCCCTGCTGGATTAGACCAAAGAAAGGTCCATCCAGTTCACCTTCCTGTTTCCCAGAGTGTCCTTATCATGGCCAATAGCTGTTCCTTGACAGGCCCGTCTTTCTCCATGAAATGGTATCTCCTCCTTTTAAAGCCAGTACCACCGCAATATCTTGCGGCAGCGAAATCCATAAATTCTACATTGCATGAAGGAGAACTTCCTTTTCTTTGTCTCACATCTCCTGCCCATCGGTTTCACTGGATGACCACTGAGTCCTCCTAATATTATGAGAAGGGGTGGGAAAAACATCTTGCTGTCCACTTTTTCTCTGTCCCATGTGTAATGTTATAAGCCTCCGTCATATCTCCTCCCGTCCCTTAGTTGCCTTTCTTCTAAACTAAAAAAGCCCCAAACATTTCAATAGGGTGGCTGCTGCAAGTCTGGATCTTGTCACTGCCTGCGTGGGAGACCGCCTGAGGGAAACCCCCATGGGCATTGCCTTGAGTTCTGTGATGAACAAAAGGTGAGATATAAACAGGGCTGGCGCCGGACCCTCGTGGGCCGTCGGCATAGTACTGCTGTTTGGTCCCCAGGGCCGGATTAACATAGGGGCGATTGGAGCGACAGCTCCAGGCCCATAACAGAAAAGAGGCCCACAATATAGGGACATGGCACGATCTGAGTTAGCTCTGATCGTTATCATTCAGCATAATTAATGATTTTTTTCAAGATTAGAAAGGTGTTCTAAGCACATCTGCATTACAGGCTTGAGGCAAGACCTAGCAAGAACTGTTGTTCTCAAATTAGCATGGTAGGTTTTTGCATTTCAATCACTGTTACTACATTTCTTTGAAGCACATGGGGGCTTGCTAGGGTCTGTAATATTCAGATTTAGAAGGGACCTCTCTCTCCAGCCTCGAGCAAAAGATCTTTCTGATTCGCAGCTCAATTGTTCAAATGCTAGTTTAACAACAACAACAAAAAAAAAACAAAGCAACAAGAACAACACAATTATTCTTGGTCAAGCAAAGCTTCCTGGCTTTTTGTTGTGGCTGCTTTTTCTTTTTTAATAAATAAATTTGGGGGAAATTGGGAAGACCCTTACTGATGGGCTGCAGGAGTTTTTGAGTTTTGGCACTTTAATGGTAATTAAAATATTTAATTTGTTTTAATATAAAATTGTGTCTTCATTTTATTTATTTCCATAAAAAGGCCCACCAAAATCCTCAGCACCAGGCCCATAATGCTCTTAATCCGGCCCTGTTGGTCCCTGCTGCCTGCTGCTGCACCCCTCACCAACTAAACCCCTTGCCAGCCTGCCCACCCACTGAAGCCGCCCTCCCGGCCGCACCGTGTCTGCCTGCCTGCCTGCTCAAGCTGTCTGCCCACCTGCACATGCCCCCATCTGCCTCCCGAAGCCCTCTGCCTACCCACCCACCCACCCACCCCAGCTGCTGGCTTGCTGGTTCATCCACCGCCCACTCTGTTTTTTTACTCCCCCTCTGGCTCGGCGGGCAGCCCCACCGGCAAAGCTCCGTGGCTCTTGGCCAGGCGAGTGCAGGCTCTGTGCGCGGATTTTTAAAGTTGGTGCGGGGTTTCATGTTTTGAGTAGCAGAACCAATCTGATGCTGCCCTGGGGGGGGGGGGAGACTTGGCCAGTGAGGGCACGGGAGTGACGCATAGACCGCCCTGTGCCCGCATTGGTGATTTCCTGCCCAAAGGCAGTGTCCAATTACGGTAGTTCAGATTGTTGCTACTCAAAACATATATATACACACATATATATATATACACATGGGGTGCTGCGAGGCCTACAGGCTCAGCTGTGGATGATTCCTTTCGCCAGTGGGGGCAACCAGGAGGGTGAGGATGAGGATGGCAGCGGCTGCGGTCGGTTCAGGGGCAGATGGCCCCTTCTAAGCCTGTGGGCCCCCCCCGGCAACTGCCCGCCCATGCCGACTGCTGACGCCGAACCTGCATATAAAATGTCATGAATGAAACAATGTACTTCCGCACAAGCCCCATTGAAATCAACAAGACCTTGCAAAACAGCCTAATGAGGGCTAAAAGGAAAGAAAGGAGAGATGAATATGGAATGGAGGATGCAGGAGAAGAGTAAGAGAGATGGTGTGCGTCAGAATCCTCATTCCGTTCCTTGTACCCCCATATGGACATTTCCTCCTAGACAGATGTAATACAATGCTTAGGGATTTTATTATATTTAGCGGTATACAAGTATCACAAACAAACAAACACACATTGGGTGCTTCCAGCTTCCAGGTGAGCCGTTCATTGTGCAATCAGCCTGCCTCATTCCTGGAATTTTATGGGGGGGGGGGTGTTTCTAGATGATGTCTTCTTCCATTTGTAACCCTCATGTGTTTTTCCCATCACTGCTTCCGCCTTTTCACTTTCCCTTATAGCAGAAAATCCATTAAGGAGTAGCTGCACCATGTCTTTTCATTGGCAGTGCTAAGAGCCCTCTGTCTGGAACCACCCTAACTTTACTCAGAAGTAAGACACCCTGAGTTCAATGAGGTTTACTCTCAAGTACGTCTGCAGATTATTGCAACCTTAGTGAATTCATGGGAGAGACCAGATTTCAGCTCTGGACTAAGGGAGAGACTTCTGGGATGCTTCCAGACTGCTCCTAGTGCTACCAATCCAAAGACAATGTGCTGCTATCCTGCCTTTTCCTCCTGAACAGATTTTTGGGTTGCTTCCAGACAAGGCTTCCATGGTTCAGTGGCCCTGCTTCATTCATGGAATTTTATGGGGGGGGGGGGTCCAGGAATCCTTGTCTTCCACTTATAACTCTCCCACATTTCCCGCTTGCTTCTTCCATCTTAACAAAAACCTGTTAAGGAAGGAGTACAGGCCTGTGGCTTACGCTGGCTCAGCTTGTCTGAGCGTGGAAAACTAAGCAGGGTCAAGCCTGATTATTACTTGGGAGATCCCCTCCTCTAGTTTCCTGCATTGAGCAGGGGGTTGGACTCGATACCCTTGTAGGCTCCTTCCAACTCTATGATATATGAAATCTATGAAAGGCGAAATAGCTACTCGGTGCCTTTAGACTGGTAGCACTGGGAGCCCTCCATCTTGAAGTACCCATACTCTTGCTTAGAGTAGACCAGTGTTCTCCAACCTTGGGTCCCCAGATGTTTTTGGCCTACAACTCCCAGCATGCCCCAGCCAGCATGCTGGCTGGGGCAGCATTTTATGGGGGGGGGGGGGGGGGGCATGCTGGGAGTTGTAGGCCAAAAACAACTGGGGACCCAAGGTTGGAGAACACTGGAGTAGACCAATAAAAATCAATGGGACTTAAGTTAATAATGACTTACATTCCTCATTTATTTCAATGGGTCTCCTCTAAGCCTGACTAAGGATGCAATCCTATGCATGTTTAGACAAAAAAGAAAAAAAGGCCTACAACTCCCAGCATGCCTCAGCCAGCTATGTTCTGTCTAAACATACATAGGATTGTGCCCCTAATTAATTAAGCTGGGGGCGTGTTTGCTCTTTGGGTGTTGCTTCTGTTGTTCCAATGGTGAGTGTAGCCAACTGGAGGTGATGGGAATGTGAAAACAGGCTCTTGGCCTTGTCAACTTCCATGGATGCCTGTGGGCTGCGCACATGAGGCTGCCTCAATATGGTGTGTCATTGCTTTATCCAGACCAGGACTGTCTATGCCAGTGTTCTCCAACCTTGGGTCCCCAGATGTTTTTGGCCTACAACTCCCAGCATGCCCCAGCCAGCGTAGCTGGCTGGGGCATGCTGGGAGTTGTAGGCCAAAAACATCTGGGGACCCAAGGTTGGAGAACACTGGTCTATGCTACTGTGACTGGCGGCAGAAGCTCCCTAGGGTAGCCCTCTGGATGGGTTGAACTAGCATCCCCCGAGCTAGCTATGGGTCTCAGGAGGAGGTTCTTGAACATCTGAACAGCCCGATTTTGTCTGATCTCGGAAGCTAAGCAGGGTCGGGCCTGGTTAGTACTTGGATGGGTGACCGCCTTGGAAGACCAGGTGCTGCAGGGAGGGGACCGGAGCTCAGTGTGAGAGAGCACCTGCTTGGCCCGCAGAAGGTCCCAGGTTCGATCCCCGGCCTCTCCAGGTAGGGCTAGGAAAGAATCCTGCCTGAAACCCTGGAGAGCCGTTGCTGCCCGTCAGTGTTGACAGTACTGGGCTAGTTGGAACAAAGGGTCTGACTCAGTACGAGGCCGCTTCCTATGTCCCGATGTTCTTTCTTGGCCTAGCCTCCCCTCTAGTTGTAAGTGCCAGGGGCTGGACTGGGGGCCCTCTGCATGCAAAACAAGTGCTCTGTCACGGAGCTGCAGCCCTTCCCAGGTTACTAGGCAAAGATATCATCTCCATATCATGACTAGTCCTGCTGAGGCGTCCACATCAGCTGGATGCCTTGGGGCACCACTGAAGGTGGCAGAGAGGAAGGCGAGGCACACCGACCACGACTCGGGGCATCTGATCCAGCAGGGCTTTCTCCTGCACAAGCCTCCTTGAGATGACCAGGACGCACTTATCTCGACCAGGCCTGCGCAGGACAGAGAACCTCCTGGTGATCATACTAGTAGCGATGGGTGAGAATTACATTTGATTTGGGTTTTTTGATGAGAAGTTACTACCAAAATCTTACAAACTTCTTCATAAATAAGACAGATAAAACTTGACATTTTAAAAATAAATTGTGAGTGTGAGAGAAAGCATCGTAGCTCTTAAAAGTCTGGCTTTGAGTCCCTTCATATTCAACCATGTTTGTGGTGCCAAATGAGGGTTGCCGTCTCTTTTTTCCTGGCCGGCTTCTAATCTTTAACAGCTGCATGGCAGGCAGGTACATCGTGGGCCTCTCAATGCTGGGCACAGCTCTACCTATTGAATCTGGCCAGTGCAGTTGGGTGAGAATTTTGTTTGGTTCGCTTTCGATAAGAACTTACCAACATTTGCACGTTTCTTCAAAATCCGGATGGAAAGAATTTGAGATTTTAAAAAATAGAATGTGGGAGAAACGGAAAGTGATGGATTCGTCAGTACTTAGATGTGAATGCCTTGTGCTAATTCCTGGAGGTGGGCTTGCCATTTGGATTTTCTTCCTCAGGCAGTGCTGGCTCAGGGTTTTGGAGGGCCCTTGGGCAAGACACCCCTGGGGGGGCACCCTCAGTAAGCCCACCTTCTCTCCTCCGCCATTGTCACCAGCTCCCCTTGCTCTTCAACCTCTTTCTCATCATTATGATCACTTGCTTGCTTGCCAGGCAGTAAGCCAGTGAACATGTAGGCGGTGATCTCTCCTGCTCCTCCTTCTCATCCCCACTGTTGTCTGGGCCAGTGTGAGAGGCAGGTGAACAAGCAGGCTGCAATGGTGATGAAGAGGAGCAATTCCAAGGGGCAGGGTAGGTTAGAAATTGGCACGAACACGCATGCATACACACACCTTGGTATATGCCTGGATTGCCAGACAGAAGATTGTCTGCCTGTTTGGGTCTTTCTGCCATGGCATCTTTTTTTGAAGAGAGAGAGAGAGAGAGAGAGAGAGATCTGTTTTCATCAACTGAGGGCTTTGATTTAGTACCCTGGGGGGCCTTTACAATCTGGACACAGCAGCGGGCCCGTATCGCTTATCACAAGGTTTCTCTCCAGCCCTGGCATTATCATCTTCCTCAGCGTGGGACTGAAAGCATAAGTAGGTCAGGTCTGTATCTCTGGTAAGCTTTGTGCAGGAGCAGAACACAACCCCTCTGCCAGGGCCAGATATAAATAGGTGCTCCCATATGAAAGAGAGGGGTTGCTTATTATAGCGGGGTAGGAAGTTTAAGTTGTTCTCATGCTGCCGTGTTGCTGACCATCACCACCTCATTTGAAGGTATGGAGAACTTCAAACTGCATCTGATGTTGATGTTTTGTCGGACCTCAAACTGGAGGTTCATTTAACTCAGCATTCTGCTTCCAACAGTGGACAGCCAGGTGCCTCTGGGAAGCACACAAGAAAGGCATGGAGGTGCTGCTGACCATTCCCTGTGTTTTGTTCCCAGGGATCTGCTTCCCCAAGCTTTCCTGCCTCTCTGAACATGGGGTCGGTGCCTTGTGCGATCAGGATGTGTGCACGCGCATGGTGAGGTGGAAGGATCTTCCCTGACTATACCCCACATATCCGCCATCAGGTTACTGAATCAGTGCAAAATTCGGCCTAAAAATAAACATTTAAGTAGAGCAATCGAGGCTGCTAGGTGAGCGAGCTCTTATCAAATCCTCTAGCGCAGTGTTCTCCAACCTTGGGTCCCCAGATGTTTTTGGCCTACAACTCCCAGCATGCCCCAGCCAAGGTTGGAGAACACTGCTCTAGCATGAGTTTCATATAAAGAACCCTAGCCACATGTTGTTGTTGTTGTTTAAAAGAAGAAGCTCTCATTCAGAATAGACGGCGAGAGCAGCAATAGCTCACGACAGCGTTTATTAAATTGTGGAGAGGCCAGTCTGCTCCAGACCTGCAACCTCGGAAGCGTCTCCTTCCCAACGCACCGGCTGCTTGGAATAGCAGCGGGGCCCTGAAGTCCCATCTGCCACACTTCCTTCATCATATTGAGCGTGTGGCAAATAGGCACAGCGGCACATATGCGCAGTTTCGTAAGAAAACGTGGGGCCGGCACTAGGGGATCGGGAAGCCACCGAAAGCAGCAGAAGATGGAAAATGAAGGAGCCTTACGGACTGGGTGGGGGGTAGGGGTGGCCCCCGCGGTCTGATGCGGCTGGTGGCATCACTCACGGAAGATTAGGAAGCGGGACGGGGTGCTGTGGTTCTCATTCTAGCGCCATCAGTGTGCGTGGCACTTTGCAGAGTCACAGCGAGAAGACACATCCCTGCCAATAGGAGCGTCCAGTTCCAAAACAATGAGGAGACGGGAGGCAACAGAAGGAGGGGAGGAAGATGGAAGCCGGGGAGAGAATAATATGTGTTCGGTTCAGTTCCGTGTAACTTATCTTTGGATGCTTCCAGATGGAGGGCTCCCAGCGCTGCCAATCAAGGAGACATTGTGCAGTTTAAAAATTGCGACAGTGCATTGTTCGATCTGAGCACTGCAACTGGCTTTACCCTCGTTTTCATTTTGGTTTTATTCTTTTAAGGGTTTTATTTAATGTTTTACTGTGATGTTGTATGTGATGGCTTTAGGCTTTGTTTTCTGAACCTCCCAGAGCGCTTTGGCTATGGGGCAGGATCAGCATAGTATAGAAATGTAATAAATAAACAAACAAATAAATTTCAGCTTTCCCTGAACAAAAGCTCAGATTAGATGACTTGGGTAGATTAGGTAGACTTGGGTGCAGGAGCCAGGGGATGGCAGTGTGGGTTGATGCATTGTTGTGGGTTTGAGGAATGCATTAGACTGGGTTATCTGCAAAGAAGTAAATGACCGGTAGATATATATGATATGATAGATGATATAATAATATATAATATATTATTATTTAATTAATTTATTTATTACCCGCCTCTCCATCTAGATCGAGGCAGGGGAACAACAGAAAATATAAAATACATAAACTAAAACAACACAATACATACTATTAAAACATCTTAAAACATCCTAAAAACATCTTAAAACATCTTAAAACATCTTTAAAACGTCTTTAAAACATCCTAAAATTCCGCCGGATAGGCCTGCCGGAAGAGTTCAGTCTTTACGGCTTTTTTAAATTCCAAAAGACTGACAAGTTGACGAATCTCCTCCGGCAGGCCATTCCATAATCTGGGAGCAGCAGAAGAGAAGGTCCTCTGGGTAATGCTTGTCAGCCCCATGCTGTTGCAGCCTGCCCGCAACAGCGCGGGGGAGAAAGGCCACTTGTGCTGGATTTCAGTTGTATCTCCTGCCACTTTCGAGCCTTTTCATGTCTATGCCCCAAACTAATCTGGGCTGAATCTTGCATAAGCCACCTGATTATGGCTAGGCGTACCTGGAGTTTGACACAGGCTGGCTTTTTCTTCCGTATCCGCATGGCCTGCTGATGCAGGGCCAGCCCCGGCAGAGTGAAGAGCCGTTGCCTCAGGAGGCAGATGCTGGGAGGTGGCAGCAAGGTGTTGGAGGAGAGACCTGTGTGCCATGCATCCTGTTCTGTGCTCTCTAAGTTAGCCTGCTGCCTTCAGGTGCAGTGGAGGAGGCTGCCCACCAACAGTGATGAAGGCAGATTAATCTGCCAGTCCAGCCAGCTTTTGTACATGGAATGAGGCAGGGGGGCGCCATCTTGTTCTTCACCTCAGGCTGAAAAATGTCTTGGGTTGTCTGTCTCTGCTGAGATGGCCGTGGCTTTCATATGGATGAGGCCTGATGAGGTCTGTCTCTGTTCCCTCTCTTGCAGAGGATGGCGAGTACTTCCTCAAGGTCCTGATTCCCAGCTATGCTGCTGGATCCATCATTGGCAAAGGAGGCCAAACCATTGTCCAGTTGCAGAAGGAAACTGGAGCCACCATCAAGCTCTCCAAGTCCAAGGACTTCTACCCAGGTGAGTGGGGGCAGTTGGAAAGGAGGGTCAGTGTGTGTGTGTGTGTGTGTGTGTGTGTGTGTGACCTTGTGTATTTGCCCAAGCTGATGGGTAATCATACATCCCTTTTCTCTGGACACTCACCAAAACCTGAAACTGAGGGGCTGGTTCGTACATGTCTGTGCACTGCACGATGACCAGCAGCTGAATGTGTAAACCCATCCCGTTGAAGAGTGTTGCATCCGAGGTGACTCAGACCGCGATACAGAAGCTCTGTCCCTGGGGCTAGAGCTGTGATGGCATTCGCGTCTGCTAATTGTCACTTGAGGCCACAGTTATTGAGTGATGAAGATGCATGTGTGAACCAGCCTTGGAGAGGGCTTGGGGGAGGCGGGGATGGTGTTTTGCCAAGATGCCATTAAAGCCTGTCTTAATGGACTGACATGTGGTGGCCGGAGCCGAGTTTGTAACTGGATGTAAAGTGTAACCTTTTTACGCCATTTGACCGTTCGTATGTCAAGCAAACATGTAAGTACGGTGGCCCCTTGTGAGTCACCAGAAAAGAGGATAAACAGAGGATGGTGATTTCCGTGTGCTAATTTATATGTACACACACATTTAGAAATTGTTATTATAATTGAAATAGAAATGCCGTACGTCTTACCACAGTGGGGAAGACTGTGACCGGGCGACCTGCTGCGTGCCCTTCCGTGCAGTCCAAGTGCAAACTGCGGATGGGCAGTTCTTTGTCTTTAAACTGGGTTTGGACAGGGCAGCCCTTCCAAAAGAGGACTGGTCATCTGTAAAAGAGGACACACGGCCACCCTACAGTATAATCGTGACCTGGCTCAAACCTTAGGGAGGTTGCAGGTTATAAATCCAGTCACAAAGAACATACGCTCTTCTCCTTTCCTCAACTCCCGGTTTCCTCCCCGCTCAGGCTTTGGCCTTCTCTACCTATCTTTCCCTACTGCATAATCTCTCTCCCCCCCACCCCAGCTTTCAGACACCCACCCACCCCAACTCTGAGCTCCTTGTTGGCCCTTTGCTCCTCTGGCAAAAGAAACAGCAAAGAAACTGAGCTGCCTGGATGCGAATTGGGTTTTGGTGCGGAGAAGATGCAGCTCAGCTTGTACAGCGCCTGGGCAGCGGGCGGGCTACATGGCCATTGTCAGCAGTGCCATCCGCGGGTCAGCCCATGGGGCGGCGGGCGGGGCCCGCCATAGAGAGCACTGGCCGTCCTGCCGCCGCCCCCCCTCGCCCGGTTCCCCGTAATCCCAGCTGTGATTGAAGGGCAGACAAAGCCCTGGCGGGGCAGCCGCAGCTAAGCCGCTTTCCCTCCACATCCTCCGCGCTTGATTGCGGGATTACGGGCAGGGCCAGCAAATCCTTGCCAGCGCACAATGATGGGGGGGGGGGAGATGGCTGGGAGGGAGGGGAGAGAAGGAAGGAGAAATAGGCCTGGGTTGTGTTGCCATGGCAACGGGGAGCAGGTGCCTTGTTTGTTTGTGGCTTCCGGGGGGGGGGGGAAGGACCCCTCCTTCCCTCCCCCCCCTTCTCCTTCAAGGGAAAGGAAACCCTTTGTACTAGCGGGGTTTGGCGGCGGCGGCGGAAAGGCACTTGGAATGGCAACCTGCCTCGTGTCTTTCTCGCGGGGCACGCCGAGGGCTACACGACACGCTACGTTAAATGTGTAGCGGGCAGCTGATCCTCACATTTCTTCTTATTTCATTGTAAGCACGCGGGGCTCCGATCCAGGTCAGGGCCACCAAGCACGGGCAGAGGAGGTTTAAAAACCTTCCCACCCGGCCGCTTTTCCCCTGCTAAATTCGTCCCCTCCCCGCCATGCAGGGGCAAAAAAAAAGGGGGTGTCCTCCATCGGTGCCAATGGTTTCTTGTGTCACTGACTGTGGTTTTAGGTTCTCAAATGCAAAATCACAAGCTTGCATTCTGCATGAATTAATCTCATCATAAGTCCCACTTCCTTGGTGCTGTTCTTGCAGCCGGACAGCAGGATGGGGCTGATCTTTATGTGGAGGAAGGGGGGGCTGGCCGACCCGCCACAACCCACCCTTTCCTACCCAAAGGACCCAAGACCCCCAGAGATCTCAAGGTACCAGACTGCCAGCCTCTGCTGTCTGCAATCCTACTTGAATCTCTGTTCAGGGGCTTGCCTTTCTGACTGTAACCTTTAGTTGCTGGAACCACAGAGCAATCCACAAACACCATGTGGGGTAAAAAACCAAAGAAGGTTTATTTCAGGTAGCATAGTACACAAAAGGTGGGAAATGTGGGAAGGACACAAAAATGAGAGAGACACTTTGGTACAAAGTAATAGAGCTGCAAAAATAACAAAACCTACTGATTCCTTATATCTCCCAGGCACACAACTAGTTACCTGGGGGTCAGTTCTCTTCCAGGGTTGGGTCCAGCACAGCCTTGCTGCCCGGGAAGACTACACACCTACCCGAAGGTCCGAGATGGGTAGCCCTCCACAAGGCTTGCCTTGCCAAAGCCCTCATTCAGCTAATTTCACCAGGAGCTACCTGGGGTCGGATCCTGAGGCCGCCCGAAGGCTTGGACCTCTGCGTGGCTTGCCGCCATTGCTCCGCACCCAGCAACCACGCGACGACCAAGACAAAGAACAAAACCCACACTTTGGGAAATATACCTTTCCCCCCCTCCCCTCCTTTCTGTAGCTTTGCTGCTTCTAGCCAATCAGGATGAACTTCACCTGGCCAGGCAGGGGAGGGAGACTCATGACATTTGCATCTGAAAATCCGTAGACCGGCTTTTCAGGACTTTCAGGCGCCATGTCCCATCCGATACTTTATGCACATTTCGCCTCCTCCCAGCCCCCAACCGGCCTTATTTGGTTTACACATGAGGAGGCGTGTGCGTGTGTGTGTGTGTGCAGGCGTGTGAGTGTGTGTGTAGGAACCCTCAGAGGCTCTTTTTCTCCACACTTTACCAGGGGGCTTGCGGCGGTGGCGGCGGCGGTGGCGGCGGCGGCGGCGGCATGGAGATCATTACGCGGTGGTGCAAATGCAATCCCATGCCGCCGGGTGGGCCGGCGAGGTGTTTCCTTCCCACGCAATTGTTCCCTGAAACTTGACTTAGGGTGCAATCCTATGCAGGTTTAGACAGAAAAACGTCCTACAACTCCTGGCATTCTGGGAATGCCGGGAGTTGTAGGATGGTTTTTGTGTATGTGTGTGTCAACCTGCATAGGATTGTGCCCTTACTATGCTCAGGCTTAATTTGAGGTGGCATTCTCATCCCAGGTTTTGAATGTGAAGGCACAGTTCTGGAACATGTGACAGAATGATAGGGCCTCTGAGCATGTACAGAGTGCCTTCCCTCATGTCATTAAGTAACCACAGCCAGCATATCTGGGACAACGGGGGGGGGGGGGGGCAAGCTACTAGGTCAGGGTGCATCATCCATGGACTCGGCCTGTGTTTTTAGAAAATTTAGGCATGGGGGGGGTGTTCCTCAAAAGGGCAGTGAAGATGCTCTCTTTTACCCACACTCTTGGAAAACTCAAGTCTGAGCATAGTACAGAGCCATCGAAGATTGCAGCTCAATCCTGTGTGTGTTTACACACACAGAAATAAGGGCTGGCTGAGTTCAGTGGGGCTTCCTCTCAAGTAAGTGTGTGAGTAAGGTTGCTGCTTTAGAGAGTCCGGGGATGCAGGCACATTTAAGAGCAGAACTGTGGCTTTGTACACTCTGCGACTGCGGGGTGTGTGTGTTGGTTTGTCAGGAAAGGAAACAGGAAATGTGGCTGGGCTGGCCAGCTAGGGAAGCGGATTCAATGGCAGGAAATACTCCTTCTGATAAGGTGGCCAGAGGGATGCAGGCTAGGACTCCATGCTCCAGGCAGGTTGTGTGTCGGTCCCTGAAACACGAGTTGGGACTTGGGAGCTGCTGTCTGATTCTTCACCCGCTCCTCAAAGGGAGGCAGGGAAGGGACCAAGTGCCCACCAGGAAGGAGAGCGGGAGGAAAAGGGGCAACATCCTGGGAATTGGTTATAATTGGAAGGAGGTGGATTTGGCCACTGACCCAGGCCCTTGGCAATATGTTCTAGGAGGGGCTGCAAGGAGACTCTGTGACGAAGTGGAGAGGAAGCAGGCATGGAAGAGGCACGTGTGTGTGTGTGTGTAATCCCTGCTGCACCCTGTAAAAACATAGGAACAATTGACAGGCTTGCCTCCTGGAAATCTAGGAGGAAAAGCCAAATATAGATTGATACTCAGGAATGCTAAAGAGCTCCTAGTACAGACTTACAAATAAGGTTGCACAAGTTCCTAGACCTCAAAAAGGTTAACTAGCTCGCCTACCTACACATAGCTATATAAGGGCTGAACTACAAGTTATGTGAAACACATTAAAAAAAAAAAAAAAAACGAGTTTAGCTGCTTTTATTTAGAGGGGAAAGCAGCCATGTGGGGCCCTGATTGAAATTGTGCTCCAAAGCAGCTCAGGGAGAGGGAGGGGATTTTTGGCAGGAAACCCCTGTAGGCCTTCAATCTGGATCATCACCCTGCACAGTTGCATTTCCTCCAAAATAAAAGTGGCCAGCTTAAGGAAACTTTTTTTTTTAAGTATAGTTTGGCCCTAGGTCAAAATTTCTGGATGATTGCTGAAAGTTTTAGAGAGAAAGAGCAGTTTAGATAGAAAAAGCAAAAAAAAAAAAAAAAAAAAAAAACTCGCTCAGTCAAAAGTGACTTTGAGAAGCTTTTTTGCACTTTATTTCTGGAAAGTCCAAAGGCTTCTCACCTAAAGCATTGGTAGTTTCTGATTCCTCTTGTATTGTAGTTGGTGGAATACAATTTTTTGAAAATTCATAGAAATAATTAATAGCCATAATGTTGACACCCATGACAGCTGTCCCTGATTCTGGGACCTGTTTCCTCCAGTCCAGAAAAATGAGCACAGCCCCTTCAGTGCTATCAATGGGATTGCCACCTCCCCCCCCCCCCCCAAGGCTTGGCTCCTGTGCCATTCATGTAACAGGAAAGACATGTAACAGGCAACCATTCAAGAGCTGACGTTTTCCCCGGTACTGCATCTACATGCTGGGGAAAAGCTAAGATGTTGGATTTCCTGGCTGCCGTGTAGCTGTTGAACGCACAGGAACCCTGTCAGGAATAGTACAGGGCAACTGACCTTAGCCCTTGGAAGCCTTTCTTTCTCTTGCTGCATCTCCCTTCCCCAGGGATGGGGACTCGGACTCCAGGACTCGACTCGTGAGTCGGGCTGAGTCTCCCCCTGACTCGAGTCCCATTCGAGTCCCAATATTTTTAATGGGACTCGAGACTCGACTCGGGACTCGAGACCAAGGACTCTTCAACATCCCTGGGCTGTGCCAGAAGGAGTGGAGAGAAGTGCGATCACCAGGCGAAGGTTTTATTTTTAAAATCATTTTCCTAAAATGCAACCTTTCAGACATTTTGGGTTTGGCTGCCTCTGCCTGCCTGTTTGGGGTTCCGAGCCTCCTCTGCCTGCCTGGTCTCTTCTTAACCAGTTCCACAGTTTGAATTGTCCAAGACAAAGGCCTCTGCCTGCCTGCTTTGGGGTTCCCTGCCTCCTCTGCCTGCCTGGTTATTTTGGGTTTGTCTGCCTGGTCTGTTCCTGTCAAAATCAGTTGCAGAGTTTTGAAATAAAAAGGCACACTTGTGCCTAGAATTTATTTAAGCCACACATCTGAAGTATAGCCTTATTTTGTTGGGAACCCCCCCCCCCCACTGATTTTAATAGGGACTTGTGGAGTCAGCTTTGGGAGTGACTTAGGACTCGTGAGTCACCATTTTGGACCAAGGACTCGGACTCGAGACTCGGGTCCAAAGACTCGTGACTCGAGACCAAGGACTCTTCAACATCACTGCCCTTCCCCAGAAGACTTGTCTGTTTTTTTAGCTTGGACCCTGGTTCTCTGCCGGGGCCCTGAGAATGTGCCAGGTCCTTCCACACCCATTAAAATGCAGTACGAAAAGGGATTGCGAGGAGCTCCAAAAGGATCTTTCCAAGCTGGGAGAACGGGCATCAAAATGGGAAATGCGGTTCCATGTAAGCAAGTGTAAAGTGATGCATGTTGGGGCCAAAAAATCCCAGCTTCAAGTATAAGCTGATGGGATCTGAGCTAGCGGTGACTGACCAAGAAAGAGATCTTGGGGGTTGTGGTGGACATCTCGATGAAAATGTAGACCCAGTGTGCGGCTGCTGTTAAAAAGGCAAACTCCATGTTAGGTATAATTAGGAAACAAACTGAAAATAAAACGGCCAAGATCATACTAGGACATAGACAAACTGGAGAGGGTTCAGAGGAGGGCAACAAGGATGATAAAGGGACTGGAAACAAGGCCCTATGAGGAGAGACTGAAAGAACTGGGCATGTTTAGCCTTCAGAAGAGGAGACTGAGGGGAGATATGATCGCACTCTTCCAGTATTTGAAGGGATGTCACACAGAGGAGGGCCAGGATCTCTTCTCGATCATCCCAGTTTGCAGGACACGGAATAATGGGCTCAAGTTACAGGAACCTAGATTCCACCTAAACATCAGGAAAAATTTCCTGACTGTCAGAGCAATAAGACAATGGAATCAACTACCTAGGGAGGTGGTGGGCTCTCCCAGTCTGGAGGCATTCAAGGTGCAGCTGGACAGACATCTGTCAGAGATGCTTTGACCTGGATTCCTGCATTGAGCAGGGGGTTGGACTCGATGGCCTTGTAGGCCCCTTCCAACTCTACTTTTCTATGATTCTATGATTCTATGATACTGCCTTTATACAGTTCTGACCAGCGCACCTAAAAAAGGATATTGTAGAGTTGGAAAAAGGGCAGAAAAAGGGCAACTAAAATGATCAAGGGGCTGCAGCAACTCCCCTATGAGGAAAGGTTACATCTGGGATTGTTTAGCTTAGAAAAAAGGTGAGTAAGGGGAGACATGATAGAGGTGTACAGAATTAGGCATGGTGCGGAGAAAGTGGACAGGGAGACATTTTTCTCCCTCTCTTATAATACTAGAACCCAAAGGGGTCATCCCCTGAAGCTGGGAGATTCAGGACATATGAAGAACTTCTTCACACAGTGCATGGTTAAACTATGGAATTTACTTCCACAGGATGTGGTGATGGCCACCAATTTGGATGGCTTTAAAAGGGGATTGGACACATTCATGGAGGAAAAAAGGTTATCAATGGCTACTAGCCCTGATGGCTACATGCTACCTCCAGTATCAGAGGCAGGATGCCTATGTACACCAGTTGCTGGGGAACATGGGCAGGAGGGTGCTGTTGTCCTGCTTGTGGGTTTCCCGTGGGCAGCTGGTTGGCCACTGTGTGAACAGAATGTTGGACTAGATGGACCCTTCCTTGGTCTGATCCAGCATGGCTCTTCTTATGTTCCTTTCCAATGTTGCCCAACTCTTGGCTAGGCCAGTCCTTTTGTTCTTGGGAAAGTGAAGGCATTGTTAGTGATCTGGGGTTGGGAGGGGGCACGCAGGGGGTGATGCATTTCTTGACTTACCTCTGTGGTCAGGGAGACTGATCCCTGGCGGTGTTGGGTCATTGCCTGCTCTGTGGATCTTGACTGCTGCCAAAATGTGAAATATAAACGCACACCCTCCCACGGTTGTGGGCATTTTGAGGTGTCCTCGAATGCAGCTGTCTCTGGAGGGTAGTCCGGCTGCCAATGAACAGCTGCATAAAAGAGTCACGTAAGAAGCAGCTCTGCATCCAGGCGAAAGTAGAAAGAGGAGTCAGGAGTCACCAATGTGGATTAAAGCCCTCACTTCATCCAAAGGATGGGGGTGGGTGAGATGCACTCCTTCTGACCCTGAATGGGTGGCTAAAAGATGCTAATCCATGTGAAATGATCTTGAGCACACTAAGAACTTCCATGGGTGGCGTGACCATCACCTAATGGTCCCAAATGATGTGGAACTTGTGGCTTGATGGCTTGGGGCTTCGTAATCACTGCTAGTTTGTAGTGATGGCAGACTGGACTTTGAAGGATGTTTTCTGGAGATAATGTGAGTGATGTTGGTTTTAGTAGCTTCTCTTTGCAACAGCAGTGTTAGTGGTATGTACTCTAAGGGTGCCCGTTGATGGTGGAACCTCTCAGTGCCTGTGTATTTTGAAGCTGTATATGTGTGTCACAGCTACCGGTAGCGGACGTTGTCATTTTTTGCCTCAGTGGTTCTCCAAGGTGGCAGTCAGCCTTTTCCAAAATGGTGTCCACCAGATATGTTTTGAACTACAACTCCCACCAGCCCCTGCCAGCATGGCTGATGATCAGGGATTATAGGAGTTGTTGTCCAAAACAACTGGAGGGCGCCAGGTTGAGGAAGGACCTTTGGCGGTGTTTATGACTTGTCCACCACATCTTTTGAGGCATGGGAGCGTGGCTCCCCGCGGGGGTGGCAGGCAGCAGACACCTTTTGCCATTATTTGGGGCCAGAATTGCAACAGTGCGTTTTGTACATTTTCAGAAGCAATGCGATCTGTGGAGTCGTGCCCTTTGTGGGTTATTTACCATTATTTATTTTATTTATATCCCATCTCCAAGGAGCTCAGGACAATTGGTATGCACGGTCCCGTCCCCCCCCCTCCCCCGCCGCCTATTTCATCATCCTCACAGCAACCCTGTAAGGGAGGTTAGACTGAGAGATGGCGACCGACCCAAGGTCACCCAGAGACTTCGTGGCTGAGTGGGAATTTCAACTTGGATCTCCCCAGCCCCAGTCCAAAACTCTGACCAATACACCACACTAGGCAGTGTGTTGTGTCAGCTTCCGTGTTGCATCTTGGTGGCAACAGTTGTGTTGGGAGCAGTCAGTGGCACCGTGAACCAGTGGAGGCACTGGGCGATGAGTCGGTGGCAGGGCGAGGGCGTGGAATGATGCTGCGGACCAGCCTGCATGACGGGTGGTGACCCAGCGTCAAGCCAGCCAAACGGAGCTTGCCAGCCATGGCATTGTGTGGCCTGCCAGGGGTGTGACAGACCCCCCCCCTCCCAGTTTTTGTAGTCTTAGGCACATTGGTGTATCAAGGCCGGGTGGGCTGCTATACATGGCTGGGTGGCTACGACTGCTTGATGTGGCATGCCAGCGGCTGTAGGTGTTGTTGGGGGCGGAGGTAGCATCTGAATGACTCTCTGTGGCAGGGATGTGAATGTCAGGCCCGGGGCCCAAATCTAGCCTGCCTAGGTTTCCTATCCAGCCCTCCGGGGGTCCCCAGACTGCCGCTGCCCCTTTCCCCTGACCCCCAATCATTTGGTGGGTTTCCCGGCTTTTGTGTGGTGCACCCCCCTCCCATTCTAAACAGGTTGAAGTGGCTCTCCTAAGGCTTAGGTAGTTCCTGGCAGTAAGAAGAGCTTTAGGGAGCAATCCCATGATCCCGGGGAAGCATCCCAGGGACCATAGGATGGCTTGGATTCTCCCCTCCGACGTCGGAGGACAGCAGCTCCAGGCCACGGAAGGGGGAGGCGAAGATCCGCCCCGATCCTTCACAGCCAGTGAGGAAAGAACCGTGCCGGCTGCCTCTCCGAGGTCGGAAAATTGACCTCGGAGAGGCGGAGAAGGGGGTGTTCCGGTGGGCGGGGAGAGGAGGAGACCAAAGAGACCAGGATATGGTTCACCCTGAGCCTGCTCCGGGCTCCTTCCTTCTCCCTACAAAGCGTCCTCAAGTAGACAGGCTTAAAAGCTCGTCTAGTGAAAAACGGACAGGGAGGCGAAAATCACCTCCGCTGCTCCTCCCACCCTGCTGGCTTCAGCCCGTCTGGGCATAGGAAGCTCGGAAGGCTCTGAGTTTGGAGGCGTCCGAGCAGCGAGGGGGTGCGCATGATCCACCCTTGCTGCTCAGAAGCCTCCAAAGTCCAAACTCAGAGGTTCCTGAGATTTCTGTGCCCTGACGGGCTGAAGCTGCAACCCTGTGCATTGCGCCCTTAATCTAAAATGGGCTGGTACGTTTGGTATTTTGGGGGCCGCCCCTTTTGCCTTTGGGGGCCCTGTCCACCACTGGAATGCGGCCCCCAAGAACGTCTCTGAAATGGAACTCGGCCCTCAGGCTGTTTCTTGGGGTGGTTTGATGAGGGTTGTCGTTCGAGGTGGCAGCTTGTGGCGATGGCTGAGCCGTGCGGGTGTCTTAGTCGGCGTTGTTTGCGCAGCGTGGAAAAGGGGGCATTTCCCTGGAGCGGCTGGATTCTTGTGTTGTTGTTTTTTAAAGGTTCTTTATGACCTGAGCCACAAACCAGGCATACTTGGATCTCCGCCACCGCCCCCCTGCAATATGGGGATAATAATATTGGCCTGCCTCGCAGGGCTGTTGTAAGGACCCCTGAGAGAATGTATGTTGTGCAGGATGTTGAATATTTGAAACACGCTACATCAGCATGATCAGTGATCATGTTTATGATCAAGGTTTATGATCAAGGTTTCAAGGGAGGGGTCCTTTGAGGGAGAGGCTCCCTTCCTGGATCCCCAGATGTGCGGGAATTAATTGCAGTTCCAAAAGTGGCACGGGAAAGGCGTTCTCCGTGTACTCAGAGACACTCTATCTCCTTGACTACGTCACATGTCCTGGGATTGAGCCCTTGATTTTCAAAAGAAGGGAGAAAAAAGATTCTGGGGCTCAGTCCCTGAATGTGGGGTTGTTGTGTTTTTTTACACAGCCCAAGTGCTGCTGCCTGCCTCCCCACAGATCCGTGCAAGCTGGTTTCTCACAAGTGCTGCCATCATTAGCCGGGAAGGGGGCAGTGGAGACTCCCAGTCCCCACCCACCCTTCCTCTCCGTAATGGGTGCTTCACTCCTGCGGACAAATGGGGGTGTGGGTGCCCCCCCCACCATTGCCCAGTTGCCCAGGTGATGGTCTCCGGCCCTTCCCCCACCGTGCATTCCTCCTTCCGCAGATGAGGGGGTGCCGGTTGCCGTGACGACGGGCCCTTGAGGCCCGCAGCCAGGAATGGTGAGGTGGCAGTGGGGAGAAGGCCGCTGTGGGTTTCCATGGCAACTCGGTGGCAGAGATGTATTGTCGAGGGCCGGCAGCTGAGGCGAAGGCAGGGAGGAAAGAAGTGGAAGATGCCGGGGCCCGCCTCGGAAGGGGGGTGTTGCTGGGGAATGCAGCGAGAGTCCATCTGTCTGCTGGTATCCATGGTGCTGCCTTCAATCTCTGCCTACTCAGGTGGCCAAAAAAACATTCCATTTCACCTCCTTGCAGGCTGACACCCTCCCGCTCCTCACCAGCCTCTTCTCATACTTGTTTATTCCTGGCTCACTTGTCCTCCTCAGCGACAGGGTTTCTGCATTTTCCTTCTTTTAGGCTCCTTTTATCATCCCCGGCTTACTTGTTCTCTCCTCAACAGATGCAATGAAAGAGACCGGGATCTTGGTTTTTGCGTGCGTGTGTTTTTAAAATAGCTGTCTAGAACAGTGGCGGTGGCGAGGCATTTTTATTTCTCTTTTCATCAAATGTGGGGGGACACCGTGAGATTTTCTAAGAGCCAGCTAGAAGGGAAACGTTGCTTCTCTCGACTATTGCAGCGAGCTGGTGCTGCCACCTGGAAGATGGTGGGATTTTGGCAGGTGCAGCTTGTGTTCTCTAAGTGACGCCGGCCAAAATTCTCTCTTCTGCCTATGCAACTGCTCACGGTCCTGCCGGGGGCCTCGGTCACCCTGTTCCTCAGTGCTTGCCAGACTCCTTGCACGCTTCCCCACCCGCCCCTTTCTTTCACATGCTCCACACTTCTCTCCTTGCTCACAACACACACTCTCTCTCTCTCTCTCACTTTTACATCCTTGAACCCTGTGCCTCTCCGGGTTGATTTCCACATTACGGGTCCCTGCATCGCTGGCCTGACCGTGTCTTTTCTGCAGTGTTTCAAGGGCGTACACGTGGTCAGGAAAAATACATGGTAATCTTGGATGGTGATTGGCAAAGTCACTGCAGATGTAGTAGTCACCATGCTTTCAGATACTCTCCAGATGTTACAGAAAACATCTGGTTGTGTCCCTATAGCAGGGCTCTCCAACCTTGGGTCCCCAGCTGTTTTTGGCCTACAACTCCCAGCTGGGAGTTGTAGGCCAAAAGCATCCGGGGACCCAAGGTTGGAGAGCCCCTGCCCTATAGAATCATAAGGAGGGCTGACCCTACCATAAGGCAGAATGAGATGGCTGCCTCAGGCGGCATATTTTGGGCACCCTTCTTGAGTGGCTCTTGCTTATTACTAACGAGACACGTTACACCTCCCCGTGGTGTTCTTGTCAGCAAATACTTATTGCTGGAACCCTTGGGAAGGTGCACTGTGCGCAGAGACATGTCAAACACCACGCCACACACACTCCCATGGCGGTTTTGTCGGTGCAAGCCAGCTGGTTGGGGTGGGTGCCCGTTTCTCGCCTGGCCTCAGTGGGGTTATCCCCAGCATGTTATTTTCCACCCTGGGAGTGAATGGCTACCATTTTCTAACAGAGGAGAGAGCAAAGCAGTACACCGGGGGATAGCATGAACGTGTGGGGGCTAAGTCTTCTCCTACTGACACCAAGAGCAGTGACTGGGGGCAGGTTTCTCCATTCTTCAAATTTAAGTCCCAGAATCCAGCCTGCTGATACTGTCAGAAACAACAGAGTGGAGCCACTGACAAAGTACAACAAAGACTCAAGAAGTGCCCGGGTGAGGGGGTCACTTGTGATAATTTGACCACTGCAATATCCTCACTCCCTCTAATAGCGAAACTCAGCTGGTGTGTGCTGACAGGATTGTACCCAGGATGGGGCCACCGAGGGCCAACCTAAATGTGCCATTTGTCACATAGTTTGGTCTGGTGTGTGACTGCTTTTCCTCTAACCAATTGCTGGAGTTGCGGGGCGGGGCGTGAGCCAGATCGGGAAAGCGGCATGGGGTGCGAGGGGGGGGGGCTTTAACCTTTTTTGCCCCTGCCGTGGTCCCCGGCTGTTTGCAAGGGGAGGAAAGCTCCCATTGATACCAGTGGCAGCTTTCTTCCTATTGCAAATAGTAGGCATCGGGGGGGGTGGTGGTGCGTGTGTTCAACTGGCTCTGAGAAGGCAAGAGGGGGTTATGTGAGCATGCTCAGGGGAACCCCATGTACTTACAGAGATGCAAAAAAAAAAAAAAACCTTTAGGGGAAAAACCCTAAGGGGGCAAAAAGGTCCCCTAATAGCCCAGCGAAGACTGAGCATTGCTCAGTGGCCACAAAATGCGGAGTGTCTGTTGCAGGGAAAGAGGAAACTGGGATGGGGGTGGGGAATGGAATGGAGTATTCTAGAAGAGGGCATGCATGGCCATGCAGCCTGACAAGAAGCACTCCACATGGCAGCATTTTGTCACAGGTCCTGCTGGTGGTATTTCTAATGTTTGAAGCACGTTATAGTTGCAGTGCATCCTCCTGCACTTTGGGCACCTGCTCCCATTTCTTTTGCCTAGTGCCTTTGTTTACATGCTAATTTGGAGAGACCGAAGCTATATGGTAGAGCACATGATTTGCATGAAGAAAGTCCAGAGTTTGATCCACAACATCTCCAAGCTAAGCAGGGTCAGGCCTGGTTATTACTTGGATGGGAGACCCCTCCTCTAGTTTCCTGCATTGAGCAGGAGGTTGGACTCGATAGCCTTGTAGGCTCCTTCCAACTCTATCTATGAAATGAAAATGAAATGAAAGTAAAAGGATCAGATAGTGGGGGTGGGAAAGAGCTCTCTTTGCCTGGGACCCTGAGTCAAGACTGGGCTTTATAGACAAATCGCCTGACCTAGTAGTATTTATTTATTTATTTATTTTATGTATATATCCCGCCCTTTTCCCTGCAAAAAATCCAAGGCAGCTTACATAATCCTCTTCCTCACAACAACCCTGTGAGGTGAGTTAGGTGGAGAGCCAGTGACTGGCCCAAAGTCACCCAGTGAGCTTCATGGCCGAGTGGGGACTAGAACCCGGGTTTCCCGAGTCCCCACCTAACGCTTTAACCACTACGCCACATGGCTCTCGAGTATAAGGCAGGTTCCTGTTCCTAACTTGCTCCCGTTGTTTTGTACTGAGGTATCCTTCTCCGTCCTCGCTTCTTCCCCTTGCCAGAACTTTCTCTCCCCTCCCTCGTTCCACCCCTTGAACCTGCCAGCTTCAAGCGAAAGGAGGCCAAACGGTCACCACGAGCCCCTCCCGTGGTGCCGTCGATCCCGTGCAGTTCCATTTTAAACATGCCCAATTGTTTTGCCCGATACAGGGACCACGGAACGTGTGTGTCTTGTTCAAGGCACAGCAGAAGCTCTCAACGCCGTCCACAACTTCATTGCTGAGAAGGTCCGGGAGATCCCCCAGTCTGTGGTGAAGCCGGAGTCAGTCAACATCCTGCAGCCCCAGACAACCATGAACCCCGACCGAGCCAAGCAGGTGAATGAGCTTGCAAGCAAAACATTTCATATTTACAGGACTTGGGGTGATTTGGGAGAAGGTGGTTTGGCTGCGTGCCCCTTAAAAGAAAGTTAAAAGGCAACCTCTGCTGGACTGGACCAAAGGTCAGCCAAGCCTTCTCCACCTGGTGCCTTCCAGATATGTTGGACTACAACTCCCGTCATCCCCAGCCATTGCTGGGAGTTATGGGAGTTGCAGTCCAACACATCTGGAGGGCCCCAGATTGGGGAAGGCTGGCTCTAGCCCAACATCTTTCTTTTTTATATTGTTGCTGTTGTTATTTTGGGAAGAGTCACCCTGTCATTTGTCCCCAACACCTGATCTTTAGAGTGATAGACTGCTTCTGAACACGGAAGTTCCATTTAGCTGTCATGGCTAATAGATATTTGATACACCTAGTCTCCTCCGTGAGTTGGTCTGAGCCTTGCTTTTTGGTTGATGGTTGAATAAAAAGAAACATTGGAAGGGTTCAAACGGTAGCGAAGGGCTTTCTGCCTGAGCACACTGGGCCTAAAATGACATTTGGTTTCAAATTTGGTCAACTTCAAATTTAAAAATGTTGGACATTTTCACATTTGGAGTCTAAATCCCCATTCTGAGAATTCTGGTGCATTAAAAATGTACGGCAATTCTGTTTCTGCATTGAATTTTAGGGCGGATTATTTGACTTTGCCCAAACAAAAACAAGAATAAAAAGATTAACAATTTAAAAACAAAATTGACATTAGCATAATTTTAAAACAATGATAACTCTAATAAACATGCTGGTGGCATGCAGAAACATTGGGTCTCTGTTTTTCCCCTGTTGAGCTTTCCCCTGATGAGAGAAGGATGGGCTAAAAAGGCAGCAGGGTGTGTGTGTGTGTGTGTGTATGTGTCTTTCACCCCCCACTCAAAGTTGCTGTGTGTGGAAGAGGCCGGACTGCAGGTTTTCATTGTCAGTCGGTTGTGCCGTTGCTATGGCAACACAAAGGGAAGGCAGCTTTGGGCTGAAAGTGGAAAACAAGGATGATGGCAGAGCCGCCATCAAGTGTGGTTCAGGAAGCATGTATAGAAGAGGGAGTTTACATGGCTGCTAGGATATGAGGGAAAGAACGAGGAATCCTGCCTGCTGCAAGATAAAGAGGTACCTGGGAAGCTGTGAGGAAATGACGTTTCCTTAGGAACATCTGACTTATACCGAATCAGGTTGCTCCAGCCTTCCCCAACCTGGTGCCTTCCAGATGTGTTGGACTACAACTCCCAGCATCCCCCAGCCACAACACATCTGGAGGGCACCAGGTTGGGGAAGGCTGGGCTACTCTGACTGGTAACAGCTCTCCAGGCTTTCAGGCCGTCTAAATGTTTTCCCTCTCCTTGCGAGGAGGAGAGGGTGAGGAACGGCACCCCACCCCAGAACCAAAGTCAGTCTTCCGGCTTCAGTTTCTGGCTGCAAGGTGGGGGCAGGACCGGTGCAAGGCAGTTTGGTGCCCTAGGCAAGATCAGATATTTAGCGCGCCCCCCTTCCCACTTGAGAGTGCTGTATTTTTTTTTTCAAGGCGTTTCTGGTGCCCCCTTTAGCCCTGCGCCCTAGGCAGCTGCCTAGTTGGCCTAATGGTAGCACCGGCCCTGGGTGGGGTGGGGAGAGCACTCCGCAGGCGGGCTGCCCGCTGCGGCCTCGGAAGGGATTTCCAACGTCGCAGCAGGAAGTCCGACTTCTCCTATGGCCGCCAAGGCAAGGTCGGAGGGCCATAGGATTGCACCCTAAACCGCTTAGGGCACAATCCTATAGCATGTTTAGACAGAAGAAAGGCCTACAACTCCCAGCATGCCCCAGACAGCATAGCTGTCTGGGGCACGCTGGGAGTTGTAGGCTTTTTCTTTCTTTCTAAACATCGATAGGATTGCGCCCTTAGGGATTTTAACATATTAAGTGGTATAGAAGTATCACAAATAAAAATATATAAATAAAATCCCAGGTGGGGAAAAGAAAGAACAAATTCCTGGAAACCCTGGAGAGTCGCTGCCAGACAGTGTAGGCAACACTGGCCTATATGGACAAATCTAGTCTGCCATGGTATAAGGCAGGCAGCCTCCTACGTTCCTATGAAAGGGCAGGGTGACGTCTGGGAAGTAAAAAGGCAGGGAGGCATTTGTCCAAACGACTAGCCCAAAGGACATCCCAGCAAGGTTAGTGCCTATTTTATGAGAGTACTAAAATAACCAGAAATGGGACACAAATTGGGACAGGTCACCCAAGGTGCTTGCGAGTTAAACTGGCTCCTGTGGGCATATATCCTTCCCATGAGAAGGGCTGCTCAGATGCAGCGCAGCGGTCCACACACTTTGCCTGGCCGTTGTAGCCGATGCAAGATTAGCGGCTGCCAGCAGGGCCCTGCGGGGCTGCCAGCAGGGTGGGGCTTTTGCCCCTGGTCTCATGTCGCGGCTCCATGCTTGGAGCTGGGAAGAGGACAGGAGATCCTTCCCACAAGGACATGCCGTGGCTCTTGTCCTTTTAGGGCAGGGGCAAAGTATCGTCCCGCTTTTACACTGTGCTTCTGAGGCCAGCCAGGTGCTACAGAAGCGCAATACGATGAGCACAGGCCCTGCCCTCCTTGGTGTTGGGTGTGTGTGTGTGTGAGAAATAGTCCTAACAGTTGCAGTGTACTTCAGGGCGCCTGGGAAGTACAGCTGCAATGGCAGGACAATCCATCACTTGCCTCTCCAACTCCAAACCGGGGCCTGACTTTTTTTCCTTTTTTTTTTTTTTTTTGGTTGCGCCGATGACATTTGCCCCGGGGTGTGGGGTCTCATTGCTGCGGCGAGTGTGGCGGATAGAATCGCGACCCCTGCAGATGTGATCTGGGTCAGGTCGTCCACCTCTTAGGGGCGCTCTTTGAACAAAAGGAATGTCCTGGCTGCTGACGTTCATTCTGAGTTCGTTGGGTCCTCCCGCCTGGTGGAGACAGCTAATTCTCGGATTATACGTGGTTTTTAAAGCCGGGATGCAGCAGCACCCATCCTGCTAGTGCAGAAGGACTTTCTCCTGCTCCCTCCCGTCCCCTGGCCACTAATCCAGCACCATCGCTTTGGGTTGCACGAGGCGATGGATTTTGGGAGGTGCCTGTGACTGATTACATAAGAGCATTTCCTTGCTAAATCTGTGTGGCTCTCTCTTTCTCAGCGGTTATATAAAGGCTGGTGGGCTGGGCTGAGGAGCCCCCTCCCTTTTCATCCCAGAGGCCCTGGAGCCATCTCTCTGAATACCCACTCTTTCTCTCTCCCCTACCCCACCCTTTCCTCCCATCATCCTCTGTTGCTGTCTTTCAACCCGCTCAGAGAATTGGACAATATCTGGTAAAAATCGAAGGACCGGAGGAATTGTTTGAAGAGGCTCACAGACAATCTAGTCTGAACCCCCAGCATTGAAGCAGGCTGCTTCACACATTTAAGGCGCAATCCTAAGCAAGTTTAGACAGAAAAAAGGCCTTCAAATCCCAGCATGCCCCAGCCAGGTTAGGGGAATTGTATTGTAGGCCTTTTTTTCTGTCTAAACTTGCATAGGATTGCACCTTAAGTCTCAGGTGAGTGTGTATAGCAGCCATCTTCCCAACCTGGTCCTCCGGGTGTGTTGGACTACATAGCTGGCTGGGGCATGCTGGGAGTTGTAGGCCTTTTTTTTCTATCTAGACTTGCATAGGATTGTGCCTTTAATCACGTTTCTCACCACCATCGCTGCACACACTGTATCCTGGTATACGTTGAGTGCATTGTAAGCAGAGCTGCATGTCGGCAGTAGTTCTGCCAATGCACAGACAATTCACAAAACACAGTATTGCCTCCACAATTCAGCTTCCTCAGAATCTCCACTTTCATATATTTTTTAAATTAAAAAAAAAGCAAGTTTCTGGCCCTCATGGTTTTGAAAATAGGCTAGGTTGATTGGGAGTGGGTGGGCAATGCCTGCAGAAACGTCAGAAGGCAGTGAAATTGCTAGGAAGTGGCTAGGAAGCGTGGTTTCCACGCCCAGCATAGCTTCTTGCCCATGAATCAATGATACAGAATAGGAGACATCATGCAAATGTGCTTCATTTGCATAATTTATGCAGGCTGCACCATTCAACAGAATTTGGAGCAGAATTTTGATTCCTCCCCCCCCCCTTTTCCTCCCTTCTTAGCACAGGGCATACATAGCCCTGGCTATAAGCAGAGTAGATATAGTCTTCCCTACTGTGTGTGCATACTTCAATTTCTGCATGACTAGGATGGAAGGGCTGCTACCAAAACGCAGGCTCTTGTCTTGAGACAGCGAGCCCAGTTCAGAAAGGGTGCTGGGAAACCATCAGCAACCCAGAACAGTCCCAAGTTGACTGTTTTTGGAAGAATCCAGAGCCCTTATTGGCCGGGGCCCTTCTTTATGAACTGTTGGATTTGAGGGGTGAGAGTGAACACACATGACCCCAGCTGCCTGTCTGGTCCAACTTCCCTGAGTAGAGAGAGGAAGGCAGGCTGGCGCTCGAGTGCAAGGAGGAGGCTGCTCTCCGTGGTGCTGAAGGTCTCCCTCCAGAGAGTAGTTTCTCCAACCTTGGGTCCCCAGATGTTTTTGGCCTACAACTCCCAGCATGCCCCAGCCAGCTATGCTGGCTGGGGCACGCTGGGAGTTGTAGGCCAAAAACATCTGGGGACCCAAGGTTGGAGAACACTGCTCCAGAGTATCATGTGTACTAGACCAGACGCGTTGGACCTGGTTGGGGAATAAGGTAAAAGGGGGGGGGGAGAGAAGAGAAAGGGAGGGGTGGCATTCATAGGACTAACAGCAAGCAGGGAAGTAAGGACTTAGGTCTCGAAAGAAATAGCTAACCATAAAGGGCAAAGAGCCTTCCCTGTAGCAAAATAAATCCTTTCGAAACTTTGCCACAGACTGGTATAAGGAAGTTTGGGACATAGCCCTAAATGATAAACTAACTAGTAGTATCAAATGCAAAAAAGGATTGCTAAAGAAGAATAATTTTATGGAGATATGGAATCAATTACTAGACTATGTATTAATAAAGGGGAAGGGTAACATGCCTTGTCAGGATATGTTATATTTTTGGAATTTAGACTTTATTTGATCAAGAGGATAGAAGTATATTAATTGGTCCCTTGGAGGGTGGGGGGGGGAGCACTTTATGATTTATTGTATGTTGATTATGTTATATTTGTGTGATAATTTTGTATTTTGCTAAATATATTTTCTGTGTTATAATTTGTTTTGAAAAATAAATAAAATATTTTAAAAAAAAGAAAGAAGAAACTTTGCCACACACACCCACACACACACCACCCATGACCTTTTCATAATATATCTCCTCAGCAATAAGGGCTAAAACTTGGTGTATTTTTAATGATGGTCATCAGGATTCTCTGGGATGACCTTTCTTCATTCTCCAAACCTTTGTGTCCCTCTCGCACTGCCTGGGAGGTCACAAGGGTCTCGCGGCTGATACCGCTGATGCTTTCCTGTCCCTCCTGGGTCATGGTCTGCAGCATAGCGAGCTAAGAAAAGGCGAGGGTGGCTCATGGCTCCCACTCCAGATACCAAACTGAAAAGCCTCACTGGGTTGGTAGAGTCATTTATTTATTTATGTATTTATTATATTTATACCCCGCCTTTTTTCCTGCAAGGAACCCAAGGCGGCTTACATCACCCTCCTCCTCCTCTCCACTTTATCCTCACAACAACCCTGTGAGGTAGGTTAGGCTGACATATGGGGGAGTTGCTCTGCCCCCACTTCTCTATGGTACAAACCTTCTGTGCCAGGCATTGGTTACCACCCAAAAGGATCACGTTTCAATCTGACCACGTCGGGATTGGGACTCTTCAACACAGCCCTCCAGTAGACAGGTAGTGTGTGGCTTTTCCAGAATATTTTGGATTGGATGTTTCTAGAAAATGTTCTGGCTGGCTCTAAATTGATTGTGAACTGATCTAGCATATTTGACATATATTTAGCTAATAAAACTAAAAAGGGTATACCATGTTAAGTTTACATGCTCTATAAATATCTCATGTGTTTCTACTACCTTAAAGTAATTCAATTTAAGTATTTGGTGGTGTGGGTGGGTGGAGGTAAATCAATAAATCGTGCTTAATGTAGTTTAAATGTTCTTTGTAAACAAACAAATCCAAAGCCTTGGAAATTATTTTTTATTCTAATACTTGTAAATATTTTAAAGCATGATAACTCAATAGGATACATTTCCCTTACATTGTTCATTTTAAGAAAAATAATAATAAAGGCACTGGAGAAGTGTTAACATGTCCAAAGAGCTGAGAGTAATATACAGTAATACCTTGGATTGCAAGTAACTTGGTCTGATAGCGTTTAGCAAGACAAGCACTTTTTTTAATATAAATTTTGACTTGATAAACAAGCGATTCTTGCAATACAATCGTAGGGATGTAACCGCTCGCCTCGAGCGGGCGTAGCAGGCCGAAATCGGCCCTGCTCACGCCCTCCAGAGACTCGCTTTGATATAAGAGTGTTTTGGATTACAAGCATGGTTCCGGAATGAATTATGCTTGCAATCCAAGGTATTACTGTATATGCATGCTGCTTTGGGGTAGTCACCTGCAAAGGTTAATCACAACTTTTAAACTGCTCAATTTGACTGGTATGTGTATCTATTCATTGTGTTTCTAATTAGCTTTATTTTTTTAAAAAAACCCTATACATTTTTAGAAATAGAAAAATGTCCATGTTGTAGCCAAATGTTCTGCCCCACATCACTGTGATATTCACGTCCCTGAAGAGAGCATTTATTCCTGTGATTTAATGGCCTGTTCTAGTCCCTGTGGCATTCAGCAAAGAGAGCCAATGTGGCACAGTGGTGAGAGTGTTGGACTGGGACTCGGGAGATCCAGGTTCTAGTCCTGCACTCGGCCATGAAGCTCACTGTCTGACTTTGGGCCAGTCACTGCCTCTCAGTCTCACCTAATTCACAGGGTTGTTGTGAGGATAAAATAGAGAGGAGGAGGATCACGTACGCTGCCTTGGGCTCCTCGGAGGAAAGGCGGGATATAAGTATAACAAATGCATAAATAGCTTTGCAGCCAGTGGCAGCTAGCCATTTTGAAGGTCATGGAGGTGTAAAAGCAGGTCCACATGTAGATATAAATGCAATATCAAGTAAATACTACTTCTCTCATCATCCCCCCCCCCCAATGCAGGCCAAGGTGATCGTTCCCAACAGCACAGCCGGGCTGATCATCGGCAAAGGGGGTGCCACAGTCAAGGCCATCATGGAGCAGTCCGGAGCCTGGGTGCAGCTGAGCCAGAAGCCCGAAGGCATCAACCTGCAGGAACGCGTGGTGACCATCAGCGGCGAGCCCGAGCAGATCCATAAGGCGGTCGACATCATTGTCCAGAAGGTCCAGGAGGACCCGCAGAGCAGCAGCTGCCTCAACATTAGCTATGCCAACATTACCGGCCCCGTGGCCAACTCTAACCCGACGGGATCGCCCTACGCCAACTCCACGGACGTGTTGCCAGCCGCCGCCGCTGCGGCCACAGCCTCAGGCCTGCTGGGCCACACCAGCCTCGCTGGAGTAGGAGCCTTCCCGGCTGCTCTGCCAGGTTTCTCCGGCAGTGACCTTTTGGCCATCAGCACGGCTCTCAACACCTTAGCGAGCTATGGATACAACACCAGTTCTTTGGGGCTTGGCCTGAACTCAGCTGCCGCCTCCGGGGTGCTGGCAGCTGTAGCTGCCGGTGCAAATCCAGCTGCTGCTGCAGCCGCTAACCTCTTAGCTTCCTACGCCAACGAAGCTTCGACTAGTACCGCCACCCCAGCTGGTGCAGTTGGAGCCTTCACGCTGGGTTCTTTAGCTGCAGCCACCGGGGCGGCCAACGGCTACCTGGGGACAGCCTCTCCGTTGGTGGCTAGCTCCTTCTTAGCCACAGAGAAGCTAGTGGAAAGCGCCAAAGATATGGTGGAGATTGCAGTGCCGGAGAACCTAGTGGGTGCCATTTTGGGGAAAGGCGGCAAGACGTTGGTTGAGTACCAAGAGCTGACAGGCGCCCGCATCCAGATTTCCAAAAAAGGGGAGTTTATTCCGGGTACTAGGAACCGTAAAGTCACCATCACAGGCACTCCGGCCGCTACACAAGCGGCACAGTATCTTATCAGCCAGCGAGTAACGTATGAGCAAGGAGTTCGAGCCACCAATCCACAGAAAGTGGGATAAGAGAAGGCTGGAAAGAAGGCTGGGGGAAGGAGTAGAATTCAAATCAATTCTTGAATCATTAAAATTGTAACCGACCCAACACCAGCCCCTGTCCAGTGTCCATCTTACACTACACACACTCACACACACACACACACACACATACACACACACACACACACACACACACACCTCTGCTTGGGAAGCAGCCCAGCATTGGTTCTACCGAACTTTATTTCGCCGATGGCGCGACCTGTTTATGTGTATATATATATATGGCAACATTTTCTTTTCTTTTTGAGTTGATCGATTTTAATAGAAAAACATTTTTTAAGAAAAAAAAAGTCCTCTTTCTTTCCCTCTTTCTTTCTGATTTTCTTAACCAACAATCTTGATGGAGAAAGGTCTGTTTCTTAAGGCTTCTTTCCCCCTCCCCAGAGTGTAGATCAAAATTTCTTGATGGGTTATGCGTTTCCTTCTTCATGCCCACCCAGAGCTTTTATCAGCTATACATGCTCAGACTGGGTTTCAAAATACATATGGGGAGGGGAGCGGATCTGGGTTCAAATCATGGCGTAGTGGTTCATGAAGTGACAGCTGCACCATGACCTTGAACTCTGAAATTGATGCAGCTCTGTGTTTTATCTAATTCGCCCATCTTTTGTAGTGAAGCAAAGCATGGATTTTTATACCTGTAGTAGCCTAGTTCATTCTAAGGTGAGGCTGAGAAAGGAGGGGGTTGGATCGGCATGGACTCTGGAGCAGGGAAATGGGTTTGTTGTTTGGTTTGGTGGACTTTAAAAAAAAATAAATAAATCTTCCATGCATATTTCATTAGGGAGGGAGAAAAGTGTGTGTGTCTATTTCCCCGTTTCTGAAAAGACAAAAGCAAGGTACTTGGATGGAAGGTTTGTAGATGAGGAGCGTCCCTGTATTATATCGAAGAAATCGCTTGGAGAAGTCAGGGGGAATTGGATCCGAGTATCCAGCGTGGAGAATTTTTGTGAAGGGCATGTCCAGACTTGCTGGAAACAGGTCTCTGAAGTCGTTAGGTTGCTATTCCTATGATTATATGAGTACCAGGGTTGCAGAGAGATGACTGAAATATATAGCAAGCCTCTTGAGATGTGACAAGTGCCCAAGAGCAAGGTAATAGGGTACTTCCTGTGGGGCGGAAGTTAGATTCCCATTCTTGTGACAGGCAGTGTAAGCTACTTCTTTATGCGGTGCCATGAGGTAGCGGTCTCCTTCCTGTGATGTGTTTGGTTACTTCCTGCGGTGTCTATCCCCTCATAGATAAATTCCCTTGCCTCTGCTCTCACATTAGGTTGTGTTTTGATAGCAGGAAGGAAGCTTTAATTTGTTTTTCAGTGGTTGCCAGCTAAACTAGTGGTGTATTTTCTTAAAAGACGAGACCAACAGCAAAAAACCACCCCAGTGTTACCTACTAGTAACATCCCTTTGGGTAAAATCCAGGTGGTAAAACTGGAAAGAAAATGTCCGCTAGTGAATGCTACTGTCTTGCATTCAGTAAGCCGCCAAATGTTGCACAACCGTGCCTCCATACCCTTCCTCCTACGCAACGAAAACACTATGAGGGCATCCACAACCTGTGTAGCTGCCATGATCAGTATTAGTTCTTTGAGTGATGCCGTCCGTTGGCAAAGGGGCTGCTGAGCTTCTCTTCAGATCCCCGTCCAATTTGACCCACTTCTCTGTCTCTTAACCCCCTTTCTGTAAGCAAGCAGTATTACTAAACTACGACGATGAGAAGGCCTTTGCCCCTAGTGATCACACGGCAGGGATACCACTTCCCTGCTGCAGTTGCCTCCACTTTTGTGAATATTTCCTCAAGGGGTCCCAGTCCGAGTGTGTGTCTTGATCAATGCTCCCTGTTTCCAATGGAGATGCAGGGTAGTGCTAGCTAGTCCAACTTCCCCTTTCTGAGTCATTGCCCTGCCATCCAAATGGTGGATTTCAGTTTGGTGGTCAAACTTAAGCACAGGGCTGTGTTGTTGCTAGTCTAGTCTTTTCTTATTTCTATATATTTGCTAGCCATTCAATGATCAACACTGTTTATCTCCTGCCCCACCCACCCACCCACCCTTAAAAGGGGAACAAACAAACAAAATCAGAAATCAGGGTATCTCCCTGCAATGTTTACATATAGGGCTTGCAACCTCCTCTAAATCACGGGGAGGATTTAGTCCGATCTGCTTTCGAAGGTGCCAGCATTTTAATAAGAACATCCCCCTCGCCCCAGCATTGCTGTTGTACGTTTATTGTTCTGTGTCTCTCATGGGAACATTAGAATCCAGAGTTTGCCAGAAGGCTGAACAAATCTACCGCGTTGTCTTGCAATGTCAAATGCGGGGTTGCATCAGTCTTTTCTCTCTCTCTCTCTCTTTTTAACTAAAAGGTTGCTCGAAGGTTAGGTTGAGTGGGAATCTCATGTCGCTGGCTTGTTATGGTGGTATGCTATTTACGCTTTCAGAGTGGACTACTTCCTGTGTAAGGTCTCAGATATGAAGTGGATGTCTACCTCGTCACCCCGAATCTCACCGTTACGTAGCATACAACTTCTTGTGGCACAAAGCACTACTTCCTTTCAGGTCACGCCTGTGTTCTCACAGCCATTATGGCGAACACAAGCTAGAGTGGTGTCATTTTAGGGTGTCTTAACGTGCACATGTTTGCAGATCTTGCAGGGTTGGTGACCGGAGATTTCTCTCTTAGGAAGAGCTGAATTTGATAGGTAATCCCATTTGGAATGGCTGAGATGTTTCCAATAGAGTAGATGGGGAGTGTGTTTGCCACGGTCTTGATGGGGGAAGAGAAGGTGGGGAGGCAAGCAAGAGAAATTCTCTTGTGATTTTGATGGCTTCTGAAATGCACTTGTAGTAGCTCCCATTGGCCCGGGGCTTTTCTCTTCCTGTCTGGGCGGCCAACCCACCTACATTCTTACCCCAGATTCGAGGTGTGGAATTGTGCAATATTTTAATTACCACTAGAGGGAAACACTTCCTTCCTGACTCTTTCTGAAGCGTGGGGGGGGGGAGGTGTGTGTTGGGTGGGGGAGAACCTAGCACACCCCTCCATCTTTCTCTAGGTTCCTAGGTTAGCCTGATCAACTGATAGGCAAGGCCAATTCTTAGGCCAACTCTGGGGGAGGGGTTGGGGAGTCTGGGATGGATGTGGGGGGGGGGGGAGAATTAATCTCTTATTAGGTATTAGCATGTGTTTCGTTTCTGCTTTCCTTCTTAGACTGAAGGGAGGGTTTTAAGAGTCTAAAAACACTAGGGAGCAAAACTCAAATGTGAAACTTATATACTATTAAAAAAAATAATTAAAGGAAGCAATATCTATATAGCATCTTGCACTGATTTTATGGAGTAAGGAGAGCTGCTGCAGCCAGCGTTTTATCTACAAAAGGTTTGCCAGCTAGTGAAGAAAAAAATATATATGCCGGCATTTAAAAGCCTCTATTTACACTGGCTGAGATTCTGGGCCTCCCGGTTTTTATGATGAACAAAATATTGCTGCTGTTTCAGAAGTGTGTTGCATATCAGGCTTTTTGTCGGGGGCGTGTGTGCAGGGGTAGGGCGGGGCGGGGAGGCGAATAAGGAAACGTTTTTTGTGCCAAACTCTTCGTCTGCGTCTTTTTAAATATTGTGGATGCGTAAGACAAAAAAAGGGACATTTCCCAGGATCTCCTTCTCCAAAATGCTGCAGACATTTTGACAGTATATTCCAGTGCTGTGGTTTCTGCTCCTTCCCGTTGTTTCTCCTTCTCTTCTTTCTGCTTTAGCAGCTCATGGGAAAAGCTGTGTGTGTGCTTCAGTATCAAAATTCTGTGCCAAGAAAACCCAAATTCTGCAATAAGGAAAATGTGGATTCTTCCCCACCTGGGGGAAGCCAATTTGCATAATTTCTCGTATTTTGCATACGCCTGCAACTTTTTACTATTTTTGCATAATTTCTCTTTCTTATGCTAGTCATGGGGAGGGCCAAAGACTAACTAAAGCCCCCTGCCTGATGCCTGGACTTATTCAGTCGCTCCGTCGCCCACCTAGTTTCAAGCACGTCTTTGAAACCATAAGGACCAGGGGGTCCCTTTCTCCAATTCCCCTTTTTAAACGGAAGCTGAGCACAAGGAGGGACCTGTCCGTTGTAGCCTGTGCCACATTTTATGGCATTCTTGTGTGACTGCAGAATCATGGCAAAATGCAGAGCCCAGCCAATGGGTTAATCCATGAGGGGGAATTTCCAGAGGCCATTATTGAATCCCCTACTCTGGTGATTCTTTAAGACAGTGTTCTCCATCCTTGGGTCCCCAGATGTTTTTGGCCTACAACTCCCAGCATGTCCCAGCCAGCGTAGCTGGCTGGGGCTTGCTGGGAGTCGTAAGGCCAAAAACATCTGGGGACCCAAGGTTGGAGAACACTGCTTTAAGAGAACAAGGCCTCTTCCAACTCGAATCTATGAATCTATGAGACTCTTCCAGTGGGCACAGGGACACCCTGCATGGCTTGTGACTGAGTCGCCCAGATCACAGGGTGTGCTACTCCCCCCTTCTGTTACAGGGCAGTTAGGATAGGATGGGCTAGAAATCAGAGTAAAGAGAAATAAATATTCAAGGCCCTTCAGAATGCCAGTTTCCCACTATTAGCATTTTGCTTTGCTTTTAAAAAGTTCCTTCGGCCCTATACTTGCGCAGTAACGCTTGCGCCTCTGAAGATACAGAATGCAATCCAGCGTGTCTGCGGACACCTCTTTCAGCACCCCAGCTCCCTGCCACTGGAACTTTGGATTGCACGATCATGTATTGAATTGTATTCATTTGACTGGCAGCAGTCCTTGCTTCTATGTCTGAGGAATCCAGGCACCATGCGTTGAACTTCATTGCACTCCATTATCCCTTTGTAGTACTGTATGGTAGAATTGCCCCTTTTTTTTTTTTTAATTTCAGTTGTTCTAGTACCCAGGTGCAGAGCCCAGGAGGAGAGGCGCCAATAGCAAATATTTTTTTAAAAAAGAAAAGAATAAACCTTGTTTGCGCCCGTGGCTAGTGTGTCGGCAGATCCACTGAGCTTGAGTTCTAGCGCTGGGAATTTAAAATTAGTGCCAGAACGCATGAGGACAAAGAAGGCTTTTATTCCAAAAAAATTGGGAGCTTTACTAAAACGAAAATCTGGCAACCAGCTAAAAGGATCTTGGACAGCAAGGCTGGTGAGGAAGATCTATCTCTGCCTCAGGCCTTAGAGCAGTGTTCTCCAACCTTGGGTCCCCAGATGTTTTTGGCCTACAACTCCCAGCATGCCCCAGCCAGTGTAGCTGGCTGGGGCATGCTGGGAGTTGTAGGGCAAAAACATCTGGGGACCCAAGGTTGGAGAACACTGCCTTAGAGAGCCACGGCCTGCAAGGGTCAAGGGCGCTGGGCAGCTCCAAAGGCTGGCAACTCCTTCACATGCAGAGTCATTTTGGCCAATGGAATCTGCACCATGCGGAGTTCCTTGTTGAGAATACCGGTACTTGGAAGTACTTTCTGTGCTGAGTTGTTCCCTTCCTCCACTGAAATGCTCTTTTTTATAAAGATTTCCTGGACCTGATTCTCCTCCCCCATCTCCATCTCTCTCTCCCCCCCCCCCCAGCATCCACAAGACCTGACTGCCACACCAGAGCTGGGGAGAGGTACGGGTGCCATTGAACTGAATGGGGGCTTTGCAAGGGCCCGCTGTGATCTTGCGCATCTCCCGTTCATTCCAGAAGAGCATGTTCAGGAGAACGTTCCGGTAAATTGTGCCCCCCCCCTGCGCCCTATTTCCTACCCCTCCCTCCACTTCACTCTCCTCTTTCAAATCTGCAAAAGTATTTTCCGATCTCTCTTTTAAGAAACCTCTCTCAAGAAGGAGGGAGGGGGCAGCATTGAAGAAACATTCATATCCACTGCACATTTGGAATATCACACCAGAATGTCTTCTCTGTGGAACAATTAACCTTCAGGAATATGCTTGACATATCCTGTTTAAAAAGACGCACTTTCCCCCATTTTTGAAGTGCCAAATTATTATTTATAGATAACATGCAGCTATTAAAAAAAAAATTAAAAGAGGAAAAGGGGTGGGGTGGGGGGACTGGGGGTGTTTTGATATTTAAAAAAAAGTTTTTTTTTTTAAAAAGTGAAGCATAGAACTTGTTAGTGGATCTGGAATCAGGATCCTTAGTGGCTTTTAAATAAATATATTACTTTTTTCTATAAAAAGGGAGACCTTTGGGGTCTTTTCTGCAACTGTTGGGAATCTCTGGAGCTTTCTTGATGCTAATGTATGGGTGGTGGAGGCCATGATTCCTAAATACTTTGCACCATAACTCCAGGGGACGTGATTGTATACTGTCACCTTTCGGGAGGGGGATCCGCTTAGTGAAATATTTGACTTCCTTTTGTTTTGATTTTTTTTTAAAAAAAAATTCTAATAAACACTATGCTTTTAAAGAGCAAGGTAGGGTTCCTTGCATCTGTTGAGCCTGAGGTTGCTTCAATAGAAACTTGTGCATATGTGCTGGTTCTGGAGCAAAGGTACAAAAGAGGAGGAAGAGCAGAGTGAGAGACCTTTTAAAGGATTCATGCCCAGCATTTTCTGAGCACTGGCTGATGCCTTGATATCCTTCCTCCAACATGCCAAGTGGGAAAACATGCCTCTCGTTGGCCATCCAGTGGGCACAATCCAGCAAAAGTTAGATGAAATCCGTGGGATTTTAGGTTAGTCCTGCCAAAGTCCCATTCCATTGTTTTCCAACCGAGTTATATACCCCAGTCCTAAACCTGTCTCCTTGATTTCAACGGGACTTACTTCCAGATTCAGTAAGCTTAGAGTTGCTGTCGCAACTAACTTTTGTGTGGTTGTACCCAGTGTGTTTCTTGCTATTTCAAATTTCCAGGCCTGGAATGTGACTGTGTTGAGTCTCGATGGGGAATTAAAGGTCTCTTCCTCTCTTGTCCCAGATCCCCTTAACTCTGACCCACTTGAGAAAAGATTATTGTGGCTTAGTCTTTGGTCATAACTGTGACCTTGATGCCCAGGTGGGAGGTGGAGGAAGCAATATATCATACTTGAGTGCCAGGCATGGTGAACCTTGGAGATTAAATGCACATCTCAGAATTAGTGAGTTTTTCTGACTGCCTCCTGTCTGTCTCTTCACCGGACTCTACTACCAGAATTTACTGGTATATCCTGTTTCCCTTTCCCGTCCATTCTTAATACGTTTCAAAAGCGGCATCTATTCCTGGGTGTTTGAATCCCCTGCCCTGTTCACACACAGAGAAGCACCGTTGCTTGAGCAAAGCAGCCATGAAACTTGCTGTGGTGACGGCTGGGACTTATATGAGCTTTCAATGTGCCAAATATGAGCCAGATTTTTTTGTTTTTTTTAACGAATTAAAAAAAATAATGAAAAAAAACGTTCTGGAAAGGTCAGCCGGGGAGATGGCTGGGCTGGACTTTACCGCTGTCCTGTCCCCCGTTCCCCAGTCTAAAGAGAAACTCCACTGTCGCTACCGTCCCATTTGGGGTTCACCCTCTGAGCTACTCCCGGCAACTGCCTCATGCCAAACCGGGGTGCGTGTGCGGAGAGGGTGCTGGTGGTTGGTGCTTCTGAATTCGAAGGAGTAAAGAGACAGCTTTCAAAGGTGAGGCCAGAATGGGCTGTACTGTACCCTGAAAAGGGAGGTAGAGTTTCCTCTCTGTAAGGACACCTATTCAATGTCCTGAAGGGCCAAATATGCATCTGTATATCTCATAGTTAACATATACATTCGCCCTACAACAGAATCATAGGAGCAGGTAGGTGGGGGGGGCGGGGAGCAGGAGCCGTCTTGTTATCATTTCCTCTCCACTGACTGTTCTCCTTGCATTTACCATATCACTGTTGTTCTTTCCTTTCCTTTTCTTTTTCTTTTTAATTTCCAGGCAGCTCTGTTCAAATAAGGGGGTTTGTTGGCATGGCGGGGGTGGAGTGGGGTGGGGGGGAGGGAGGGAGGGGACGAACGAACGAAAAGGAGCGGGGAAAGGCCCACAATAAGGTTGCATGGGAATGCTCCAGGTGAACCGCCTCTCTCCCACCTGTGTGTGCATCCCAGTTTTGAGTGCCAAGCCCTCATTCTCTCCTGCCGCCACACCACCCCCCTTCCTCAAAAGCTGTTTTAATTTGTGTCAGGACACACTCATTATCCGGAGCATCCTTTCCATCCAGCATTTTGACAAGTTCGCACACCACAAAGTTCTATATATAAATATATATATAAGTATATATATATTATTAAAAAAAAAAAACTTATCTAAAGCAGCGTGGAACTATTTATACAGTGGTTGGCTACCTCCGGACTGCTTTTTCAAATCCACCTTCATCCTTCTCAGCATCAAGAACATTTCTAGCGTGTTGTTTTTTCCGGGGGACACAGCCTCTCACCTTTCAAAAGTTTGTGTTTTTTTTTTTCTAAAAAAAAATAAAATAAAAAATCAACTTTTGCTTCATCCGAATTTGGGGATTCCATCTCGAATTCTCTTGCTGCCGGGGACTATCATCTTGTTTCAACCCGTCTTCTGAACTTTTGAGCTTCACCCTTCCATCATTTTGAACTTTTTAACCTCCCTCCTTCTGTGTTCATCAAACCTGTGTTTTTTGGATTTTTTCCTCATCTTCCATATTACAAAAAATAAAAATAATTAAAATTATTTATATAAATATATAAATATTAGGAAAAGAAAAGTGCAACAGACTGTCAAATTCTTACAATTTAGACTACTGAATGGGATGATTTGATGTCACCTTTTTCCCTTTTAACTGTGAACAAAAAACGTTTCTCCCCCATCGCTTCATTGTAAATACTCTGTTTCTGTTTAAACATGTTTGCCGGGGGTGGGGGAGGGAAGAGAGGGGGAGAGGGAGAGACCATCAATTTTGTGTTCTCAAACATCAGAGACATGTCAATGCATAAAAGTGCCGGAGGTTTGAGGGAGGAAAATACATCCACAATTTGAATGTCCATGGAAGGTTTGGGAGGAGTGTGTGTGGGGAAATTCCTGTATTCTTAGAGCAAGTTGATGCAATCAGAAGGTGGTATAATTTACAGTAATCCCTTGGATTGCAAGCATAATTTGTTCTGGAACCGTGCTTGTAATCCAAAACACTCTTATATCAAAGCGAGTCTCTGGCGGGCGTGAGCGGGGCCGATTTCGGCCCGCTACGCCCACTCGAGGTGAGCGGTTACATCCCTACTTGTATTGCAAGACGTCACTTGTTTATCAAGTCAAAATTTATTTTAAAAAATTGCTTGTCTTGCAAAATGCTCTCAGACCAAGTTACCTGCAATCCAAGGTACAATCATCCCTTGGATTGAGAGCATAATTCGTTCCGGAAACGAATTATATCAAAACGAAATCCCCCCCAAAAAAATTTGTACAGAGATTTTTAATTTAAGCCGTACTACAGTACTTGTATTGCAAGACGTCGCTTGTATATCAAGTCAAAAAATTTTAAATAAATATTTAAAAATTTGCTTGTCTTGCAAAATGCTCTCAAACCAAGTTACTTGCAATCCAAGGTATTCCTGCATTACTGTACTTGGACTGTACCAAAACATGTTAGTTTTGTTTACTGTGTAAGGATTCCCCCCCCCCCTATTGGGAGAACATTCACACATGAGAAGGTGTCTCAATGTTTCTAAGGTACGTAATTGAATTGAGCTCACCAGAATTTGGTTCAGGGGTGTGAAGTGAACTAGATACTAGTATGCAGAGACCTCTTGCCACTCCAAGGTCGTGGTAAAGGAGAAAATGGGCCATTGACTTTGTGGGAGCTGCTATTTTAACTTCTTCCCTGTGGTCCAAAGGGAAATTTAGCTCTCAAGCAAAGTGAGCAGATGAAAGCCTGCATTACTAGGCAGCTGCTGCTTAGGAGAGCTTTGGAATTTGAAGAGTTGGGAGACCTGGGCAGCTTCTAATCCCACTAATGCAGTGTTTCTCAACCTTGGGTCCCCAGATGTTTTTGGCCTACAACTCCCAGCATGCCCCAGCCAGCTATGCTGGCTGGGGCATGCTGGGAGTTGTAGGCCAAAAACATCTGGGGACCCAAGGTTGAGAAACACTGCACTAATGACACCATGTTTTGGCTGCCGGGTTCTTCGTGAATGGGAAAAGAATAACTTTTAATGACAGAATAAAACTTTTAATTGTGCTGCATCCCACATTCTGATTGAGATACCACCACCACCCCTGTTATTCGCATCTCCCTTAAGTGCAACATCCTGTAAGGGAGCAGCTTTCCATTTCAAACTGTTATCACCACCCCTGGGTTCTGTCTCGGGATGGCCATGTGCAGTGGAGCCTTGGAAGAGCCCATGTGTGTGTGTGGTCTGTGCCAAGATGGCTTTTGAATTTCCATCTTATCTTTCCTCAAGTTTCTTGGCAAACTTGGGTTGCCTGAAGCTTCGGAGCCGTAGTGCACATGCTTTGCACATGGAAGGTTCTGGGTTCAGTCCCCAGAACCTCAGGTCAAAGGCTGGTAGAGATTGCAGATTGAGGCCCAAGGCAGTGACTGTTACCCAGAATAGAAATTACCGGGCTAGACATCCCTATTAAGTCCGACGGCATAAGGCGGCAGGCTTCTGATGTTAATTTATGCAAACCTCCGATACCTTTTATGCGACTGTCTCCAATCATTCTGGATTTTTGTTCACCATCCAACCTCTCCTTTTAACAGCAATCTTATTTATTCTCGTGGGGTGGTGCCAAAGGGGAAGGTGAAACCAAGAGGGGTATGGTTGAAAATGTTTTTATTGTTTAAAAAAAAAAAAAAAAAAAAGGAGGGGAAAAAAGGAAAAAAAGAGCAACCAAGTAACCAACTCCATCGTCATGGCTACGTAGCAACAAAAAAAAAAACAACAAAAAGCAAAAAACAAAAAAAATCTGAATGTCTTGGTAGGTTTGTGTGTTTTAGTGTAAAGTTGTGTATTGATTTTGTGCTCAGTGGAGTCAGCATTTTTTTTAGTGCTAATACTATTAACTCATTTCTGTCATGATAAATGTCCATTCACTACATCACTTCCGTCTTCCGTTGTCGTTTTTTCTTTACATTTCACGACAATCTCTTAACCCATTTTTACTAATGGAGCCGGGGCGTGTCACAGCAAGGAAGTGACATCTGGGCCTCATCATTTCCCCTCCACCCCCTTCCTTGTCCCATTAACCGGGCACAGGGTGACTTTAGAGAGCGAACCACAAATCTCTCAGGGGTTACCTCCTGCTTTGACTGAGGGCGGGTCAGTCATTCCCAACCTCTGCGGCTCTGAGAGAAGTGCCGGCATGTTGTGAGAATATGAGATAAATGATTGAAGGCGGAACCCAGGAGCCAAAAGTGCTCGGCCACAGGGGACGCTGCTCCGCGGTTTCTCTGCACGAGGCACTACTCTGTGGCCTTCCCTCTAGCCTCTGCTTGGCGTGAGTCCTTCTACAATATCTCTGCATCAGATGTGATCGAATGAGCCAGTTGCTCTCACTGGGAAACAGATGGCAGAATGACCCCACCCTTCAAGGCTGTGGCCTGTTGCATCTTGGCACGGGGCACTGCTAGCGGGGCATGCCTCCACTGGGATGCAGGCCATTTTGCTGTGTCCCTGCATTGAATTGTTCAGCCACTCCTAATGCACAGACACAGTGGAGATACCAGTGTGGAGGCCGCCTGAGACATATCAGCAGCTCATGCAGAGATGCGATGGGTGACCTCCTGCAAGGCTGGGGAGCCATTACACTGTACACCAAGGGGGTGGGGGAAGGGGTGGCCCTACAGACGGTGTTGGATTCCAGCTCCCATCAGCTGCTGCCAGCATGGTCAGTGGTTCAGGGATGATGGGAAATGCAGTCCAACAAGATCTGGAAGGCCACAAGGTTCCCCACTCCTGAACAGAATAAAAAGTAGATTTCATAGATCATAGAGTTGGAAGGAGCCTACAAGGCTATCGAGTCCAACCCCCTGCTCAATGCAGGAAACTAGAGGAGGGGTCTCCCATCCAAGTAATAACCAGGCCTGACCCTGCTTAGCTTTCCACGCTCAGACAAGCTGAGCCAGCGTGAGCCACAGGCAGTAAACCCTTGAAGAGAGTGAAATGTACCTCCCATTTTAATTTAGGAAGAAATAAGTCTGGCAAACACTTGTTTAAAAGTTTCAATCTGGAGGAAGAGGAAGAAGGTGGGGTTTAGTTGGGGGAGGCCCAACCCTTTGTGCAGTGCGGTTTTCCCTTCATCCCCTACATTTCTTCTGGCCTTGGAGTTTGAAGAGAAGGGAGAGACGGAACATCTCAGAACTAGAGCTAAGTCACTCGAAACATTTAGAGTGGCTTTATGCTCAATCTACAAATTGGGTTGTCTGGATTATAGGAGATTTCTAGCTGAAATTTAAATTATTACTGGGTGGGTTTTTTTGTACAGAGGTGCTTTCCCATATTCTTGACGTTGTAAAGCCTGTGTTCTGTCACTAGGGGTCAGTATGGTGCTCTGTGCATCAGCTTTAGCTTCCAGCAGCACTATAAGCAGACCCTCGTGACTGAGGATGACTGTGTGAGTGAGTCCAAATAGGACAAAGCTTGAATAGTGTAAGGAAAACCTCAAACAGCCACTGATCTGTGTTAAGGTAGGAAAAACCTTTCTAGTTACATCAGAAGAGACTAGATATATTTGGAACAATTAAGCAATCACAGGGGCAACAGGAATACAACCACCATGTGAACAGAGTTTTGGAGAAATCGGCTACTCAAAACTGTTGGGCGTCATTCCCCCTCCTCCAAGCAGCTTTAAAAAAAGAAAATTAAATACAGACCATCAATGACCAATGGAAGTGGGCATAACGTTGCCCTTGATAGCCACATTACTCTCACACAAATCCAAAGGACAACCGTTTGATCTGGAACATCCCGTGCTTTCGCATGCACCCCACCCACCCCTGCCAAAATGTTGGATGCAAGCTTCCTTACCCTGAATATTCATAAGGGAAAATGGAAGAGGCCGGAATGGGTGTACAAACACACCAACTACTAGACAGTCCTTTGAAGAGGGGTGGTCTTTACCCAGCTATATCTGCAAGTGTGTTTCTTCCCCTCGGGCCTCGCCCTACCCAGATGGCAGGCGTGAGTGAAAACAGATGCGTAACTTAGAAGAAATGGACCCAAGCTGGTCAATTTACAACCCCCACCTCCATCCCAGGACCCCGTAGGAAGAGTAGACCACCCTAATTGGCCCCAGAAGGGCAATAGGATGTGCAGAATAAAACACAAGAGCCTACGGCCCACCCAACCTAGTGCCTGCCAGATGTGTTGGATTCCAGCTAACGCCCATCCTTCCTGGTCTTCATGGCCAGGTTGGGGGACAGCTGCTCTAGCGTGGCCATGAAACAGAGCCCAGGATGGGGGGTTACATGGTTCTCGGTGTTTTCCATTAAGTTCTATGGCAGTGTTCTCCAACCTTGGGTCCCCAGATGTTTTTGGCCTACAACTCCCAGCATGCCCCAGCCAGCTACGCTGGCTGGGGCATGCCGGGAGTTGTAGGCCAAAAACTTCTGGGGACCCAAGGTTGGAGAACACTGTTCTATGGCCTAACCACCACTGGCAGGAACTGGAGTGAAGGGGAGCAACGGCCTTCCTGCAGGCAGGGATGACGAGAGAGGAGAAGCCGGGTTGGGGAAAGGTCTGGAGGAGGAGGAGCTCTCCTGCCTTGCTCACTGAACTGAACCCAACAGTTCTTTAGGTAGCCAGTGGTTGATGATAGCATTATTTAGGGCTTCAATGTTTTTAGTCAATCGATCGATCGATTAGATTAATCTGTTTTAATTGATTGAAAAATGTGCCTCTGGTTGACCATGCTAAGAGAGGTAATTAGGAAAAGCGCAAGTGGCCAATTGGCCTCTTAGAAAAGGCACACACACCGCAACCCCAACCCTACCCGCTTCTCTCTCACATCGGAGAGGGGGTGCCCCTTGCAAGGTGGCGGGGCAGGCATTGTTGTTGGGAAAACAAGGAAATGCTGTTTTCTTCGGAAAGATTGCTTCTTTAGGATACTTGTTTTAAGATATTTTTGCCCTGCCCCCCCAAATTTTTATCCTGCTTATTGATTGGGTCAGCAAAGTGGCTTATTAATAAAAATAAAACATAAAAAAAACATAAAAGAAAGCAATAAAGAGCTAATTGTTCTATTTGAATGCAAAATGTTTGCTGCCAGTCAAGTACAGTAATTTGATTAAAGCTCCTACAATTGGTGGCCTGAGGCTGTAATGCTGATCGCACAGAAGGAAGCGAGTCCCAGTTGGACCCCTTGGTGCTGATGGGAACTTTACTTTCCTCCTGATGCAAAGAGCAGCTGTGGGAGTTCCTGATCAGGATTGGGGCCATGGTGGGGGTAGAGGATTAAAAAAAATCCAGTCCTTGCTGTGGTCCCTCTCTGGCTATTTACTGGGGCGGGGGGGATCATGCAATTCGTAATGGGGTGAATTATGTCATGTTTACTAGTTTGCCCTCAGTAAGCAGATGGGGGGGGGCACAGTCTTGAATTCCTTAAACAGATGCCTGCTCTAACAGTAGCCAGTAAAAAATTATACACAGGGTGTTTCTTAGGAATTCCAAGCACTACACAGGCATTTTCTTGGAAATCCTTATAACCACCCTATAAGTAGGACAGTGTTATTATCCCCATACTGCAGATGTGGCAAGAGGAGGCTCAGAGTGGCTTGCTGACATTCACCCAGGGGGCATATTTGCACATCATGCTAAGCCACCCTGCGAATAAGCCACAGGGGGTTGGTTGTTCATCGAACAACCCACAGTACACCCAACAGATTATATGGCTTACTATAAGGCTTACCGTTGTTCTCCCACTCCTTCCCCCTCCAGCCAGCTCTGGCATGCATCCTACTGTCCTTCATGGCAGAACTGGTCTCGTCTCCCCCTCCCTGCTCTGATAGCTACCCCCTTTTGTTCGGCGCCAGTTTTGTTTTTTGGCATCTCAAAAACAAATCACAATGGGGGTTGGCTTTTAAAAAAAAAAAAAATTTCACACCCTGAGAATTGCGCAACTGCGTTCATAAGTTTTTTAAATTACGGTATTATTTTTGTTGGTCTTTTGCAAGTTTGCAAGTGTGCTCTTACCGCTGTCCAATATGTATGTAGCCTTGCCCGGTCAATTTCCTGGTCTGTTTCAGCTGTCAAAGGGAGCAGGGAAGTGAAGTAGGTAACAGATTGCCAAGGCAAGACTGCTTGTAGGCTAATTTGTGCACGGTTGCCAGGGTCCAATTGCCAAGTTTTCAATTGTAAGACACCAAAAAGGGGGGGTGGGGGGAACGGCAAAAGAAGGTGCACCAAAATGGGGAAATATTTCCCCCTTAGCAATGTAATCCTTTTGATTTTTAAGTGTTGAACTGACAGTTCTCAGTACCCTCCACCTTTTCAACACTTCCCCAAGTTTCCGGCTACTCCAGAAAGGGGAGATATATTAACTCCCCCCCAACTTTTGGCAGCTCCTTTTTGGAGTACTTATGGCTGTGGTTACTGTGGGTCCCTGACAGTTCTAAAAAGAACTATGCAGAAATGTACGCAGATTTAAAGGCTGAGAAGTAAACGGAGGCGAGAGTTGTGCTAATCTAAGGGCTAGGAAGCAAATAGAGGGGAAATTTGGGCACCTGCATTAACGGCTCCATTTCTGCAGGTGTGCACCTTTCCCCTCCAGTTAATTCTCAGCCATTAAATTTGCATATATTTCCCAGACCAAAAAAAAGAAGCAGCAGCAAATATTCCTGACAGCTTAAAAGAAAAGGGAAAAAAAAAAAACCTTTACGGGGTGGCAGAAGAACGGGACAGAGCAAATGGGGTACCAACACCAGCAGTACTTACACACACACACACCCATGGGGCCTCATCCTCCACTCTGTCCCATGCAGCTGCCTTCTCAGGGTTTAAAAAAAAAAACTGTCACAGAACCGCAGTAACTGCCTGCAGCAGTCAGGAGCTCCGAAATGGAGTCGTACATGAAAAGGGGGAGGGAGTTAATATCTCCCCTTTCTGGCATAGCTGGAGACTTGGGGAAGTGTCGAAAAGGCGGAGGGCACTGAGAAGGGTCAGTTCAACACTTAAAAAACTGAGAGAATTACATCGCCAAGGGGGAGATATTACTTACTCCCTCAGCTTCCCCCCCGCTTGCCATTTGATAGATGAAATAGACAAGGGAATTGACCAGGCAAGATCACACATATGGGACAGCTGTAAGAGCGCATTTGCACACTTGCGGAAGACTGACAATTTTAAAAAATAATAATAACGGCCCCAATTACGTATTTTTGAGGCACCGACAAACAAAACAAAATATCCTTCCAAAGTGCCATTTCAGCATTAGTGGAAGGGCAGTCACTGCTGGCAAGATCATGAAAAGCGAACAGTACAGGCTTTTTTGCAGCTCTTGCCAAGAGGCTCTGTAGCCGATTGCCGCAACCCACGATAAAATCAGTATCCCAGGTTTGGACAAAACAACAACTCATCATGGGCAAGAACAACCCTACAACAAGCCCTGGGTTCTCGGCATGGCTTGTTCCCGAAAAATAACAACCCCCCCCCCCCCCGCAGAATAACACTCCATGTTTGGACGACAAGACAGCCCGCCATGTGACAGGGTGTCCGTGGTGGGTTGTCATGTGCAAACCGGAGTTGAGATTTGAATCGTTGGCATCTACCTCATTAACCCATGCTCCTAAAGACTACCTGGGGGTTATTTGGTGCTTTAATTGTGGGGGGGGGGGGACACCCTTAATGACATCCACAGACTCCACCCCTGACCCGCCCTAATTTTAGCCCAACATAGCCTTCTATAAATAATAGCTAAAGAGGCCATCACGAAATGTCGGGTGCGTGTATGTGTGTGTCCCATTTGGCCCTTCATAATTCAAGCATGGGGCTTATTTTCCTAGAGTCTGTGCTGAACCTGATGGGGAAGAGGCCACAATTCCTAAGAAATAGGCTGAACCCAGGTTTCCAGGGGAGGTGCCAGATCTTAAATCGGCCAGAAAATGGTGCCCTTTGAGGTTGAACAATTTATCCCTAATCCCAGATCTGTGAGGGCTGGTTGCAGTTACTCAGTAGGGAAGAAAAGACACTCTGTGCATGCCTAAAGGCTCTTTCTGATTTATTAGCACGTCACACATTCCAGGACTAAGCTCTCACACAAAAGCTGAAACGAAGGTAAATTTCTCCTCTGCAGATCTTGATGGTGAATGTCCTTTGAATGTTCTCCAGGCGTATGAATCTTTTGTGAACATTTTATATTCATCTTCGGCATCTCATATCCACAGATTTCAACATTTGATGATGTCCTGGTTTGACAGCATCGGACAAGCAGCGATCACCATTGGTCAGTATCTGACAGCTGACTAGCAAGAGGATTGCAGTCCTATGCACCAGCCTTCCCCAACCCAGCCCTCCAGATGTGTTGGACAACTTCCATCATCTTTCACTCCAACTCCACTGGGAATCAGTTGGGTTGTAGTCCAACACAACTGGAGGAGACCAGGCTGGGGAAGGCTGCTATACACACTTACCTGAGACAAAAGGCACAATCCTATGCGAGTTTAGATGGAGAAAAGGCCTACAACTCCCAGCATGCCCCAGCCAGCTATGCTGGCTGGGGCATGCTGGGAGTTGTAGGCCTTTTTTCCATCTAAACTCGCATAGGATTGCTACCCTAAGCCTCGCTGAACTCAATGGAACTTACTTCTGAGTAGACATACAAAGAATTGCTGTTAGTCAATTTGTAGATTAACTTAATTCAACCAATTAACACATCAGTTGGATACTAAGGTCATAAAATTCCCAAATGTCAGATGTCAAATCTGAATATCGACATTTGAAAAATGGGCAAATTTTCAAAATTTTGCAGAATGTAATTTCAGCTTTATTTCACGTTGAGCATACATTCTGGAATTAAGTACTGGTACATTTTGTCGGTAACTTAAAGCCACATTAAATGGTTCACACATTAAGTTATCATTTTATATTTATTAATATTAATCAGAAGTCTATACTGCAGAAGAACTGGGTGGGGTGGGTGGCAGCAGAACTGTCCAGAAAGAGAACCAGGTTCAGTATTGGATGTGGAGACGACTCTCATGTATTGTTGCTTATAGGTTAGAAGTTGAACCAACCCTAATTTTAAATCCTAATCTTCATGCTTGCAAATTTCAGAACAGAACTGAAAAAATTTCAGAACATTTTGGGGTGTAAATTTTAAGGTGAAAATCCAAGTTACAGACTTCACCAGAACCTTGAGTCTTCAATATCTCAGTGAAATCTGTAACAGGGAGATTCACATTTCAGTCCAAGTGTTGTTTTTTTTCAGGAAATGGACTGAGATGTGTGAACGTCTCAGAAATAACTGCACTGTCACTGCTTCTGCTACCCCATTCACTGGAAGAATCCCCAGCATTTTAAGCCCAGGTATTCCATTCTAATTTAAAAAGTATGGGATGGGCAGGAAATAGAACCCAGCTGCATACGAGGTGGGGAATGATCCCGCTCCAAAATCAACAGTTTCATGCTGTGCTCCATTCCCTCCCATCCGTCACATCCATCTGTAGAGGTGTCTGGAAAAGTGTGGCCCCCATCAGCAGCCCATGCCCAGCAAACGGAACGATGCCAGGGGCTACCTGGATTGGTAGGCCTGTTCTCGGGGCATCACTGCCGCTTGGAGGCCAAGGCCTACCTGTTATGGAGCCTGCCGCTCGCACGGTGACTGTGGGGCACAGAGGGCCACACACCAGCGTCTCTGGCTTGAGGACGGCCAACAACCCTTGAGAAGGCTGCCGAGGCGCCACCCCCAATCCCTCCCTTCTTCCCCCCCATCACACCCTCATTAACTGCCTCTCACCTGAAGCCACAGTGTGCACCTGGCAACAGTGCTCCTTGGCTGTGAGCCAGTGCACCCAGGTGAGCTGTCCTGACAACTTGTGTTGGTTTTTGACAAGTGCACCATCGTCTCTCTCAAGTAGGTGTTACTGCACAAGAATGGGGACTTATAGTGCCCCCCCCCATCATAAGATATGCCTTGCTGGCTCAGACCACGAGTCCTTCTAGCCCACTGTTCTGTCTCCGGCCGCAGCCAGCCTTTTACCTTGTTGCCTTTGATACGGCCGGTTGCTTGCCCCCAGCAAACAGCGGTACGTGGCCTCCGACCACAGGAGCTCCACTTTTCTTGCCCTTTTGTTTTATTTATTGCATTTATCGTGTAAATGTAATAAATCGTATCTCCAAGGAGCTCAGGCTGGTGTACATTATTCTCCCCATAGCCCTCTGCCTATGCTTTTATCTCCACAACAGCCCGGTGAAGTAGGTTAAGCTGAGAGAGAGAGGGAGTGGTCACCCAGTGAGCTTTGTCACTTTTTGCGGCTGAGTGGGGAATTTCAAAGCCGGTTCTCCCCAGTCCTAGCCCAAACACTTCAACCACTACCTAACCAATACTCTAACCACTCTAACCATATCAAGAGAGAGTGTGATATGACTAGTAGCCAGAGGCGGCGTTAGGGGGCGGCCTGCTACGGCTGGAGCCCCGAATCTTTCATTTGGAGCCCCAAATCTCTGGGAGGCCCTCTGCCCCACCACCCTGCTGTCCAGGGGCACTTGCTGAAATAAAGGTACTGGGGCCCTGAGGATCTCTGTTACATCTGATCCCCCTGGATGTGCTGGCTTTTTGCCCACAGGTGCTTCCCCTCCTGCTGCCCCCCCAATCTTTCCGCCTGAGGTTTTTTTCCTGAAATCAAATGCCCGCCTCTCCCCTGTCCAAACATCCCTTTTGACAAATAGGGTGTCCTTAGGGGACAAGGTCCTTTACAGACTTGAGAGCATATGTAAATTAGCATATGCAGATTTGTGGGGGGGGGGGTTTTCCGGCCCTGTGGGCCTGAGCCCTGGCTCTTTTCGGTACCTAACACCACCCCTGCTAGTAGCCACGGGCACAAGCATTTTTTTGGTAAAATATAGAATCGAGACAGGAGAAGAACCCCGCTTTCTGGCCTGTGTGACGACAACCCAAGTGCCAGACCAATTTCTTAGGTGCCAGCAGCCACAGTGGGCCTGGCTGTTTGCACCCATGCTAATATCCGCCGGTAGGTTTATCCTTCTGTGAATGTGTCTTTTTAAAAACCTTCTACGTTTGTGTGGCCACTACCATACATGGTGGCAAGTGAGTTCCACAGGTTAGCGGCTGGGGGACGCTGGGAGCTGTAGTCCAACAGATCTGAAGGGCATGAGGTTGGAGAAAGCTGTGGATGCTCTTTCTACCTAGAGAGGGGGGGGGCACCTCTCAGGTCGTTCAGACTGAGGCCCTCTTCCTGGATCTCCTGTCCTTGGCAGCTCCCCTTAACCCAACACCAGCTGTCTGTTCCATATGGAAGCATGGGGCAAATTCTCATGCCCTGTTGGGTCTCTGGATTGGCATACTAGTCCGACCCCAGCACCAGAAAAGTCATAGAACAGGACACAGGATGGCAATAGGGAGTGTTCCCCTACGTTGGAGATCCATTGGTCTAGAGCAGTGTTCTCCAACCTTGGGTCCCCAGATGTTTTTGGCCTACAACTCCCAGCATGCCCCAGCCAGCGTAGCTGGCTGGGGCATGCTGGGAGTTGTAGGCCAAAAACATCTGGGGACCCACTGCTCTAGAGAAATAGGTCAGATCTGAGGGAAATGGCATCTCCCGCTGCTCCATCTCACCACCATCAAGCTCTGGGCCAGAGAGAGGCAGGTGAACGAGCAGGTGGCAGGGGTGAAGTGCAAGCCCAGGGGGGCTCCTGTCAGTGCCCCCCTGCTGGGGAGAGGACCCTCGGCCATGCTGACCCTTGACAGCTGGCTGGGGCATGCTGGGAGTTGTAGGCCAAAAAACATCTGGGGACCCAGGTTGGAGAACACTGAGCTAGAGTTCCAGACCAGGATCTGTAGACCTAGGTTCACATCTCCATGGAATCCACTAGGTGACCTCGGGACAGTCACTCTCTCTTGCAGTCTGCCCTACCTCTCAGGGTTGCTGTGAGGAAAGGTGGGGGATAGAAACGTAATGAATAAATAAGGTGAATAAGCGGCATGGAGAGAGAACAGGTGGAGACATTCAAGGCTGCAGGGATATCGCCTTGACTTCTGCAAGGACTGCTGCCAGTCCTAAGGGGATATATCAGCAAAGAAGGGCAGAAAGGGGGGGTGCGGCAAACCTAGGGGGAGCTGAAGGGTGAGGAGGAGTGTTTGCTCCCGGAGACAGAAGTCGCTCGGTAGCCTGTGTAGGGTTTGGAGGAGCTTCCTGGGGGTGATGGGGATTGCAGTCCAAATCTGGAGGGCACCCAGGTTGGGGAAGGCTAGTTTAGAGTCTGAACTTCAGACTAGGGGAGGCAAGTGCATGACCCAGATGACAAGCGAGGGGGGGGGGATTTTGTCAGTCGAGTTCTGTAGAGAGGTGAGGAGCCCAGCTCCGACCATGGAAAGCCAGAGAGAAGAATGTTCCATGAGATGACCAGAGCAGAAGGCAGCAAGCACGTCCGTCAGCCAAAAGGATGTCTTTTTTTCACTCTTGGCTGTTACAATGCGACTGCCTCCTTCTGTTTTGCTGAAGCAAACTTTCCGTGCGCCCCCCACCCCCCATCAGCCCAATGCACGTACCACCTTCTCTGGGGACACCTCGGTGAATAATTCAGGACTCCGGCTGGTTCTGACACTCCGACGTCTTCTCCCTGGATGGGGCTTGTCATATCCTATCCTGTCTCCGAGTCTCTCCGCTCGGGAAAGTGGCCGAGACCTGGTGTGACCTTCGAAGCCTAGGAGGGGGGGCAGGGCAGAGCTTCCTCTGTGACACACAACTTTCTGGAGCTCAGCCCCAGACCTCTGTGTGTGCAGCCCACAGACATGCCGCGCACAAGGGGTGCTGGCGGCAAAATTCAGAAAGGCCCAAACTCTCGTTCTTGGATACAAAGTTGTCTGTCAAATTAAAAGGAGGAGGGGAGTGGAAGCCCATGTCTTTTAACCAGGGTGCAACAGTTGATCGATTAATCAGTTATAGATGTGTCTATAAAAACAACTTTTAATCAACTAAAAAGTGCCCTTGATTAATCCGGCAGAAGAAATATAATTTTCAATGCGAGCGCTTGTAAAAAATGGAAGAGGACAACAAGCCCCCTCTTAAAAGAGGCCTCCTCCCTTCTCCCTCGCCTAGGGAGAAAGGCCTCTGCTAAGAGGGTTCCCTCACCTAAAACAGCCTCCTCCAGCCAGGTGCTCTCCAGATGTGTCAGACAGCAACTCCCTCACCAGGCTGGCTGGGGATGATGGGAGTTGCAGTTGGATACATCTAGAGGGCTCCAGGCTGGCAACGGCTGCTCTAAAAACAACAATAACAGAAAAGGTATGCTTCTTGCTTCAGAAATATTGTTTTTACCCACATGCAAATTTAATTGATAAGAGTATTCAATTAATCAGCTAAAACTCGTAGGATTAGTTGATTAAAAGTTCTTTAATCCGGTTTATTCACCACGGTTTGTTATCTCAGTTGGGTTTCAGACAACACGATAACCCACGTTTCAACGACAAGCCATGGTTCAATGACAACCCACACTCGACCCATACTCAGCCCTTGAGTGTGGATCATTGTGTTGTCTGAACCTGCTCTCTCCCTCCATCGCCTCATTACCCAGACTCTCTTATCCACTTCTTAATTTGAACTAGTCATCAACCACTGGACCTGTTTGTGATGCTGCTGGTGCTCAGCCCTGGAATGTGTTAAGGACAGTGGAGAGAAGGTCTCTGAGCATACCAGGAGTGCATTTACCCTTCACCACTGAGTAGCTGCAGCCTAACTTCACAAACATCTGTGATTCTGGTCCAAAGTTTCCCCACCAGAAAGTGTGGCTTCCAGGCACATTTGATTTCCACAGTGCCTCTATTTAAAAGTACATAAATGCACCGCACCACTCATCATGGTGTATAATCATCTTTTGATGTTGTGTCATCCTAAGTAGTCGAGTTCTCTTCCAACTCTTGGCGATGCTAGTAATACACACCTGATCATGTCCAGCCTGAGGCATTCTGGTTCTTGAGGAAGGAAATCTAAAGGGGACACACAGACACACACTAAGGGCACAATGAGCCAGTGTGGTGTAGTGGTTAGAGTGTTAGACTAGGACTCAGGAGATCTGGGTTCTATTCCCCGCTCGGCCATGAAACTCACTGGGTGACTTTGGGCCAGTCACTGACTCTCAGCCTAACCTACCTCACAGGGTTGTTGTGAGGATAACATGGAGAGGAGGAGGACTATGTAAGCCACCTTGGGTTCCTTGCAGGAAAAAAGGCGGGGTATAAATATAATAAATAAATAAATAATCCTATGTATGTTTAAACAGAAAAAAAAGCCAATGCTGGGAGTTGTAGGACTTTTTTTCCTGTCTAAACACGCATAGGATTGCATCCTAAGGGTCTCAATCCGCTGGGAAGTTCACCTGCATACGAGCACTTGCGTGTCTCCCATTCATTTGTAATGAGACTTGTACAGGGCACCCAAAATCCACCGGCTGGAGCAACCTTGCCTCATGGCAGAGCCAGCCTCTACACCTGATACACCATGGGGGAGATGCGGAGTAGATGAGCTACCTGCCAGAGGAAGGAGCAAGGATGGCCAATCTCCCCTCCCCCCCCCCCCACCTTTCCCCTCCCCCTCCCTCTCTTCCTCACCTTCCTTCACACTCCAGCAGCCTTGGTTTATTTCAAGGAGACTTGAGAGTTTTCAGCTGGACCACGTTGCCATGGCAACGGAAAGCAGGCTGGCTGGGAGGCGGATGGGTTTGGACAGGGAAAGCGAGAGAGGAACCGGAGGGAGGCCCTGGCCCGCAGCTGCGCCATCCTTTTCAAGGCTATTTAGGATGAGCCGATACGGAAACATTCGCAGAAGGACAGGCACACGTGCACACACACACCCTCCTCACATGTCCCCCTGACAGTGACCCAGTAAAGGAGCTTCTTGAAAGGCTCCCGCAGCATCACGCTGCATCCTCCAACACCATTCTCTTCTTCCTAGCATGATGTTCTACAGTTTCTCTTTATTGGACTAACATATACCTCACTTTTTTCCTTTTTGGGGTGGGTGGGTTACATATTGTGTTTGTGTTGCATCACCTCCTCCGCTCCCCACAAGATCCTTACCTGAAGAAGAGGCCCAAAATTTGGAAGGGAGGGCCCTTGTAAATGTGGGGAGAATGCCAGGTAGCTTGGTCCGCTACAATCTAGGCTGCTCCTTTTCCAGTTTCATCCCCACAAAACAGTATTCCCCCCCACCCCTTTGCCGTATCTCCCACTTTCTGAAGACGTCACACACTGCTCATCAAGGATGCCCGACAGACGCTGACGGGGAAAAGTTCTCTGCCCAACACGGACAGTCTGCTATTTTGAATTAAAGGGTGAGTGAGAGAGAAGGCACAGTCAGGAACATGTATCTATTCCGCTTATTCCTTTGCCTTTCTTCCATCACAGAAATGGAAGGTGACATGCAAGGGGCTATCAGGAGGCCTCCCTTCCAGGCACCAATCCAGCGCAGACCTGCTTAGCTTCTGCAATATAGCCGCATCATGTGCCTTTAGACAAGGGGTGGGCAACTCACAGGCCAAAAATCTGCAGGGCCACACAACTCCCATCATCCCTCGCCATTGTCGCTGCTGCTGCTGCTGCTGCTGCTGAGGGCTCATGGGAATTGTAGCCCAAAGCTTCTGAAAGGCCGCAAGTTGCCCACCCCTGATTTAGACCATCCCGGTTCCCGCAGGGCTCCAAGAAGCATCCTTTCTATAGACCTGAAAAGCATCGCGAGAAAGGAATCTCGTTTTGCCGTTTCCCCCTCCCTATTTTCAGCCCCTTTCCTAGAATTTTTCTCGCGTCGATTTTCCGCAGATCCCAAAGCTATATCCCTCCCTCCACACAGGGAAAATGGCGTCACCCAACACATTAGGGGCCAACGGTGGGAAAGCTTCACGAACCTCTCTGGAAAAGGATGTGTGTATATGGGGAGACAGCATGAAGGGTAGGTATGGCTGGGCATCTGCCAAGGGCCCACACCCCGGCGGGGGCCCACTGAGAAGAGCCTTTTGGAGTTGCTCCTCCACCTCACCATGGCCACCTGCTTCTTCACCTGCCTCTCGCTCTGGCCCAGACAACAGTAGTGGCGAGAAGGAGGACCAGCGGAGGCCACAGCCTCCTCGCTCCCTGCCTGCCGGGCAAGTAAGTGGTAGTAATTACGAGAAAGAGGATGAGGAGCCATAGCAGCCGGAGACGATGGCGGTGAGAAGATAGAGTTACCGAGGGAGGGGGGTCTTCTTGCCCAAGAGCCCTCAAAAACCTAGAGCTACCACGCCTCCGGAAAATCCTGCGAATCAAGATAGGCGAACAAATGTCAGCGTACTGGAAGAAGCAAAGACTACTAGCGTTGAAAAAAATGATCCTTCAACGCCAACTTCAGTGGACCGGTCATGTTGTTCGAATGCCTGACTGCCGTCTCCCAAAGCAGTTACTTTACTCCTAACTCAAGGATGGAAAGCATAAGAGGTTTAAAGATGTTCTTAAGGCTAATCTAAAAAAAATGCAATATAAACATCGAAAATAGGACCATCTTCCACCTGGCAACCTCACTGTGGGAAGCTGTGTGGATCTAGAATTGGCCTCCACAGTCACTTACGGACCCATCGCTAGAGTCTACACAATATTTTTCTTTAGAATTTCCTCCTTTAAAAATTTTCTTTTTGTAATTTTTTTTATCCTGGAAGACAATCTTACTCAGTCACGAGTGATCGCCTACAGCAGTGATGGCAAACCTTTTTGAGCCCAAGTGCCCAAACTGCAACACAAAACCAACTTATTTATTTCAAAGTGCCAACACTGCAATTAAACCTGAATACCGAGGTTTTAGTTTTAGAAAAAACAACTCATACAGTTGTCCGAACTAATTAACATCTTTTGTCTTTAAAGAAAAACACAATAACAGAGCTTTCAATGATACAAACAGTTTTTTGTTGGGGGGAAAAATCAACTCAAAAAATTATTATAGTACTACATTGTACACATAGCCTGAAGGGAATTTATACAAACTTTTTAAATAATTAGGCACATGTATTTTTGGATAAGGGATTCTCAACTTGTAATACGATTATGTCAGACTGAAATTGTATGGGGCAAGCTTTACCTCGGGTCCTTTCCCTGCTTCTACAGGTGTCGGATTAGTAAAAGTAAAAGTCAACCTGTACTAGGATGAGCAAGATAAACAAGAAAACTAAACGTGCTTAACACATTTTAAACACTTTATGTCTTGGACTGCAAACACTGCATTAGGTAAAAGTTTGCATTGGGCATGCTTTTGCACAATTAATGTGATTTTTGCTATTAATTTGTCAAACCTTGGCTCATACGCCGTTAGTTTGAGAGCAGCACATGCAGCACTCAGGTCAACTGTTAGGGCTTTACATCCAAGCCATGCTCTGTGCATCATTCTTCAAAATCTTTTAAATGTGCTAACAATGTAGAAAGGAATTTTGTAACAGGAATTCTAGAATAAAATCATTCTGTTCCACACTGTGAGAAAGAACAAGATCATTAGTGTTTTGCAGAAGGGGGCGGTCTTTTTGCGATCTGGTGACCAATGGCTCGAGTGCCCACAGAGAGGTCCCTGCGTGCCAGCTGTGGCACCCGTGCCGTGGGTTCACCATCACTGGCCTACAGTATGTACACACACACACACACACACACACACAATTTGTCACATTTACATATACCACATATACATGTGTGTGGTGTGTGTGTGTATTATACACACACACACACACAGCATTCCCCCTACTCTAATGATGAGCACAATGGACCACCTAAATTGGTCATTGTGAGCTTCTTCTTGCTAGGACCAAACGTTCTTTAAGAACATCTTCGCCCCCGCCTTCCAAACTGAAACATTTCAGAATTTAGGCATCCCCATCCTAAGCTAAATATTAGTATATTTCCCCCACTTCTTAGAAATAAAAGCATTGTAAACGGAGCCTATTTTACATCAGAATGGAAATACTACAAAAACACATTCATCAGCAATTCCTAAACTGGTGTCTTTGTTTTTCCCCTACCCCAGAAGGCAGGTTTGCATGAAGACATAGAAAGGGAAGGTCGTGACAATTCCAAATATATTTAAATACCAAATTTAGGTATATGTTTTTTGCAGGAAACATATGAAGAAGCAGAAGGGGTGGAAATTGTGCCCTAACAATTTTTTTTGCCGAAGTAGGCTTTCCCCTTGGTGCTTACGGAGTCTGGTGCTCTCTAGTGGTGCTTCTAGAAAATGACACAGCAGCAGAAAGTTGGCATCTGTGACTCTGTATTTTGGTAGCATCGGTTAATTGGGACTCGGAGTCCCTATTGTGGTACCTGCCGGTTAGGCTGGTTGCTTAGCAACTGCAATAAGCATCACGCTTGCTTAGGCTGCTTCCTAAGCAGGTTCAGGTTCCTAACAATCTACGTGCCAGAGAGTGTGCAATGGGGATAGAATTTAGCCCCAGAATGCCCTTACAATGCTGAAGTTCAACCCTGGGACCAGGGTTGCCAACTTCTTTTTCTGACATGGCTCCTCTGCTTTTAACAGCTGTAAGATATAATATAATATAATTAATGAATAAGACTGAAGAAAATTATTCCAGTATGATATAGTAGGCAGAATGAGGGCTTTGAGACCTGGATTCAAAGCCATGTTCCGCCATCTACCTTGCTGTGTTGGGCCACTCACAGTGTATGTTGTGGGGGGAATGGGATAACCTTCCTCCCTCCCTTCATGGTGTTCCGTACTTCTTGGAGAAATATTAGATTTATATCCTGCCCTTCCTCCAAGGAGCTCCGAGCGGCACACATGGTCCTTCTCCCCTTTATCCTTACAACAACCCTGTGGGGTAGGTTAGGCTGAGAGAGAGTGTGAGTGACTCATGATGACTGAGTGGGGATTTGAGCCTGCGTCACCATGGTTCTAATCCAGCATTAACCACTAAGCCGCACTGGCTCTGACTAAAGCCGCACTCTCTAATGAAGTGAAGAGTGCTCTTGAGCATGTGCTGACTGCCTTTTCATCACTACCAAGTCTCTAATGGTGAAATCCTAGACTTGTCTCCTCGGAAGTAAGCCCTGCTGTGTTCAGTGGGACTTACGTATTGGATTGCAGCCTAAATGTCTGGGACCGAGGAGAAAGACTTCCCAGACAGGTCATGCGCAGAGCGTGACTTGCAAGTTTGCGCTTCAGACCCTCAAACACAGATTGGAAAGTGAAAATGCCGGGGTTCAGGGCTCCCCTTTTTTGCGCTCAGTCTGCCCCAGTTTCTCTTTTCCACCTCCACTTTGCCCTCTCTCCTCCTCCTCTTGGTACCACCCTACAAGGCAACCCCCCCTTGTTCCCATGGCAACGAGTGGCCACCACAGCAGGCTAGTGGTTGCCATGGCGATGCTGGGGCATCTGGGGCAAACATGGCCCCTGCCCTCTCTGGGCCTTTTCGGCATCACTCCCCGCTTTCTTCTCGGCCTGGGGAGGGAGCAGATGGGAGTGGGCGGGAAGTGAATCCTTTTGTAGGGGAGGAGGCTATCTACCCACAGGAATTCAGAGGATTTTGAAACACACATTTAAACACTAGTGAGCCTAATAAAATATATTTAAAGATACCATGAGAGTTCAGTCCTGTTTGCCTCCGCTGCTAGATCAGCCTTCCACGACCCAGAAGCCTCTAGATCTGTTGGACTACAACTCCCAGCATGCGCTTGCCCCTACCAGAATGCATTGCTGTAACCATAGGGGAAAGGTGGGTTTAACTTGGGGTACTCAGGCAGCTAAGGCTATATTAGGGGTGCATTTTAAATAACACCAGGCAAGTGTTTGTTCTTTAAGTATTTCAGACCCATTTCAGGCTTTCAAGGGAGGGTCTGGTCCAGGGGTAGGCAACCTGGATCCCTCCGGATATTTTGGACTACAATTCACGTGATCCTTGACCATTGACCATGCTGGATAGGGCTGACGGGACTTTTAGTCGAAACATCTGGAGGCCACCAGGTTTTAAGGGAGCCTCCTTGAGGACTAGGTATCCCAGAATGCCCTGTGGACAGACAGATATGGGCAACTCTGGTGGCCTCGGTTGTGTCCCTGAGACCTAATTTTTAAAAAGCACTGTGTGGGCGTGTCCTGGCCATCCAGAGATTATTTAAGGGGCACGGGAGCTGCTGCAGCTCAGTGACAGAGGACAGAAGTTCATCATGCAGAAGTTGCTACGTTCCCGGCATCTCCAGGGATGGCTGAGAAAGAGCCCTGCCTGAAACCTTGGCGAGTCGCTGTCCATCAGTGTAGATGGGCAGGGGCCAGCTTGTGGCACTCCAGATGTTTTAGCCTATAACGCCCATCAGCCTTAGCCAGAATAGCCAATGGTGAGGGATGATGGGAGTTGTAAGCCCGGCCGAAACATCTGGAGGTCCACAAGTTGCCCAACCAGGGGTGGTGCTGCTGGGTACTGAAAAGATCCGGGGCTCAGTCACACAGGACAAAAAAAAAAAGCACAAATTTTCATATGCTAATTTACATATGCTCTAAAGTCTCTCTGTGTGTGTCTGTAAAGGACCCTGTCTCCTAAGGACACCCCTATTTGTAAAAAGGGACATATGGACAGGGGAGAGGAGGGCATCTGATTTCAGGGGGGCGGGGAAACTCAGGCAGAAAGATTTGGGGGGAGCAGCAGGAGGTGAAGCACATGTGGGCAAAAAGCCAGCTTGCCCAGGGGGATCCGGTGCGACAGAGATCCTCAGGGCCCCTGCACCTGTATTTCAGCAAGTGCCCCGGGACAGCAGGGTGGTGGGGCAGAGGGCCTCCCAGAGATTCGGGGCTCCAGACGAAAGATTCAGGGCTCCAGTCCTAGTGGGCCGCCCCCTAACACCGCCTCTGTGCTCCACCCCGGTAGATAATACAGATCTGGATGGACTGATGGTCTGACTTGGAAGAAGGCAGCTTCCCTACGTACCTATCCAGTTAACATCTGTCTCTTGGAGTCCATAACTAGCAGCAGCTGTATCCTACAGAGAGCCCCTGACTTCCACTGCCCATCCACGCCGGAAGGGGCAGCCATGCAGTCTGACTTGGCAGCATGAAACAACGCAAGCAACTTGGCAGCAGTATTTCCGGGGGCACAGGTGAAGGCCATCAAGAAACGCCTGGCTGTCTCACTCAGATTGCCTTGCAAAAGGAGGGCCCTTCCTTCTCAGAATATATCGGGCAGCTTCTGGCGCTGGCAAAATGTGTTCAGGCAGGAGACTGACTCTCATTGAGGTCATCGGAGGACATGCTCCTGCTGGCTTCATGTGGACCTATGGCCCGATTGGAGTCCACCCGGAGAAGGGCCTTCAGTGTGGTGGCTCCATTTCTTTGGAACTCCCTGCCTCTGGAGGTCAGGCAGGCTCTGACGCTGTGTTGTTTTCGGCACCTGCTGAAGATGTCTTTGTCCCGGGAAGCCTTCCTTGCTGACCAGCCCCGGTTTTAATGTTATCCCGCGTTTAATGTATTGTTCCTATTCTTTTATCTGTACAGTAATACCTTGGATTGCAAGTAACTTGGTTTGAGAGCGTTTTGCAAGACAAGCAAATGTTTAAATATTGATTTAATTTTTTTTGACTTGATATACAAGCGACGTCTTGCAATACAAGTCCTGTAGTACGGCTTAAATTAAAAATCTCTGTACAAATTTGGGGGGGGGTTTCGTTTTGATATAAGAGTGTTTTGGATTACAAGCACGTTTCCGGAACGAATTATGCTCTCAATCCAAGGCATGACTGTACTGTCTTTTTATGGCTCACCACCACTCTGGAATCTGCCTAGATATGGAGTGGTATGGTATACAAATGCTGTAAAAAAAAAAAAAAAAAAAAAAAAACTGAAATAAATAAATAAATCATTTCTCAAAGAGCTGGCAGTGCCATGATAGAGGCTTCGCTTCCAGTAAAGCCTTGCTTCTGATGACGGGCATCTCCCACCACACTTTTTTTTGGACCCACTATCAGGCAGGTAGTGTTAAACCAGTGCTTCTCAATTATTTTCTGTCATGCCCCCCCTAGGAAGAAGAAAACATTTCGCGCCCCCCGCGCGACTGTAAATAGTATCATTTGTCTATAAAATTGTTATAAGTACACCTCTGCATAACACTGTATCCTTATTAACGTATAAGAGAATAAAAAAAGAAAGAAATGTGGATCAATTTACAACAAAGAATAGCTTTATTAACTGTAGCAGAAAAGATTTAAAGGAGCACAGGATTTAAAGGAACACAATATTAAAAAAAACTTTTAACTGAGGTCAAACGAGCCCCCCTTTACGGAGCCTGCGCACCCCCCCTGGGGGGCCCGCCCCACTATTTGAGAAGCACTGTGTTAAAGCAATAGAAAAACCTGGACAACGTAGAGATGCTGCTGCACTGAGTTCACAAACCGCGAGCGATTAGGCTTCCCTCACATGGATGGATGGAGGGAGAGGAGGAGGAGGAGGAGGAGGAGGAGGAGGAGGAGGAGGAGGAGGAAGTGGTCAGAGAAAGAACGCGAGCAGGAAAGAAACAGGAGAGAGACCAAAAGAAATGAATGAAAGAAAGAGACTGATGAACATAGATTCAAGAGCCAGGGCAGATAAAAGGAAGGACCTCTTCACACAGCACATAGTTAAACTACAGAATTTGCTGCCCCAAGATGTAGTAACGGCCACCAACTTAGATGGCTTTAAAGGAGACTGGACAAATTAACAGAGGAGGAGGCAGGCTATCACTGCCGTGGTTCGCACAGAATGACAACCCAGAGTATGGGTTAGGTATGGGTTGTCATTTAATCGTGGGTTGTTGTTGAACCATGGGTTGTCGTTATGCACAAATCCTACACTATGGTTTAACCATGGGTTGTTAACCATTAACAACCCAGGAAGAGAACCCATGGCTTGTTGTTGGGTTGTGAACTTTGGGTTGTTCATGGTTAACCATTAACCCATAGTTAAATCACAGTGCAGTTTTCACAGGTAACAACAACCCACAATTCAACAACAACCCAAGATTCAATGACAACCCATACTCAACACTTTGGGTTGTCATTATGTGCAAACCATGACAGTGGTAGCCTTCTCCTCCGTGAATTTGTCCAGTCTCCTTTAAAGCCATCTAAGCTGGTGGCTGTTACTACATCTTGGGGTAGCAAATTCTGTAGTTTAACTATGTGCTGTGTGAAGAGGTCCTTCCTTTTATCTGCCCTGACTCTTCATCCTGATGAATCTATGTTCATTATGTGTGAACCAGGTCAATGCTATTAGTCCTGATGTCTAGATGCTACCTCCAGTATCAGAAGCAGTATACCTCTGTATACCAGTTGCTGGGGAACACAAGTGGGAGTCCTACTTGTGGGTTTCCCATGGGCAGCTGGCAGGCCATTGTGTGAACAGAATGCTGGACTAGATGGACCCTGCCTTGGGCTGTGCCAGCATGTTTCTTTTTTACTTTCTTGTGATGCTAAAAAATAAAAATACAACTGGACCCCATATTACAGACTGGAATTAAGAATGGAATCTGGGTTAAAGAGAGTGAAGTCTATTTGACCACCTTCAGCTTTGGGGGTGGGGGATGTCTATCACGTTTCTAGCCCCGAGTTTTGCCTTAGTCCAGCAGGGTTCACTTTATGATGGCATTTTAAGAATCTGTATTTTGAAGATACCCGTTGTGGCATCTTCTCTCTTTCTCTACTGGCTTAGCACCCAAGTGCCAAACTAAAACAAAACAGATCAACAAGATCTGCCACGGACGGCCTTCTCCTTGTCCCTTCAGCCAGAGCAGCTGGGGACGAGGTGGGGACGAGGAAGAGGGCCTTTTCTGTGGCGGCCCCCGTACTGTGGAACTCTCTCCCGAGTGACCTCCGCCATGCCCCCTCTCTGCTGAGCTTCCGCCGCTCATCAAAAACCTGGCTGTTCAGGTGGGAATATGGGGTGGGTTAAGATTTTAAAATTTTTATACTGTTTTAAATGTATTTTATTGTTTTTGTTCTATGTACATCGCCCAGGGTGGCCGGTTGCCGGCCAGATGGGCAATAAATAAATATAAATAATAAATAATAAAACATGAAAGGTATTATTCAGCCGTGTCGTAGCCGGGAGACCGTTTCCCCCCAACTCCTCTAGGGTTTTGTTTTTTTTGAAGCCAGACCTCCCTATGACATCATGAGCATCATCATAAGGAAAAATGGGGAGCTCCAGTGCTGAGGACAGCTGGGTGGGCTGGAGGCAGCAGCTTACTGGGGGGCTCCTCCAAAGCCAGGTATCACTGCTGGGTCAGCAGGAGGGACGGGGTGTGTTGGGGACGGGGCCAGTTACTTGCTCTCATCTCACACAACCCTTTCTATCTGTAGCTGCCCACTATGGCAGAACGACAGAGGAGGCTCCTTCTACTGGAACAGCGGAATCAAACTCTGGTGAGTCGTCCTTGAGAGTCAAAAGTTCCGCCCGGGCTGCAACTGTGCTACAAAAACAGAGTGGGAGGGGAGCGCTACAGCCGAAACGAATATGCACAAATAACCAGCACGGAGGGGCCTGGATTTCCTTTTTTCGAATGTGACATTTCAAATCCAACGTTTTCTAACACACATCTTGAACGTGAAATTCCGGCCCGTCATTTGGAAATCGAGACTTGTCGTTGACATCTCTTGACCGTTTTGATTTTGTCAGGCAGCAAATATGGAAATCTCATATGCTCTCAGCTTTCCAACACTGTCCCCTGCAAGATGCTGTTAGATACTAAATGCCATTCGATGTCACTCAGCTATTAAATACTTTAAATATTATTGTAAACCAACCGTCAAATATAATAAAATACGAATACCATTCCATGTCTTCTGTTGAGCACGGGCAAATGCCACATTCCACAGCATGTCAACTGTCATAGACTGTTAAATATAACTGATTTAAATCAAAATGCAAGGATGCTAAATACAGATATCAAGCTTTTCAGCAAACATTTGAGCCTTCAGGCAATAACTAGAGAATGTGTTTGACACCAGACTTCTTAGTCTTTAAGGTGCCACAGGACTCTTTGTTGCTTTGGGGAATGAATTTGTTTCAGATTTTATTGTTAGCATTTTATTGTTTTATTGTTTTATTGTTAGTTTATTGTTAGAATCTTGGTGGTTTTTATAATACCTACAGTGTTCTCCAACCTTGGGTCCCCAGATGTTTTTGGCCTACAACTCCCAGCATGCCCCAGCCAGCTATGCTGGCTGGGGCATGCTGGGAGTTGTAGGCCAAAAACATCTGGGGACCCAAGGTTGGAGAACACTGACCTAGAATATCAGCAGGTGACTCCTATTTCAGTCACGGGACTCCTTTTCCATTACAGGTTTTGCAGGTCTTATTTGGAGCTTCGTGGGAGCTATCGGTGCAGGACTCCATCCCCCAAAATAGGTTCCCCGCCATGGATAGCTCCTATATGAAGCTCCAAATTGAAACGTGCAAAGCCTGTAATGGAAAAGGAGCCCCACCGAAATAGGAGTCGCCCGGCCTCCCCTGAATATCAGCAAGCTTTCTCTCCGTGTCCGCACCACCACCACCACCACCACACACACATCTGAAACTTTATTTCCTACAGATGGAGAAGATCAGATCCCTTCAGAAGGCAAATGCAAACTTGCGACAGATGGTGAGCACCATGTATCCTAACACCCTTCTCAATCTCTAGATTTTAACAGGAGGAGGGGTTGGATCCCTTTGGCCAGTGCAACGTGATTCCCTCTGGCTGCTTTTGCTTCCCAAGGTAGATGACAACCCAGCTCAATGACCATTTTTTGTCCCTCAAAGCTCTTTGGGAGCTCCTGGAACCCTTGCAACATCTGTCCTCTGCCCTCAGCCCAAAGCCCACCCTCCGGAATGTGTGTTCTCAGCAAACATAAGTGACCATCTTCACTGCCTCTAATCTGGTCCATCTTCTCCCCCATCCTTGCAGAATTCAAGGCTGAGAGAGGAAAATGAAGGTGAGAGACTGACCTGGGTGCATTTGGCATCAACACATGGAACATTTTGCTTACCTGAAGCAAAATAGCCTGGCCTGGCCTGGGTGGGACCATCTGTTTGAAGCCACCCAACTGTGTGAAGAGCACCCCTTCAACGATGCAAGGACCAAATTTGTTGTGCTGTTACATCCATCCCGCATCCCCATGGAGAAGTATGGTTCCCCTGTTGGGAGTCCTCTCCAGACCTTTCCCGCTTCATGGGTCATCCAGGGCCGGTGTTATCATGAAGTCACATAAAGCTGTTGCTTTGGGCAGCATATTCAAGGTGGGGTGTCATTTCCCTCCAGCCACCATCCCTGTGTGCTGGTCCACACTTATGCTAACAGTGATACATTCCACTAGCCTTGGTACCTCCTTAAACCCAATCTACATCCCAACTAGTGCTACATAAATGCTTAGTTAATAACCACCCCCCACCAATCTTTTCTTAGAAGACTAATCATTGCTATCTTGTCTTCTCCTTAACAGTCTTCAAGTCAACAGAAGAAATTTTACTTAGGTATTTTAAAAAAAAAACAATTATGTACTATCCATTGATGTATTTTAAATTATTTTTATGTACTATGTTTGGCGTGCTAATTTGAAAAGAGATTTGTGTAACCCACCTTTTGGCCAATGTCTCCAAGTAGGCTAATGGCACATTTTTAAAAAAACAACAACACAAAACCATATCATATAAAATCACACTAAAACGATTTAAATATCCTGTAAATATTTGTGTTTACTGAAAATATTAATATACTGCCTTTCTATTCAAAATATCTAAAGCAGTTTACAATTAAGGATGTTGTATTATATTTAGATTATTTTATGGTTGTTTTGATGTTTGTGTTCCAGAACTGGAAGAAGGGCAGGATACAAAAATATCAAATAAATAAATAAATAAATAAAAAGTTAAAATTAATCTTACAAAATGTTTTTAAAACTCCCTTACAGAATTTAAACAACATCTAAAAATCAGATAGAAATGGAGAAAAGCAGACCAATGAAAGCAGGAGCACAATCCACCCATTAAAAGCCTTAAGGTGCAATCCTATCATGCATGTTTTAGACAGAAAAAAGCCCTACAGCTCCCAGCATGCCCCAGCCAGCTATGCTGGCTGGGGCATGCTGGGAGCTGTAGGACTTTTTTCTATCTAAACATGCATAGGATTGCGCCCTTAGAGAATTTAAAAAAAATATTCATTCATATTCATTCATTAGAATTTGAATATTAATGAGCAGCAACATTGATCATGACAGCCAAAACTAATCAGGACAACCCAGATTAGTTGCCACCTTTCAGACAGCGGTTCTTTGCCTTCAACCACTACATGCCATGCTGCAGAAATCACCACAGCTAAGGATTTTTATCCTGGCGCACAGGTGCATTTCTTCTGCATGCTGCCACTGAGCTGATCCGTATCTGTGCACCCTTTCTGATAACGCTGAATAATTATGAGCCCCCCCCCCTTCGCTCCATGGCAGTGCGCACACCCTGTATGTATGAAACCCAGGGGGCTCAACTCTCGCCTTTTCTAGTTCAAGCATCTCGCTCCCAGCTGATGCGCACTTCATGGCAGAACAAATTCTTGGCAACACGAATTTACAAATCCTTGTTTTGTAAACCGCCCAGGGAGCCTTTTGGCTGATGGGCGGTGAATAAATATAATAAATAGATAAATAGATAAATAAATAAATACGTACGCTGTCCGCACGCCAGTGTTCCTCCAGGGGAGCATGCAAAAAGGTGACAGGCCTTTTCAAATATGCAGTGGTTTCTTTTTTGTTTCAGGAACCCTGAGTGAGGCTCCTTCAGGCCGAACTTAGTTCTGTATCCTAATACAAATTATTTGGGGCAGCTGAATGCCCCTTGAGTCTCAAGACTTGAGAAATGTTACATCCAGCTGCTCATTGACCCCACGTCCCTTCCTTGAATTCCAGGGACAATAACAAGATCAAGAAGAAGGTCCACCAGTTGAAAGAGCTTCACGAATCTCTGGTGAGTGAGCTCTTATCTTCAATCAGGGCTGCCAGTGTTTCCTCTGACCCCTACTTCTCTGCCAAGTGGAGACGGGAGAATGGGTGTGAGCTACCACCACTGCCTTCTCCTCTCCAGAGAGCAGCAGCAAACTTAAAAGGGACAGGAAAAACTAGCTGAGTTGCAGCCTGGCAACCTCAGATTCTGGTCTGCCTGACATTAACATCTGCATTCGAGGGCTTGCCACAGGTGCCCCTGCCGTCTGAAGTGAGATGGGGGGGCCTACCAGAGAGCAGGCCTTCTTAGTGGTGGCACCCCCAATGGTAGAAAGCTCTCTCAGAGAGCTTCACCTGGTGCCTACCTTATTGTACTTCTAAACATTCATTTATTTATTTATAGCATGCTTATCCCACCCACCTCTCAGCCAAAAAGGCTCCCAAAGCAGCTTACGAGGATAAGAAATAAGACAGCCCCCTGCCTGCAGGCTTACAATCTAAAAGACATGACACAAAAGGAAAGGAGACTGGGAGGGAAGAGGGGGGGAAAGCAAATTCAAGAGGTCATGGAGTTGGATCTAAACACAGTGGAAGGGCTGCTGCTTCCTCTCCCTCTGATGACCTCAGCAGTTAGAGCTGGTAGCAGGAAGAAGCAGAGCTCACAGCTGGAGCTGTATCCAGGCACGACTGCTTCCTTCTCCATCTCCCACTCTTCCTTCCCTTCCCTCTGCTTCCTTTTGGGTCCAGGCAAAGACCTTTTCACTTTCTCAAGATTTTTAGGTTCTAACTGTTTTATGTTGTTTTTGTGATTTTGCAGCCATTTGGTTTATTATGTTTATTTTATTTTAATGTTTGTTATAGTTACATTTTAATAGTTTTATTCTTTCTCATAAACAACCACCCTAGGAATATGATTGCAGGACAGTATAAAAATGATTGTAATAAACAAACAAACCATAGAGCAAGCCTGGGATGCCAAAGTTCCAGGGGTGCCTGCCTCAGCTAGGCAAATATCTTGGGGAGAGAGCTGATCTCTGCATGTCTGGAAACTTTAGGATGGACCTACTTAGGCCCAAAACTTGGAAATGTTGCTCCAAATTGGCTTGATTTCTGTTCAGCAAATGTCCATTTCCATAATTAATCCAGAAATATCTTTCCCCTTTCCAGCAAATGATATTTACCTTCTAGAAGAACAGCTGTGTAAGTAGCACAAGATCCTTTGGCTCGAGACTGCATTGTCAAGTGTATTTACAGGGACTGGTTCCACCTGGCTCCATTTGCGTTTTAAGCAATCTGGTTTGAAAATAATTCTAATGAAGAATATTTTAGTGTGCTTTGGAGATGTCAAAAAAAAAAATAATGCTTGAAAACGACCCCAAGTATCTTGGGTGGGGTGGATTTAGAGATTTAAACGAAGTAAAAGAAGCCAGTGTGGCATAGTGGTTAGGGTGTTGGACCAGGAGATCCGGGTTCTATTCCCCGCTCGGCCATGAAACTCACTGGGTGACTTTGGGCCAGTCACTGATTCTCAGCCTAACCTACCTCACAGGGTTGTTGTGAGGATAAAATGGAGAGGAGGAGGAGGATTATGTAAGCCGCCTTGCGTTCCTTGCAGGAAAAAAGGCGGGATATAAATATAATAAATAAATAAATAAATAAATAAATCTTATTGAATCCAAGCAAAGCTGTGTTGTGGGCCATGATCCATGCTTTAAGTGCATGCACAATTCCTTTCATTTCAATGGGTGCTTCCAGACAGTGGGTTTCTGTCGCTAACAATCAGAAGGCACCGTGCGGCTATTCCCGCTTTTCTCCCTTAATGGATTTTTGCTGGCAAGAACAAAAGAGAAAGGAAGCGGTGGGAAAACACGGGAGGATCCGCCATAAAGTTCAATGAATGGTGCAGTGTGATTGCACAATAAAAGCTTCATTTGGAAGCACCCAGTTGTTTTGCATAAGGCCAGTTGTGTTCCAGGCCAATTGTGCCCAAAGGAAATGTTAGTAAAACAGCAAGAGGGGAAGGCACATGTATACTGTATCATCATGAAAACAAAAGGGGGAAGAAAATTCTTGGGTGCCTGGAAAGAATGTTTATTTTGCCCAATGTGTTAAGGAAACAATCTTTTTCCTTCATCACGGGCTGCTTGTCTTTTTTCAGATGTATTCAGATGCTCTGCATTTTACTGCAGAACGGATACTGGAAGGAGCCTTTTTCTCAATACATCTGAAAAAAGACAAGCGGCCCCTGATGAAGGGAAAAGATTGTTTCCAAAACACTCAGGCAGGGGAGCCTGATGACTCCTATGTCAGTGGGGCTCCTTATCCATTGCAGCTTTTATTCTGAGCTTTATAGGAGCTATCCGTGGTGCTGAACTCCAACCCCCCCCCTCCACCCAAATAGGTTCACCACCATGGATAGCTCCTATAAAGCTCAGAATAAAAGCTGCAATGGATAAGGAGCCCCACTGGCATAGGAGTCGGCAGCCTCGCCTGGTGTTGGGCAACGGAAATGTTACCGAGGGCTCAACCGCCTTTTCAGTTCCTCTGTTTTATTTTTAAAATAATTTCAACTTTAACATTTTCAATCCTCCCCCCCCCCGACCTGATTTTGGGACCTACTGCAACCTGACCGTTGCTCTGTAAATACAACCTATAAAAACCTTTAAAGAGAGGAAGGAAAGTTGCATATGGCTGGGAGATCTTCCTTTTGTGTGACTGGGTTGCTGAGTGCAAACTGCAGATGCTGTGAAGAGAGAGAGAGAGAGATTTTTCCCCCCTGGAGTGAGAGTCAGTTGCTTAGCGACGGTGCAAAACAAAAAGGATCTTATTTCTAGCTTTGGTTACAGGGATGCAGCTGTGTGCATTTGTGCAGATTAGGGAGGGAGGGAGCAGATATTGATGGCTGCAATCCTATGCACAATTCCTTGGTAGTAAACAAACATACACAGGATCAGCCTGCAAGAGATGGTTCACACACACCTCGTTTCCTCTGCTCAAACACAATGCTTTCCCCCTGCCCTGCCCATGTATAATTCCCCCCAAAATGTATTGCTTGCACAGAACATACAGTGGCCATTGCCGAATAAAATCCATCTTTTCTTTCTCCCTCTCTTCCTTATTTCCAGCTACACTCAGGGCTCTAGCCCGAAATATTGTAGCGAGTGCGCCTCAGGGTCCGCTAAGAAGCAGGCAGCAGGAATCTAAATACAGATAGCCTAATATGCTTGGTAAAGTTGTTTAACTGTTATTCAGCATTAATGAAATAATGTCTAATTTTGTAACATTTACAAACAAGGGCTGGTGCTTGTCAGTTATCCCAGTGCTTTTTTGCACTCATTGGCCAAAACATGGGAAAGTATAAGCAAGTTTGCTTCTTAGTGAACCATTGGATAAAATTCTGGCTACACGCTTTCCCCTACACCTCCCATCAATAAAAAGGATAGTGATGTATCCTATTTTTTTATATGAATGCTGAAAACTCAGGGAAGAGGCCATGAAACGTGGCTTTTCAGGCGGGAATATGGGGTGGGTTAGGATTTTTAAGTTTTGTACTGTTTTTAATTGTGTTTTATACTGTGTGTGTGTGTGTCCCATCCCGCCCGCCCCCCCCTGTATTTTATTGGATTGTACATCGCTCAGAGTGGCCGGATGTCTGGCCAGATGGGCGATTGATAAATATAATAAATAAATAAATAAATAAATGAATAAATAAGCAAGCTATGGATAAATGCATTGGCTGCATTAGAGATGCAATATTGTTTGAATCCCAAGTATGGACCTACCTGTATGTGGTGGTTCTATTGCCTGATCTTTACTGGTCATGTGAGACATTTGTTGAATGACAAACACACACATGTGTAAATTGGACTTCACAGGAGTAAACGGCTTTCCTCCACCGGTTTTGAACTTGACCTCTGTTTTCTGTAGGTGCCTGTACTTGCCAAGGAGACAGCAAAAGGTAAGCAATCGCCCTTGTAGCTGGGCTTTCCCTCTCTACGATTTCTCCTGCTCTGTATCATTCTGACCCCGCTTCCATCCGGAATAGTCTTGGCATGGTGTCCAGGGAAGATCCTCATCAGTAACTTCAGATTAGACAGGACAATTTAATTTGCAATTGGAAAAAAAGAACGCAGGCAGGGGGTGGGTTCGATAAGGCACACTGCATAGAAAGCTACACCCCCGATGCGCCCAACAGACGATCGGGCACATCGTGGGTAGGGTGCCTCCTCCCCCACTCCTCCCCCCTTGGTCCTCCCGCAGCTATCCCAGGGGACACCACTTGCCTCCGGCACTTCTCCTCCTCCAACTAAGTTTGGGGGCTTCTGGTCATCGTAATAGGATTGCACCCTTAGAGTGCTTCCAGACAGAGGCCTCCTAGCTCTACCAGTTAGTAGAAGGCCCTTGTGGAGCTATTCCAGTTTTTCTTCCTTAATGGATTTTCTGCAGTAAGAACAAAGACGGAAGAAGCGGGGGTGGGGGGAACACAGGAAGGGTATGAGCGGAAGGCAACATTGTCTCGACCCCCTCAAAACATTCTGTGAATGAGGCAGGCCAAGGGCGCAACGAAAGCCTAGTCTGGAAGCACCCTTTGATTAACGAATGTGTACAGCAGCCCTCTGGGCACTCTCCAGCAGGGACGTCTAAGCATTTTTATTAATACAGAAAATTGCATCAAATGGTCCCTTGCATTTTACAAATGTAATAAGCCTGAAATCTCTCCGTGCGTTTGGGACATCATTTTTGCTTCCCGGAAGAATTTCGCTGCTTGGAATCAATTGGACGGTGTGCATGGTGGTTTGGCTTGGCTTGGTTTGGTTTTCCACTTGTCAACGAAGAAGATGCTGGGCACAATTTGGATTTTATTTTATTTATTTATTTATTTATTATTCTACTTATACCCCGCCTTTTTTCCTGCAAGGAACCCAAGGCGGCTTACATAATCCTCCTCCTCCTCTCCACTTTATCCTCACAACAACCCTGTGAGGTAGGTTAGGCTGAGAGTCAGGGACTGGCCCAAACCCCAAAGTCACCCAGTGAGTTTCATGGCCGAGCGGGGAATAGAACCTGGATTGCCCGAGTCCGAGTCCGAGTCCAATAATTGACAACGTTCTGGATTTGCACGTTTCCCAACATTAGTAGTGGACGGATGGCACGTTTTTAGAACTGGAGTTTCCACGCTTGAAACCTGTCTGTGTTCTTGGAACGTACAAAGGATACACGTTGGAAACCAAACCAACCATCCTCCTCCTCTCTCGGAAATGCCTTCTCTAATTAGTGTTACGTTCTTACCTCGGATGCCCTGGCTTCCAAAAGCGAGGGCTTGGCAAACGGCAGGCAAAGAGAGGATGTTCATTAGAACGGCCTTCCCCAACCTGGTGCCCTTCGGATGTGCTGGACTACAACACCCATCATCCCAGGCCAACATGCTAGACGGGGATGATGGCAGCTGAACTCTAACACATCTGGAGAGCACTAAGTTGGGGGAGTCTGCTTTAAAAGTTTGACGCTGGGGAACTGCAAGTGTCAAACCCAACTGAAACTGTTTGGTATTCAACGGGGTATCTTTGCTGCCCTGTTCCTTTTTAATGGCCATCATTCCTACTTTTCCTACTACAAAACTCCCATCTCCATGGTCATTCTTCTGCCTATCTTCCCTCCATCCTTACCTACTTGCTGTGCCTCCCCTGACAAACAAACAAATCACAAAATCAGCTCCAACTACTAACAATGAAAGCAATCACACCGCGATGTACTGCACTACACCATGGGGTTGTCCAGTTAACTCCAATGCACTTCAAATGGCTCTCCCCCGCCACCAAAAAAACCCTTCTATTTGTGAGCAAATGGCTGCTCTAGAAGCTTTTGTGTCTGTACTGCAGATGGAAAGTGAGAATGGACAAAAAGACGGGAGAGCACCAGCGCTAAATTGCCCTCAATGCTATGATTGCCTTGTGGTCTCCATTTGCCTTAATCTGGCCCTAGGGGGAGATTAGGGGGTTGTTGAATTTGCTCAGATTGGGCGGGGGGGGGATCCCAGCAGGAGATCCCCCCCCCTAATCCCTGACGCTCACCCCTTCTTTTTCATTTTTCCTCAGTGAAGAGAATACAGAGCCGTTCAGCCTGTGAGGAGGGCCAAGTCAGTTTGAGGAAGCACAACCACTTCTCTGCAAGACGTCGTCCTCCATGCCTCTGCAGGCCTCCGTCCACCAGTTCTGGAATAAACTCCATCCGTGTCTTCCATTCCCTGCTGCTGGAAACCTTCTGCTACGAGGCCTTAATTCTTGGTTTCGGTTGGGAGTAGGAATAGCTACTTGGGAATCCCTCCCTGACCCAATTTGAAATCTGTTTGGAACCAGTTTAAGGCCTTTCAGGATTTCCCTCAAAGGATCGAACCAAAGTTCTGTGAAGGCGCTGAGAACGAGTCCCCAGGGTTCCCCATGAGTGCCAAGTGTGACCTTTAAAAACGTACCTACATTTGGAAGCTCTCTTTGTCATGGACAGTTTAAGCTCCTGGGTGCGGCTTCCTAAATCAACGTGATGCTCCAGTTAAGGCAGTTGAGAAGGGGGGAGAACTGCACAGAAGTTGGGACGCCACCAAAGGATCAGAGGTCAGGGGAAAGCGGGGGATCCTTCTGAGGAGCCCCCGAGGGCCAGACTGGGACCCCTGGCAGGCCAGATTTAAACCACCAGGCGGAGGTTCTGCATCCCTGATCAAAGGCGTGTGCCAAAGCGAGCCTCCCCGGGACTTCCGTTAATGTTGCGCGTAGTACACGAGTCCCCATAAAGTGATCTTTCCTAAGGCGGTTTGATGCAGAGGATACTTTGCTGGGAAATCACTGAGTGAGTGGGAAGCTCTGAGGTTTGGAGGCTCACCGGGGAAGTTGTGTGTGTGTGTGTGTGTGTGTGTGCACGCGCACACGTGCACATCCAATATAAATTGGCTTGAAAAAAAGCAGGGTATTGCTTGGCCTAGACTTCTTTCCTACCCTGTGGGTGGGTGTGTCAAAACAGCTCCAAAGACTGGAATAATTTTCAGGGCTTTGAAGAATGTGAATACTTTTCAAGGGTGCCCATGTGGCTTAACCATTACATTCAAGCAGCTGAGAGTATCTCAGCCCTGAGGGAAGGCAGCAGAGAAGCCCAGGCCGGGAGCAAATGCCATCGGCTCCTGAAATGACCATCACTGGCCTGAGAGGACTGGTGCATGTTTGGTTTGGGGTGTGTGTGTAACATTTGTTTGTTTGTTTGTGTATTTAAACATTGTAAACCGCTTTAAACTCCGCTGCGCCGAGCAGTTACATCCCTACGACTACTTGTATTGCAAGACATCGTTCGTTTATCAAGTAAAAATTTATTTTAAAAAATTTGCTTGTCTTGCAAAACGCTCTCAGACCAAGTTACTTGCAATCCAAGGTATTACTGTATACCTTGGATTGCAAGTAACTTGGTTTGAGAGCGTTGTGCAAGACAAGCAAATTTTTAAATATTTATTTAATTTTTTTTTTTTACTTGATATACAAGCGATGTCTTGCAATACAAGTACTGTAGTACGGCTTAAATTAAAAATCCCTGTACAAATTTTTTGGGGGGAATTTCATTTTGATATAAGAGTGTTTTGGATTACAAGCACGTTTCCAGGAACGAATTATGCTCTCAATCCAAGGCATGACTGTATAATGCAGTGATTAGTAGGAGCCAGTGTTAGCCCTGGGACTCATGTCTTGTTCTTCTTTTGATCAGGTTGCTAGTTTAGTCGATTGTGGGAATGTCGTGGACATAACTGATCTTGATTTCACCAAAGCATTTGACAAAGTCCCTCATGATATTTTGGTTAGCAGACTGGTTAAGCAATAATACCATCAGGTGGTTTCTCCGCTGATTGGAAAACCATAATCAAACAAAGAGTGCCCCTCACCTGTTCCTCTTCAAACTGGAGGAAATGTTTGAGTGGGGTACCACAGGGCTCTGACCTGGGCCTGGTATTCTTCAATATTTTTTATCAATGATTTAGATAAATGATTATCCATACTGGCTTGGGATGATGGGACGTAGTCCAATCCATCTGGAGGGTACCAGCTTGGGGGGAGGCTGATTTAGATGAAGGGGTGGAGGGAATCCTTATCAAATTTGCGGGTGACACAAAACAAGGAAGGATCAATAACAACACAGAAAACAGGAATAAAATTCAAAATGACCTTAACAGAATGAAAAACTGGAAAAATTAACAAAATGAAATTCAGCAGAGATAAATGAAAAATCCTGCCATTTAGACACCCCCCCCCAAAGGTGGGGGGAATCAAATGCAGAAATATCAGATGGGGATACCTGGATTGGCAGTAGCCCATGTGAAAAGGATCTTGGGATTGTGTTGGATCATAAGCTGAAGGTGAGCCAGCAGTGTGATGAGGCTGCAAAAAAGGCGGGTGTGATTTTTTAGGCTGAATTAATGGAGCCATAGTTTCCAAGTCATGGGAAGTAACAGTTGCACTTTATTCTATACTAGTCAGATTTCATCCGGAGTGCTGTGTCCAGTTCTGAGAACCACATTTTACGAAGGAAATAGAAAATTGTGGAACTCATTCAGAGGAGGGCAGTGAAGATGGGTCAGTGTGTGTGCGATGGAGAACAAGTCCTATGAAGAAAGAAAGCTTAAAGGAACTGGATATGTTTAACCTGGGGAAGAGAACACTATGGGGTGGGGGCACGATGGAACTCTTCAAATCCTGAGGGGGCAAAGGCTTGTTGTCTGTTGCCCCAAACCATGACTTTGAGGTCTTCAAGCAGGAGCTGGAGAACTATCTGTTGGTTGGGGATGTTTCCCTACATCAAGCCAGGAGTGATTCATACAAAAGTAGAAAAAATGGGGGGGGGGAGAGAGACATCCCCCCCACAAAAAACAGCCTAATGTGGACTGAGCGTGCTCCGTGGCTACAGTACGCTGAGTGTCTCTTGGGTGGTGGAGGAATGGAGTCTCCTTAAAAAAAGGCGTGGCTGGCTAGAACCTTGCACAGGACAGGAGCACTCCACTCTGCAACAGTTTTTCGCAGGTCCTGCTTAGAATACGCTAATAGCAAACGTGGGCGGCTGAGTGCCGATCAGTTTGGAAGCAAAAACGGAGCCACACACACACACACAACGAAAGGTACTGGTTTCTTTCTCTATATTGGGGGATTTCCTTAGGTACTCCGAAGTATGTAAACTGAAAGCATTTTTTAAAGAAGCAAACAAAGTGGCCCACGCCACCCACATAAGTTCCCAAGACCTCTGGACTATTGAGAACAGCTGAGATGTAGAATATTATCAGGGTGTGGTTCTGGAAGGAAAATAGGGGGGGGGGTGCAGGAGGAAAAGGGGATTGGCCTATGCAAGTCTCCAAAGCTTCTAGAAAGAGTGTTCTCCAACCTTGGGTCTCCAGATGTTGAAATGAGCTGGATGAGGGCTCTAGTGAAGGCAAGCCTTGTAGGAGTTTACCCATCTCGGACCTTCGGGTAGGTGTGGTAATTCTCCATCGGGCGGCAAGGCTGTGCTGGATTTAACCCTTGAAGAGAATACCCTCAGGTAACATAGGTGTATGCCTGAGAGATATTAAGGAATCAGGTTTTATTGTGTTTTAGCTCTATTTCTGTGTACTAACGTGTCTCTCTCTTTATTTTGTGTGCTTCCCTCATTTCCCACCTTTTGTTGTAAAATGCTACCAGAAAAAACCTTGTCCTGGTTTTACCCCACATGGTGTTTGTGGATTGCTCTGCTTGGTTCAGTATCTAAATCCAAGTTACAGAATTAAAGGCGAGTCCCTGAACAGAGATCCAAGCAGGGTTGCAGACAGCTGAGGCTGGCAATCTGGTACCTTGAGATCTCTGGGGGGTCTTGGTTCCTTTGGAGTAGGAAAGGGTGGGGGTGTGGCGGGCCAGCCAGCCCCCCCTTCCTCCACAATATTGATAAAATGCTCAGATTCAGGGCTTGCAGCTAAGCCCCAACTGTGTGTGGCACTGGACTAAGGGCTTGTTGTCCAGAGGCAGGAGAAAAATAGCATCCTTTTTTTTTTTCCTTTTCTCCTTAAACCTCTTCCCATCACACCAAGCTGTAAGCTGTCGTTTCCGGCTGCGCGCTCCTTTTAGGACAGGGGTGCAGAAACATGGATGTCACCTGGCCTCCAATCTTGGCTGTGGGGAGCGATTCCGTAGGGCACCGGCGGTGTCAGAGGAACCAGACAAAGAACGATCCAAAACATAAAGTCCTCAACGGCAGAACAGGCGGAAGATAATTAAACCTAAATTACAACGGCTGTGAAGGCGGATGAAGGCTGCAGCAGAGAATGGTTTTCCAATCGTCAGGGTAACCGTGCCATTGGATCTCTGCCGTACTCTGTCAAGTTTGTGTGGTGATTCGTTGTGCACCGATCTCCCCACATAAAACAGTTTCACGCACAGGCGTCTTCCAACCCAACCCATCCCAACCCAACCCAAACAAACAAAGAGTCTACACAATCTTCTTTAGAATTTCCTCCTTTTATCCCGGAAGACAATCTTACTCGGTCACGAGTGATCGCCTGATGATGATGATGCAGAAACAAAATCAGAGGCCTGGGAACCGCACATCTGGGCCTCTGGGCTTCCCCCGACGGCCATGCCCCCTTCCCCCGGCTCCCCCAGCTCCCCCCTCCTACACCAGCTATTGTTCGGTGGCTTCCGGGCTTTTCTGCAGTTTTTCCCCCTACCCTAAAAGGTCAAAATGCCCTCCGACGGCAGTTAGTGACTGGCAGTAAGCTACAAGATGCTGGTACAGTCATGCCTTGGATTGAGAGCATGATTCGTTCCGGAAACGTGCTTGTAATCCAAAACACTCTTATATCAAAACAAAATCCCCCCCCCAAAAAAAATTTGTACAGAGATTTTTAATTTAAGCCGTACTACAGGACTTGTATTGCAAGACGTCGCTTGTATATCAAGTCAAAAAAAAAATATTAAATCAATATTAAAAAATTTGCTTGTCTTGCAAAACACTCTCAAACCAAGTTACTTGTAATCCAAGGTATTACTGTATTATTATTTTTTGTACCTTGGCCCCGCCCCTTTCCCCCGTGGCTCCACCCACCACCGATCAGAAAAGGGCCGCAGGGAGAACAGATCCGTACCTGAAGCTTAAACGTGGGATTTGTTTGTTTGCTCACATCTGTTTGGGAGTGGTCGGAAATGTACAGTCAAATGACCTATGGAGCGTGCCCAGAGTTCATCCGTTGTTGTTGTAGCCGGGGCCCACAGAGAGAGAGAGTCTTGGGGTGCTGTAATGAAGTCAAATAACTTTGTTGCGGCCTAGACGTTTGTGGGCCACACAGAGCCCTCTTCACCAGATGCATGAAGTACCTAGGGAAGCAGGCCTGATACTGAGTCAGGCCACTGGTCCATCTAACCCAGTATTGTCGACACCGACTGGCAGCGTCTCTCCAGGGCAGTGTTCTCCAACCTTGGGTCCCCAGATGTTTTTGGCCTACAAAAACATCTGGGGACCCAAGGTTAGAGAACACTGCTCCTCCAGGGTTTCAAACAGGATTCTTTCCCAGCCCGACCTGGAGATGTTGCTGCCGGGGATCGAACCAGGGGACCTTCGGCTTGCACAGCATGTGCTCTATGCCTGAGCTATTTATTTATTTATTATATTTATGAATCGCCCATCTGGCCAGACATCCGGCCACATCTGAGCGATGTACAGCCCAATAAAACACAAGAGGGGGGGGGGGAACACACTCTCACACACACACACAGTATAAAACACAATTAAAAACAGTACAAAACTTAAAAAATCCTAACCCACCCCTATATTCCCGCCTGAAAAGCCACGTTTTTAATGCCCGGCGGAAGCTAATCAAGGAAGGGGCATGGCGGAGGTCACTGGGGAGAGAGTTCCATAAATTGGGGGCTGCCACAGAAAAGGCCCTCCTCCTAGTCCCCACCAGCCTGGTTTCTCTGGCTGATGGGACAGGGAGAAGGCCATCCGTGGCAGGATCTTATTGAGAGGCCGACTTGATGTTGCTGGAGTCGCTCCTTGAGATAAACTTGACTGGAGTCATACAGGGTTTTAAAGGTCAACGCCAACACCTTGAATTCGGCTCGGCAAACAACTGGTGGTAGCCAGTGCAACTCTTTGAGCACTGGAGTGATGTGATCACGCTGGCAGCAGCCTTTAACCAGGCGAGCTGCTGCGTTCTTCTGTACCAGTTGCAACTTCCGAACCGTCTTCCAGGGTAACCCCACGTAGAGCTCATTACAGTAGTCTAGGCGAGAGGAGACCAAGGCATGAACCACTGATGGGAGCAGGTGATTAGGAAGGAATCATCAATTAGCTACAGCCCCACCCAAGTAAGAAGGTGCCTCTGACCATGTGCAGAGTGCTTTACCTAAGAAGCTGCCTCATACTGAGTCAGATCCTTGGTTCGTCTAGGCCAGTATTGCCAACACGGACTGGCAGCAGCCAGCAGCTCTCTGAGGTTTCAGGCAGGATTCTTTCCCAGCCCTACCTGGAGCTGCCAGGATCGAACCGGGGACCTTCAGCATGCAAAGCAAGGGCTCTACCACTATTGTCCTTTTGAAGGTGTCTTCCGTTTGACGGGCCGTCCCGTCCAGGCCTGGCGTGTGAAGTCCAAGAGCCATCCGAAGGAAGAGTGGGCGGGCCTCGACGTGGCCCATCGACGGGCCTCTGACCATGTGCAGAGTGCTTTACCTAAGAAGCTGCCTCATACTGAGTCAGATCCTTGGTTCGCTTAGCACGTGGATCATCATCATCATAATCAGGCGATCACTCGTGACCGAGTAAGATTGTCTTCCGGGATAAAAGGAGGAAATTCTAAAGAAGATTGTGTAGACTCTAGCGATGGGTCCGTAAGTGACTGTGGAGGCCAATTCTAGATCCACAAAGCTTCCCACAGTGAGGACACAGGTTACCAGATAGAAGATGGTCCTGTAAAGGATTCATTTGACGTGCTTTTCGCTTAGCACGTTTCTCCCTTTCACCTTGCACTCGGGCTTCTTCAAAGTCCATGGAACCTTTGTGAAAGGCCAACCTCCAGTTAGATCATTCATGGGCCAGAGCTTCCCAGTTTTCGATGTTTATATTGCATTTTTTTAGATTAGCCTTATGAACATCTTTAAACCTCTTATATTGACCACCGATATTCCGCTTTCCATCCTTGAGTTGGGAGTAAAGTAACTGCTTTGGGAGACGGCAGTCAGGCATTCGAACAACATGACCGGTCCACTGAAGTTGGCGTTGAAGGATCATTTTTTCAATGCTAGTAGTCTTTGCTGTGCTGAGCCGCCCTCGCTTTGGCGTGCTGCACTGCGTCGCTGCTTAAACGACAGGCAGTCCCCGGGTTACGAACGAGATCCGTTCGTAAGTCTGTCTTTAAGTCGAATGTGTACGTAAGTCAGAACAGAAGCTGCGCAATGTTTTCACAGCGTCGCAAAGGATAGTGCGTGAATTCGTAAATAGAAACCATTGTGTTTAACTCAGATTTTTACGTATTCGGCGGTCCGTTCTTAAGTATGAGTTGTCCGTAAGTCGGGACGTTCGTAACCCGGGGAATGCCTGTATGGAGATTATTTCTAAATTTGCACCTATACACATAAATTAGCATGTGCAAATGTTTGTTTGTTTGTTTGTTTATTATTATTATATTTATGAATCGCCCATCTGGCCAGACATCCGGCCACTCTGAGCGATGTACAATCCAATAAAATACAAGGGGGGGGGGGGGGAAACACACACAGAGTATAAGACACAATTAAAAACAGTACAAAACTTAAAAATCCTAACCCACCCCATATTCCCGCCTGAAAAGCCACATTTTTAATGCACGGCGGAAGCTAATCAAGGAATGTTATGCAAATTGGTGCCCTTCTTTTCTTTTCTTCTTCTTCTTCTTTTTGTGTGTGTGTTGCAATTCCTCTTTTTAAGCAATGCATAAGTGGCCACCCTAGTAAAACCAATAGTTCTGAAGCAACAATCATTGTATTTGTAGGCACATCATGCGGTAGCAGGTACCGCCTTCGAAAAGGCCATCTGTGCTCACGCTGGCTCAGCTTGTCTGAGTGGGGAAAGCTTAGCAGGGTCAGGCCTGGTTATTCCTTGGATGGGAGACCCCTCCTCTAGTTTCCTGCACTGAGCAGGGGGTTGGACTCGATGGCCTTGGAGGCCCCTTCCCACTCTAGTGATCCTATGAATCTTCCTTCCTGCGTGCGAGAGAAAGGGGGGGGGGGTTGCGTGCAAGGGTTAGGCCAGGCTGGGTTGTGACTTGTCGGTCTCACCCACCTGGGCTGGCTTCTCTTTCATCCTGGCTTTTAAACCTTGGTTGTTTGGGTTAATTCTCTGGTGACCTCATGAAGGACCCCGCTCAATTTATCGCTTGACTTTGTTGATCCGAAATGGAGTAGAGGCCTGCCCTTCCTATGGATGCCCAACGATCCTTCTCGTCAGTTTCAAGAGGCAGAGGCCAACAAATCAGAGCTCTTCTGCAGGAGCTGGACTGGTGGTGGCTCACCGGCTCCACAGAGATACAAAATTCCACTTTGTCCCAGCAGCTGCCTGCTCAGACAGGCTTGGAACAGCAGAAGGAACTGCTGTGCTGGATCAGACCGCAGGCCTGGCTGAGCCAGGATCCTGTTGCTTCCTGCAGCTAAGTGCTGGGTGCTTCTTCTTTCTTTCTTTTTTTTTAATTTGTTTATTTGAATTTTAACATATACAAGACAACCGAACAACCAACAAAACATCTAATCCATTACAGAAATTGTATTAGATCAGAACAAAGTAAATCCCCCCCCCCCCCCGAACCAACATTCAAAGGAACAAATCTGGCTGGGCACCTTTTCCGGAGTCTTTTTCGGCCATAAAGTAGTCAGTTTTGTGATAGGTGGATATTTGTAAGTTTATTGCATCCAAATGTACTGGAAGGCTTGAGGTATTTTTGTTGTAGATGTTCTGTATGAAAATTGGATAAAAGGCCACCATTCTGCTTCAAAAGAGTTTGTTTTCTTTTTTCCCCTTGCAATTCTCAATTTTTGAGTTAGTTTTTCAATTAATGCAATTTCCCATACCACATTATACCAGTGATTGATGGTTAGCCCTTTGGCATCTTTCCATCCTCTTGCTATTAGTGATTTAGCAGCTTGTAATAGAAATCTTATTAGGTTCTTGTATAATAAATTTTTATTATCTCTTTGAAAAATGTTTAATATTGCTAATTCTGGCGTTTTAGTTATCTCTGTCCCTACAATTTTAGATATTTCTTTGAAAACTATTGTCCAGAAGCGGGATACTTGCTTGCAGGACCACCACATATGTTTGTGTGATCCGATTTCTCCACAGGCTCTCCAGCATAGGGGAGAGTACTTAGTTTTTATTAATATGAGATATTTTGTGAGGAGTCCAGTGCCATTTCTGTATTATTTTCAGTGAGAGTTCTTTGAATTTTGTTGAAATTGCTTTAAATGGGAATTCATCCCATATATTTTCCCATTCTTCGTCTTCTATTTGCATTCCCCATTCTCTTTCCCATTTTCTTTTAAGAGGAAGGCTATTTCCCATGTCTGTTTTTATCAGAAGTGCATATAAATCTGACATTAATCCTTTTTTCCTGATCTGTAAAAGTTAATAATATCTTTTCAAATTGTGTCAGATCAGATCTCTGGTGCCTTGTTTTTTCACATTCTCTAGTCTAATGAATGAGCTTATTTGGTACCATTGTAACCAAGTAATTGCCGTATTTCGTAATGTGCTGGGTGCTTCTAGCTAGCAAGCAAGCAAGCTGTGGGCAGCCCCTCCCCGTATGCATGTTAAAAAAAAGAACTTGGCTGCCTTGGATCGAAGGCCCATCCAGTGCGGCAGCATCCCACTAACGCACAAGCGGGTCATGAAAGCAAGAGAACATCAGATGAGCGCTGCTGGACTGGACCAGACCATCTGTTTCCCACACTGGCCAACCAGACGCCCACAAATAGGACATGAGTGCAACAGCACCCTCCTGCCCATGTTCCCCAGCAACTGGTAAACAGAATCATACTGCCTATGATCCTGGATGGGATATACAGCCATCATGACTAGTAGCCACTGATAGCCAGGGCCGGATTAACATAGGGGCGATTGGAGCGGCCGCTCCAGGCCCAAAGCAGACAATAGGCCCACAATATAGGGACACGCACGATTTGAGTTAGCTCTGATCGTTATCATTCAGCATAATTAATGATTTTTTCAAGATTAGAAAGGTGTTTTAAGCACATCTGCATTACAGGCTTGAGGCAAGACCTAGCAAGAACTGTTGTTCTCAAATTAGCATTTCGGTAGGTTTTTGCATTTCAATCACTGTTACTACATTTCTTTGAAGCATATGGGGGCTTGCTAGGGTCTGTAATATTCAGATTTAGAAGGGACCTCTCTCTCCAGCCTCGAGCAAAAGATCTTTCTGATTCGCAGCTCAATTGTTCAAATGCTAGTTTAACAAAAAAACAAAAACGAAAACGAAACAAAGCAACAAGAACAACACAATTATTCTTGGTCAAGCAAAGCTTCCTGGCTTTTTGTTGTGGCTTTTTCTTTTTTAATAAATAAATTTGGGGGAAATTGGGAAGACCCTTACTGATGAGCTGCAGGAGTTTTTGAGTTTTGGCACTTTAATGGTACCGGTAATTAAAATATTTAATTTGTTTTAATATAAAATTGCGTCTTCATTTTATTTATTTCCATAAAAAGGCCCACCAAAATCCTCAGCACCAGGCCCATAATGCTCTTAATCCGGCCCTGCTGATAGCCTTCTCCATGAATTTGTCCAAGCCCCTTTTAAAGCCTTCCAAATTGGTGGCCATCAGTACATCTTGTGGAAGTGAATTCCATAGTTCAATTCTGCGCTGTGTGAAGAAGTCCTTCCTTTGATCTGTCCTGAATCTCCCACCAATCAGCTTCATGCGATGACCCCGTTGGGTTCTAGTTTTAGGAGAGAGGGAGAAAAATGTCTCCCTGTCCACTTTCTCCACACCAGGCATCATTTTTATAAACCACTCTCAAGTCCTCCTTTGCTCTCTTTTTTTCCTAAACCAAAAAAACTCCAAACTTTGTAACCTTTCATTGCATTTATTACATCTCTATGTAACCGGCCAATAGCCAAAGTCTTCTGGGTGGTTTACAAAGATTAAAACCCTAGAAAATACATAATATAAAACCAACGTACAAAAATATAATTATGTGAAAACAATGTCCTCAGCAGGGAGTTGCTCCAGCCCCTTGGTGATTTTGGTTATCCTTTTCTGCACCTTCTCCCACTCGTTTCCAGACCAGTACACTATGTATCAAATGTGGCTGCACCAGAGATTGGACAGACGTATTTTGAAACTGGCAGTTACCTATATTTTCAGTTCCTTTCATAATGATTCCTAACATGAAATTCACCTTTTTCACAGCAAGCCGCACACTGGGTCAGCATTCTCATCGAGCTGTCCACCATGACCCCGAGGTCCCTTTCCTGGTCAGTCACCACCAGCTCAGCCCCCATCAGTATATATGTGAAGTTAGGAAATATTTTTTTTACGCCAATATGCATCACTTGACATTTACTTACATGGATGGAACCACATTTGCCATTTTATTGCCCAGGCACCCAGTTTGGAGAGATCCTTTTGGAGCTCTTTGCAATCCCTTTATGTTTTTATCACCTTGAATAACCAGGTGTCATCTACAAACCTGGCCGCCTCACTGTTCACGCATAACTCTAGATTATTAATGAACGAGTTAAAAAGAGCACTGGTCCTAATACTTGGTGCTCTCCCCTGTTCTCTGTCTCCAGCATTCTACAGATCCTCCCTATTACCAACTGCATGTGCACATGAGCACAAGCAAACTGTGATTGGTACGTAGCTGGCTTTCCTCAAGAGGGAAGCCTTGGTCCACTGCTACGAATGCACTCTTCAGCCCGCACAAACCACCAAGTCAGGCACGCACCTTCCATCAGCCACATTTATTTATTTATTTATTCATTCATTATATTTATACCCCGCCTTTTTTCCTGCAAGGAACCCAAGGCAGCTTACATAATCCTCTTCCTCCACTCCATTTTATCCTCACAACAATCCTGTGAGGTAGGTTAGGCTGAGAGTCAGTGACTGGCCCAAAGTCACCCAGTGAGTTTCATGGCCGAGCAGGGACTAGAACTCGGATCTTCTGGGTCCCAATCGAACACTCTAACCACTACACCATACTGAAAAGAGCTAATATTGTCATGGTAAACTGCTTTAGAAACAGACTGGAGTTACAAAAGCATTTTGTGATATGGCCTGGGGGGCAGGGGTTATGGGTCTAGAATTATCAATTTATACTCATTCTCTCTTGAAGTGTTTCTGGCTTGCCCAGTGCTTGTTCTTCTACAGGATGGCAACCGGCAGCCCAAGGGCCAAAACCATCCCCAGGCGGGGGACTCTCACCTGCACATCACAGTCTACAGTAGGAGGTTTATCGAGTCCCTGCTGGGCACCCAGCTCACAGCAAAGTGGTTCATCAGCCAGGGATTGTCTGGCCACGGTGATTCATGCTCTGGTAACCTCCCAGCTGGATTACTGTAATGCATTACATGTGGGGTTGCCCTTGAAGATTATTCGGAAGCTTCAATTGGTGCAGAATTCGGCTGCCAGGATTTTAACCTGTGCAGCCAGGTTTATTTACATCATTCTAATCTTAGAGGAACTGCACTTGTGGGGTATTTGTTTGCAGGCCCAAGTCAAGGTGCTGGGACTTATCTTTAAAGCTCTAAACAGCTGGGGACCCAAGTATCTGAAAGAGTGCCTCTTCCCATACCAGCCTGACTGTGCCTGAAGGCCTTCTGCCGAGGCCCGATTCCAAGTGCCTTCTTCATCAGAAGTGCCCAACATAAGCACGAAAGAGAAGGCTGCCTTACACTGGTGGCCTGGCTCGGCAGTGCACTCCCCAAAGAGGTCTGCCTGGTGCCTTCTTTACAATATTTTAAGTGCCAGCTTCAGGAGTTTTCATTTGTAGAATCCCCCAGCCTGGCTCAAGATTTTTATTTGCTGAGTCTTTTATTATGGTTTGATTACACTGCATTAGGTTTTAAATAATGTGTTAGTTGTACATTGCCCTGAAATATGACTTGATGAAGGGTGGTATAGAAAGGTTTTTTTATTGACTTTTCCGAACCTAGCGCCCTCCAGATGTGCTGGACTACAACTCCCATAATCCCCAGACAGCTGGCTGGGGGGTTATGGGAGTTGTTGTCCCGCACATCTGGACGGCACCAGATTGGGGAAGGCTGTTTTAAATAAAGAAATACGATTTATTGGGCTATTCCAAATGTGGGGTGCCCCATAGAGATCACACATACCCCAGAGCATTTATAGTATTGGCAGGAATGCCTTCCTTCATCGCCCAGGACATATTAGGCTAATGCATTCTGCAGGGTGTCCAGTTTTTGAAGACCTCCTTTCCTCAATCCCACGATCTGAGTCCCCGTAAAGGGTTTTATCCTCTGTCTTCCACTGTGACCAAGGCTCTGTGTACAGTAATACCTTGGATTACAAGTAACTTGGTTTGAGAGCGTTTTGCAAGACAAGCAAAATTTTTAATATTTATTTATTTATTTTTTACTTGCAATACAAGTACTGTAGTACGGCTTAAATTAAAAATCTCTGTACAATTTTTTGGGGGGGGGGGATTTCGTTTTGATATAAGAGTGTTTTGGATTACAAGCACCTTTCCGGAACGAATTATGCTCTCAATCCAAGGCATGACTGTATTCTGTGTTAAAAGTAAATTAAACATCTACATCAGGGTGACCGAAATCGACAGCAGGAAACTCCCAAATCTGTGACCTGTATGCGTTGTGAAAACGAAGTGCGTGGTCTTAGGGTGCTGCGTGAAGAATCCAGCAGCCTGGGGTCCTCGTTTTGTGTGTGTGTGTTTTTTTTTTATGGTTCTGAACTGGAAGCGGTAATGGAACAGATGAGGGCTCAAAAAACTGAGGCTTAATCCAGTCAAGAAAGAGATTCCCCTGCAAGGAAATAAAGTCTGTAATTGAGATTTAGGGCACAATCCTAAGCATGTTTAGACAGCAAAAAAAAGTCCTACAATTCCCAGCATGCCCCAGCCAGCAATGCTGGCTGGGGCATGCTGGGGATTGTAGGACTTTTTTTTTGCTGTCTAAACATGCATAGGATTGCACCCTTAACCTATTTTGGATGGTGTCACACGCCCCTTGAAAAATCAGGTTCGCAGCCTGGGGTACTCCTGAATTTATTTATTTATTTATTTATTTATTTATTTATTATATTTATCAATCGCCCATCTGGCCGGTCACCCGGCCACCCTGGGCGATGTACAATTAAAATACAACAAAACAACACAATAAAATATAATAATTAAAACAATATAAAAAATTCTCATTAAAAAACCTAACCCACCCCATATTCCCGCCTGAACAGCCATGTTTTTAATGCACGGCGGAAGCTCATCACGGAGGGGGCATGGCGAAGGTCACTAGGGAGGGAGTTCCATAATGTGGGGGCCGCCACAGAGAAGGCCCTCTTCCTAGTCCCCACCAGCCTGGCTGCTCTGGCTGATGGGATAAGGAGAAGGCCGTCCGTGGCAGACCTTGTTGAGCGGCCGACTTGATGTTGCTGGAGGCGCTCCTTGAATTTAGCTTTATAACGAGATGCGCAGGCGGCAGCAGGGAGTGTCTTTAGCCATGCGGTCTCTAGCATGGAGCCCACGGGCACCAATGTGCCCACAAACGCCTCACTCGCTGCTGCTCACCTGGCTTCCTGCCCCTCCTGGTTTTTATTTTATTTCTTAAGATTTTTTTTAGAACTGTTTTATTGGGAGGCAGCTGCAAAGCAAAGGGCTTCCCATCAGGCACTCTCATTATTTGGTTTCAAGAGAGTGGTTTTGTGTTTTGGAACTCAGACTGCACCTCTGCCTTGTACTTTAAGTTCGTGGACCGGTTACTTTTCTTTAAGTCTCAGCAGTTTGCCTTCTGGGATGTGAGCGTTTTGTGAGCAGCCATTTTCTGAGTGGGCAAGCCCCACCCCACCCCCGTGGCAGCCATTTTGTGAGAGCACCCACAACACATTTTTAAAATGGCAGATGTGCCCACCAGCCCAAAAAAGTTGGCCAGTTCAGGGTGGTGCAACAGCTGATCCCATTGCTAAGGAATTTGGAGGTGGCTGCAGGAACACATACCTTAGTTACATCTATGCTGGATTACAGCAACACCCGCTACGTGGGGCTGCCTTTGAAGAGTCTTCAGAAACTTCAGTTTGTTCAGAATGCAGCTGGGAGAATGCTGGCAGGCGCTCACTCATGCGACATCAGTCTTACAACAGATGTACTGCTAAGCAGTATGTTTCCAGGCAGAATTCAAAATGTTGGTGATTACCTTTAAAGCCTTAAATCTAAGGCCTAGATCCACAACACCTCAGGGACTGATTCTTCCTACATTATTCTGCCAGCTCCTTAAAATCCAAAGGAGAAGCCCTGCTCTGTGTTCTGCCTACTGTGGAAGCACAACTGGGTAGGACAAAAGTCAGGGTCTTCTTGGTGGCTGCACCTAGAATGTGGAATACTTTGCCTGTGAGATACAATTGCTTTTCATTGGTTGTTGTCTTTTTTTTTGTTTTGTTCTGGCAGGCTTTTGTTTTGTGAGGCAATGTTTTCATAATTTAGTTTTAATGGCTGAACCCATCTCTATTGTGATTTTTGTTGTTGCAAGGTGCCCTGAGTAGTACATTTGCACTAGAAGGGCAGGATATAAGAGCCAGCGTGGTGTAGTGGTTAGAGTGTTGGACCAGGGCTCAGGAGATCCAGGTTCTAGTCCCCACTCAACCGTGAAGTTCACTGGGTGACTTAGGGCCAGTCACTGACTCTTGGCCTAACCTATCTCACAGGGTTGTTGTGAGGATAAATGGAGATGAGAGGACTATGTAAGCTGCCTTGGGCTCCTCCAAGAGAAAAAAAAAAAGGCAGGATATATATGTAATAATAACATAAAATATATACTTGTATATTTAAAAAAAAGTTTCTAGTCCTCATGTTGGTTTGAAAGTGTGTAATGCCTGCTGAAATCTCCAGAAACGTAGCCTGTTGCACTAAAAACAACAAAAAGTCTTGAAGACAAAAACAGAGACCTTATAGACTAACACATTTATTATGGCTTAATGCCGCTGACATTAAGGTGGTCATTCTTGAACAATGGAACTTCAATCAATGCAAGACTGCAGCATAAAACCACCGAACTGCAATTTGTCAATAAGTTCAGTCCCATCACCTTTGGACTGAATCGGGATAATGGGTTCTCATCGTGCTATATGACCTGCTTCACATGTGCCACTAAGGCAGGATTTAGCGTTACATGCATGCGCCTCTGCAAGCCCAAGCAAAGCCTCGGGCTTGCATCATTCATGTCTCCTTTTCTCTCTTCCTCTTCCTGCATGGCTGGGAAGAAGAATAAATCATGGTTTAGTTTTACTTCCCCAGATTCCTGGCTTGTTGTTGCATATGAACTAGGACATGTGGTTTTAAAACGAACTCTATTTTTGTTAAACAAGCCAGCAAAACAAATGTTGGCTTGTTTAGCAATTAACCAGAGTTTGTTTGAGACAACAATTCCTGGTTCATAAGTAATGACTAGCCACAAATCAGGGGACGAGAAACTGAATAGTTTATTCCTCTTCCTGGCCACGGGGAAGAGGAAGGAAGAAGTAAGTGCATGAGCCCCAGGGTTATCATTATGTGCAAATGATGCCTACATGTGTTGACGGAGGATGTTTGTGTTACCATTAACACCATTTTGTGAACAGTCACCGTTAAACTACAACATACACACAGGCCTGTGGCTCACGCTGGCTCAGCTTGTCTGAGCGTGGAAAGCTAAGCAGGGTCAGGCCTGGTTATTACTTGGATGGGAGACCCTTCCTCTAGTCTCCTGCATTGAGCAGGGGGTTGGACTCGATGGCCTTGTAGGCCCCTTCATGCATCTGATGAGGTAGACACTAGTGTCCTTAAGGTGTCACAACATTCTTAGTCATTTCTGCTAAAATCTGGGAAGCGGGGACTTCAGTCAGTAGGAGTTTTCTCATTGGTTAATGGGGAAGGGTGAGGCAGTAGCGTCTTGCACAGACCGTGCACCTTTCCCAGGATCAGTGAAAGCACTAAAAATTATGCTAGGGACATACATGCCAAATTTCAGAATTTACACAGGTTGCAGAAATTTATCTTCTTTGCATGGGATCTTGGTGAAAATTCAGGTGTTTTCTTCTTATGTGCATTCATCCTCATTTTCAGTTTGTGTGATCTTCCTCAACAGTTCTGCTCTCAAACCCAGTTCTCTTCCATATGGATGCATTAATAGATTGCATTGACTAAATATCTGCAGATTTATGCAAAGTCAGCCAGCCAAAATCTTCAACGTATTTATGAGGCAGTTTGTCCCATTGGATTAAGTGAGACCTACATCTAAATAACCCTGTTTTAGTTACGGTCTGGCTGTTGCATGAATCTCTTGCAGGCAACCAACTGAGGAAAATTCAGCCCAGTTATTAAAAACACGGGGAGGAATCAGTGTTTTGATGCAAGAACAATAAAAACATTGTTTATTAAATTCAACAGTCTCAACATGTCATTTGAAAAATCATAATAAACTTACATATTGCAGACAACAATGAGAGGGCAGACAAGAACAAACAGATAAAAAAAATACTTTTAGGAGTATAAAAATATATAAATATTTCTTTTCAAAGCACATAAACTTGTCTCATGTGTTCAAAACAGGATATAGCAAAAACTAGATTGTAGCAACCTTTTCCTTTTAAAAATGGCTCTTTTAAGGTCAATGGCTGCCTCTTCCTGAGCCCCTTGACATGATTTAAAGCCAATTACGAACATAAAAAGAACACTTGCAAATGCACGAATTCCGTTTTTGAAGACAAATACAGAATGAAATACTCTTATTTCCCCCTTCAAACTGAAACAGGTCCCACGAGTTCCAATGTCTTTAAAAAGTCAAGACAGATATTTGACCTCATCCATCCTCTTAGCATAAAAAACAAACCATACAAAAGAAATGTCTTTTTTTATTTTGAAAGAAGAACTGGAGGGAAGAAAACAAAACAAAAACAAAGTTGGCTTCTTTGGAGTTCTCTCCCAATGTTGCCTGGTGGTTTGTCTTACCTCTCCCATCTTTGCTCCTTGATTTCTTAAGTTTGGCCTTTCCGGGTCAACAACCGGGGTGGGTGGGGTGGGTGGGTTGAGGTTTCCTCGCTGTCGCTTCATCTCTTGACTTTGCGCCCGGCCGAGTTGCGTCCACACTTGCGGTACAGTGACTGCTTCCCCTGGTTGAGCGGGCAGTATTTCAGCGTATGGGCCTTGTCTGCAGTCGCGCCACAGAGCGGGCACACGTAGTTGCGCAAGATGGGGCAGACCACCATCCCGTCGACTCCCTTCAGCGGGTGGGACAAGTAGACGTTTCTGGACTCGCCGTTGTGCTTGCAGAAGTTGCAGATCCCCCTGCCAGCCTGCAGAGAGCTCTGGGAAGGGCCGCCATTCCCGCCACCCTCAGAGCTGCTGCTTCCACTGGTCCCGCTCTCATCGGCCCGGGCCCACTGCACCGTGGCCCCCAGGGGGTCCTTGGGTGGGACTCCCAGTGGCACGTCGCCGTCGATGGTGTCCCAGATTGGAGAGAGAACTTGGTCCTTCTTCTCCTGTATGATCTCTGCCACCACCTTCGAGAGGTTGAGGTAGTCCTTCCACTTGTCAAAACAGTGGCCCCCGGCCATGGCAGGCGAATACGCTGATACAGCTATATACGATCTGGAGAACATGCTGGCAAGCGTGACCTATGCTACTAAGTAAGGCACGATTCCTTTAATACCGTATATGTGGACGCAGTTTAGACAATGTTAACATTATGGGAGGTGGAGTCTGCCATTTAAAGGGCCAGGGAATCAAAATCTCTACCCTTAAACCTGCCCACTCAATCTCCCTTCCATGCCCTGAATTTAACCCACAGACGTCTAGACATCGAGAGGTTTTCTGCAAAGGACCCACAAGGCGGCCAAGCACAAGAAAAGCTCACCCCTCCCCCTTTCTGGCTGCAAAATTAGCTTGGCGATACATCCAGCGCTGACCCTGGAAGCCAGGCTTTGCTCTGCTCCCCCGCCCCCACCAGCCACCCCCAAGACGCAGCTGCATTTCTGTCTTGGATAAGATGCCAGCTTAGGGGAAAAAAACAGCTGCCCCCTGCAGCTGGAGACGGAAAGGATGCAGCTGCGATGACTGCAAAGTGGGTGCCAGGTGAGCCCTCTGGGGGAGCCACCTGTTGGAGGATACGGAAAGGAGTCGGTCCCATACTGCTTAGGATGAAGCAGAGTTTCCCCCCCTTTATGCGCAGCCTGGTTATTGAAACTGGTTATCATCGCCACGTGGGTTGCTAAAAGGGTCTTAAAAGGAACCGGATTGTCCATACAAGGTTTAAAACTAATAAAGACATTTATTAGTTTTATTTACCGGTCTGTTTATTCCTATATGCAGGATGCATATAGGCAGGTTAGAGTCTTGGGTGTTAAGAGAGTCCGCTTCATTGGAGGTCACTGGCTGGAAGCCAGCTCAGACCGTGTGTCCATCAGGTTGGAGAGGCAGAGAGAGAGAGAGAGAGGTAGGGCGCTGGCCACAGAGAGGCCAGAAGTAAGGAGGAGGGGTGACAAAACATGCGCCCTGGGGATTGCCCAATTAACCCTCTCCTCCCACTCTAGCTAGTGGTTATATTACCTCGTTGATTTCGGCAGGCAATATTACAATGTCCATCACATTCTACAGCTGAGGTGCCACCACTGAAAAGGGCCCTCTCCTAAGTAGCCACCCTCCACACCTCACTTGGTGGGGGCACTTGGAAAAAGGACCTCTGTTGATGACCTCTGGGTAGGAGCACATGAAAGGAGGCAATCCGTCAAGTAACCCGGTTTCAAGCCGTGAAGGGCCCTACAAAGGTCAAGACCAGTACTTTGAATGGGTCCTGGAAACAGACTGGAATCCAGTGCAAATGAAAAGAAGCCCTGGTGTAATATGTTCCAAATGTCCAGTCCCAGTTAACAATCTGGCAACCTTATTCTGCACAAAGCTGACGTTTCTGAAAAAAAATGGTGCAAAGGTACAATACACTGTAGTAATCCAGATGGGAAGTTACCAGAGCGCGGATCACCACTGAGGCCAAGCTATCTCCATCCAGGTAAGGTCGCGGCTGGCATATCAGCCTATGTGGTGGATGAAAAGGTGCTCCGAGCCACAGAGAGCTGTGAATACAGGCCTGTGGCTCACGCTGGCTCAGCTTGTCTGAGTGTGGAAAGCTAAGCAGGGTCGGGCCTGGCTATTACTTGGATGGGAGACCCCTCCTCCAGTTTCCTGCAATGAGCAGGGGGTTGGACTCGATGGCCTTGGAGGCCCCTTCCAACTCTATGATCTATGAAATCTAAGCTTGTATGGACAAAGCCAGAGCAGTGAGTATTCCTGAACGATGGACCTGGTCCTTTGGGGGGAGCACTCCAGAACAGGGTGAACACCACTCACCTGGGCAGATGAGCCATCCACTACTAGTAGCACCTCCGTCTTTTCTCGACTGAGCCTCAGTTTATTGGCCCTCGTCTAGTCCATTGATCAGGCACCGATTCAGAACAGCTATGGCCTCCCCTAGATTTCTAGGAGAAGGAGAGAGAGAGAAGAGCTGGGTGTCATCTGCATACTTACACCTCAGTCTGAATCTCCAGATGATCTCACCCAGCAGTTCCATGTTTTAAACGGCATGGGGGATAAAACAGAATCCTGCGGGACCTCAACGAATGAATGCCAAGGGGTCCAGCAGTAGTTCCCCAGTGCCATCTTCTGGAATCGGGCACCCAGGATGGAGCAGAACGAAAAAAATTAAGAAAAAAACCTCCGTTGACCTCTCCAGAAGGACGACACGGTCAATGGTATCAAAACCAGATGAGAAATCCAAGTGGAACAACAGAATCACACAGCCCATCTCTCCCCCCCCCCCAGCAAAGGTCATCCCACAGGATGACCAAGGCAATATCCATCCCAAAACCAGGCTTGAAACCTGATTGAAATGGATCTAGAAAAACAAGTTTCATCCCAGAGCATCTGGAGTTGTCTGGCAACCACTCGCTCCAAGGATATAGTTGAAAGATATAACTTGTTCAAAAAGGAACCATAGAAGGGACTATGTTACCGTATATATTAGAAATGTACACACACCAGCACAGAAACTCAAGAGAATGATGAACATGGCAGGCCTACTGAAAGCATCTGTTGAAAGCATTCGATACTGTGGTTGGAGTCTTCTACTGACTACCCAACCAAGAAGAAGATGGGGATGATGCTTTCCAGCAGCAAACTGCAGATATTATAAGGAAGCGTAAAGTAGTAGTAACGCGGTGGGGATGGGGGAAGCCTTTAATTATCCTGATATCTGTTGGGAGACAAACTCTGCCAAGCAAGGTTTCTCCAGGAAATTCCTGGGTTGCTGTGTAGACAACTTCTTTTTTCAGAGCGTGGGGGGAGGAACAAGGGGATCAGCCAACCTTGACTTGATTCTGACCAACAGGGAAGTGTTAGTTGATGAGGTGAAAGTAGCAAGAACTTTGGAGGAAAGTGACCGTGTCCTGCTCGAGTTCTTGATTTTAAGGGAAACTAAAGCCGAGTGTAGTCAAATGTGTACCTTGGACTTCAGGAAAGGTGATTTTAAAAAACTGAAAGCAACGAGAAGTTGGATTCCGTGGCAGGAAAACCTAAAAGGAAAAGGAGTTGAAGAAGGATGCGAGTTCCTGAAAAAGGAGATAACCAAAGGTGCAACCAGAAACAATCCCAATGAGGAACAACAACAGCGGAAGACAACGGAAGAAGCCAATGTGGCTGCACAAAAAGCTTAGCAGAGAGCTGAAAATCAAAAAAAGGGACATATATGGGAGGTGGCAGGAGCAACAGGTCACTAAGGAAGTGTGCAGGCAGAGAGCCCGGAGTTGCAGAGATGGCGTGTCAGGAAAGGCTGAAGCTGAGAATGAGATGAGGTTGGCGAGGGATGCTAAGAAGAACAAAAAGGGCGTTTTCAGATACGTTCAGAGTAAAAGGAAGACAAAGGTAGTGGTACACCAGCTGCTCAACAAAGATGGCAAAATGCTGACGGGTGACAAAGAAAAGGCAGAGCTGCTCAACTTCTGTTTTTCGGCTCAGTCTTCTCCCAAAAGAGGGTCTGTGTCCCATCCAGCATATGTGACAGGCTGACGTGGAGCTTGAGATGGACAGAGAGATGGTCAGGAGACTATCCAAGCACCTTAAGTTCCCAGGTTCATATGAATTGCACCCCAGGGTGTTGAAAGAGGTAGCAGATGGACTCTTGGAAACTCTTGTCTATTATCTTTGAGAAATCCTGGAGAATGGGTGAAGTGCCGGAGGACTGGAAGAGGGCAAGTGTGGCCCCTCTCTTCAAAAAGGGTAAAAAGGAAGATCCGGGAAATTATAGTCCACTCAGTCTGACATCAACACCTGGGAAGATTCTAGAGCAGATTATAAAGCACTCGATCTGTAGGCATCTTGACACCAATGCCATGATGATCCCTAGAAACCAGCATGGATTTGTCAAGAAGAAGTCCTGCCAGACTAATCTTTTCATTTTCCGATTGGGGTAACTTCCTTAGTAGATCGTGGAAATGCTGTGTGGACATAATATATCTTGACTTCAGCAAGAAACTTCAAAAGGTTGAAATTACTTAGTTACCTGCAGAAAGAGGGTTATGCTAAAATATGCAGGTATTTTTGGCCCATCCCTTTTGTCTTCTCCTCTGAAATGAAATTTGGCCTTCTGGCCGAAAGAAGTTCAACACCCCTGAGCTAGATCAGTCTCCTCTTTCCCACAGTGGCCAACCTGAAGCCTTCGGGAAGCCCACAACCAGAACACAAAGGGGGTGGGATTCCCTCAGGCTGATATGCAAAGGTATACTGCTTCTGTACATGGAGGCTTTAGGTAGCCGTCAGGGTTAAGTACTGTCAATAGCCACCATGGGCCGACGGTACTTCTTCACACAGCATAGAGTTAAACTATAGAATTTGCTTCCACAAGATGGAGTGATGGCCACCAACTGGGAGGGCTTTAAAAGGGGATTGGATAAATTCATGGCAGATAAGGGCTATCAGTGGCTACTAGTCCTGATGGCTATATGCTTCCTCCAGTATCAGAGGCAGTATGCTGAAGTACTCCGATAGCTGGGGAACATGGGCGGGAGGGTGCTGTTGCCCTCATGCCCTGCTTGTGGGCTCCTGTGGGCAGCTGGCTGGCCACTGTGTGAACAGAATGCTGGACGAGTTGGACCCTGGGTCTGATCCAGCAGGGCTCTTCTTATGAAGAATTTGGGCTGTGCAATTTGGGCTGGATGATGCGCTAGCTGGAATTTTATGGGCCTGAGCGGAGCTCACTCTGGAGGCACTGTTGCAGTGTTCTCCAACCTTGGGTCCAGATGTTTTTGGCCTACAACTCCCTGCTGGGAGTTGTAGGCCAAAAACATCTGGACCCAAGGTTGGAGAACACGGCACTATTGCCTACTTGTCTCTTTGTTGTTGCATTTCCTTTCTCGTTTGTTCAACCTGTACGTTATTGCAAGGGCCACACAGATACATCCAGAGCTGTCTCCTCCAGCAGAAAATGGATAAATCCTACCAAAGTTTTCTGGAACTTTCCACTAGCAAGAGGGGAGTGCAAAATATACCACCAGGACTGAGTTAAGGGCTACACAATCGGGGGTGGGGTGGACGGAGATCACATGGTATGGTCTTCCTATGAGTGCCAACTTCAGGATTTGGGGGGCAGTTGGATAAGTTTCCCTCAGTGGGGCCCCTCTCTGAGCAGGCCCACCTTCTCTTTGGCACCATCAGTCAGTCTGTCACTGCTGCTGCTCCTTTACTAGCCCTCTGCTTCTGGACCCAATCCACACAATTGCTATGGGAGCTGAACAGGCACTATGGGCTTTTCTACGTGAGGCCTTTAACCCGACACTTCACCGAGGCATCTGCTTCCGGATTCTTTGCAGGGTTAAGATCAGCTCCTTTACACATGTTTTCCCCCCCTCAGGGTTTTTTTTTTTCTTTTCTTTCTCTGCCTTTCTGTGCGTTCCATTACAAAACCACAAGGTGGCGATGCAGTGTTGCGGAACTGCGAAAATACACAAAACTTCTCATTCTGGTTCATTCCGCCGTTTTCAGAGAATAATACCAGACTTTCCTCGCTCTTAAAAAGAAAGCCGTGGAAATGCTCGGAAAGCCCAGGAGAGGCCCTGGAGGGGGTGACGACGTCGAGCGCACGATAAATGCCTCGTGCAGAGAAGCCCTGAGAGCGAGCAGGCTCCAGGGGTGGGCAGTGAGGCTCTTGCACAGGAGGAAGGAGCCTTGGCAGGTGCCCAGGAATGCCGACCCCGTCTCCTAGGCCATTTCAAAATGTGAGACTGGAATCACATCGCTGGATTCTCCCCCACATAAAAAACAAACAAACAAACAAAAAACGCTCCCGATCATAATGATTTCAATCTATAATGCTGCATTTTCAACATTATGCATCATTTTGGTGCATTATTTTCTTTTGTATAAGTATATAACAAAGTATTTTGATACAAAAAAACAAAACCCTGCACGTAGAAAATGAGCACATCAGGGTGGAGGCTAGGCCAGAGTCTTCCACCTAACTTTGCAGGGACCAATAGTTCTTGACACGGCGGGGAGGGAGCGTCTATCCAGTGTTCTCCGATGTTTTTGGCCTACAACTCCCAGCATGCCGCAGCCAGCACAGCAGTGGTTGGAGAACACTGGTCTAATCGCACAATTTCCACTGCCACTTCCATTCTAAAATGGTTCAGTCTGAGCGGAGGGCTGTACCGCTCACATGGTTCTACTGAACAGCCCTTAAATATTACTCGATTGGGTCTCTATGAGTTTTTCTACACGTGGCATTGATCGTGGACTCATCATCCCCTACTCACAGTCTTTTACGGGTTCTTTAGGACATCATGACACTCCAGTTCCACTTCTGCGTCCAGCCCCCTGTGTGTAAGGAGTCTGTGGCTCACTGTGATAGAGCACCTGCTTTGCATGCAGAAGGTCCCAAGTTCAATCCCCGGCTTCTCCAGGTAGGGCTGGAAAAACTCCTGCCTGAAACCCTGGAGGGAGAGCCACTGCCAGTCAGGTGTCTGTCAGCAATACTGGGCTAGATGGGCCCAGGCTCTGACTCAGTATAAGGCTGCTTCCGATGTTCCAGCATTTTCAATACGGCATTTAGTTGTGAAAGCGAAAGAAAGCACCTTTTCCCCTTGTGTATTGCACTTTAGCAGTCAATCCGGCCATCATAAGGATATAGGAAAAGCAGGAAAGGAAACGTTCCTCTTCTTGTAGTAGTGCTCGGATCTCAATTCCGTGACAAAACCGAAAGTAGATACAGGCATCATTAACAGGCGATTAACAGCCGCATGTAGAAAAGCTCTTCGTCTCAATCGGGCAGCTTCTCAAGCTTCTAGAAAAGACAAGACAATCCCTAATGGTCACCCTGGCTGGGGGTGATGGGAGTTGAGCTCTGGAAACTCTGGATGGCGCGGGGTGGGTTAGGCGAGTCCGCCTCTGATCCTGAAGCTCTCCGAGGAGAGCAGTGATGCTCAATTATTTTCTGTCATGCGCCCCTAGGAAGAGAAAACATTTCGCGCCCCCGCGCTCGAAATAGATATCATTTGTCTATAAAATTGTTATAAGTACACCTCTGCATAACACTGTATCCTTATTAACGTATAAGAGAATAAAAAAAGAAAGAAATGTGGATCAATTTACAACAAAGAATAGCTTTATTAACTGTAGCAGAAAAGATTTAAAGGAGCACAGGATTTAAAGGAACACAATATTAAAAAAAACTTTTAACTGAGGTCAAACGAGCCCCCCTTTACGGAGCCTCGCGCCCCCCTTGGGGGGCCCGCCCCACTATTTGAGAAGCACTGGCTTAGCGACAGACAGAGGGTGCTACCTTATGCCATGTCAGACAATTTCTAGCCCAGTTTTGCCTCCCTGGGCTGGCATTGGCTTTCCAAGGTCTCAGGCACAGAAGGGCCCTTTTAACTGGAGATCCTGGCGATTGAACCTGGGGCCTTCTGCATGCACCAAAGCAAGTGCTCTCCGCCACAGAGCTGCGGCCCCACGGCTTGGGCCCGAATGGAAGACCAGGCAAGACGACCAGGGTGTTGTAGCAGTTGCTTTCGCTTGGGTTGTATTCCTGAACGTAGGCTGAAAGCAAAACTGGGATGATGGTTCACTATCACTACTGCCATGGTCTAAAGCTGAAAAGAGCCAGTGTGCTGCACTGGTTAGACTGGGACTGGGGAGACCCGGGTTCTAGTCCCCACTCGGCCACGAATCTCGCTGTGTCACTTTGGGCCAGTCAGTGACTCTCAGCCTAACCAATCTCACAGGGTTGTTGTACAGATTTTAAAAAAGGAGAGGAGAGAAATCATGTACACACTTCTTTGGGCTCCTTGGATGAAAGGCGGGATATACATGTAACAAATAAACACATGTTAAATCCTTTTATTTATATAATATCATGATCATCCGTTACAAAAATTACACGAAGGCCTATTGGTCAAAGATGCCGTAGCTGGTTTTTTAAAAGAAGTGTACTGGATTATTCTTCTTTGGCCATGCTGGTTGGGGATGATGGGAGTTGAAGTTCGACACATCTGGCACCAGGCTGGGGAAGGCTGTCTTAGATGTGTCGCTTAGGTACAACCCAGCAGCAACATTCTTCCGGTTCCCGCAAGCCTTGCTTGTGCACAATTTTCAGGAAAATGAAAACCAAGCAAAAGGTTCCAATCACAGGAAGGGGGAGCCTGCCTCTTCTCTCCTGCACGGGCCACATTAACTGTGGAGGAAGAGGGGGGGCTGGCTGGCCCGCCAGACCTCCACCTTTCCTCCTTCAAAGGAAACCCAGCACTTGCCACCATGTGGCCCGGAAGGGGGGGCTGGCTGACCCGCCACTACCCCACCCTTGCCTACTGGCAAAGGAACCAAGACCCCCAGAGATCTCAAGGTACCAGATTGCTAGCCTCAGCTGTCTGCAACCCTACTTGAATCTCTGTTCAGGGACTTGCCTTTAATTCTGTAACCTGGATTTAGATACTGAACCAACAGAGTACTACAAAACCCATTTGGGGTGAAACCAAGACAAGGTTTATTTCTGGTAGCATCTTACAACAAGATTAGGCAAATAAGAGAAGCACACAAAATAGAGAGACACTTTAGTACACAGTAAAGCTATAAAACAAGAAAACCTGATTCCTTAAAATCTCTCAAGCACACACCTGTTACCTGAGGGTGTCTTCTTCAAAGGGTTAGATCCAGCACAGCCTTGCCGCCCGATAGAGAATTACCACACCTACCCGAAGGTCCAAGATGGGTAAACTCTTACAAGGCTTGCTTTCACCAGTCCTTCAAACCAGCCAATTTTACCAGAGGCTGCCTGGGGTCGATTCCTGAGGGGGGGGGCCCTAAAGGCTCGGGTCCCTTGCTGGCCTGGCATGGCTCCAACCGCCAGGCAGGCACCCAAAAGACTAAGACCAAGAACAAAGGCTACACGTGGGGAAATAGCTCTTCCCCCTCCCCTTTTCTGTAACCTTCTTGCTTCAGCCAATCAATTTTGAACTTCACCTGGCCAGGCAGGGGGGAGGGAACTGGCCAGGCAGGGGAAAGGGAACTGTGAGTCATGGCTTGAACTATCTGCATATGAATGCCCTCAGCCTGGTTCCTCCAGACTTCTAGACGCCAGGTCCCATCTCATGTTCCATGCACCTTTTGCTTCCTCCCAGCCCCCACCTGGTTTACTCATGAGGAGGCGTGTGGTGTGTGTGGTGTGTGTGTTCCTGCATGCATGCATGCAGGAACCCTAAAAACTCTTTTCTCTACACGCTAACTATGCACACCCCACCCCAGCCGGTTCACACCTGAGGTGTGTGTGTGTACCCCCAAAGGCTCGTTTCTCCACATTAACAAACTCCTTAAGTACCGCATTACTGGGCAATAACTATTACGCTTCAATTGATTTACAGCGCAAACTTATGGGTGCAAACTCAGAACTAATCCCCAAGACATTTCGGTGTATTCCCAGGAAAGCGTACATAGGATCGCAGACTTGCAGTGCCATCCTATCCCTGTTTATGCAGTCATAAGTTCCATTGAGTTAAATTGGGCTTGCTTCCAAGTAGATGTTTATACGCAGGGGAGGGAGGCAGGTAAGCTCTCCAGATGTTTTGGGCTTCAACTCCCAGAAGCCCCTGCTAGCATGGCCGATGGTCAGGAATGCTGGGAGGGGAAGTCCAAAACGTCTGGAGAGCTACTTCCTGGCCCACCCCTGAATAGGATTGCCCTGAAAAGAGCGTTAGGGTGCAATCCTATGCATGTTTAGACAGAAAAAAGTCCTACAACTCCCAGCATGCCCCAGCCAACTGTTTCCCTCCCTAAATATGCATAGGATTGCGTCCTTAATTGGCAGCACTATTAAATATCAAAGGATGGGATGAATTAATAAAAACGAACATTCAAAATGTTTGAACCTGCACATGCCCATTACTCCAGACGTGCCTGAAGACTCTGACATCGGAGTTTTAATTGAATTATACCGCAATCCTATTGCCTGTTTAGACAGACTTCGCGTTGTAGGACTTTCCCACCCTGCCTAAAGTGGTTGGATTTAATATGTCTGAGCACGAATGAATGCAGCAAATTGGTTTTCGTTTCTGGTCCTCCAATACAACTCCATTCCCACTTCCCATACCTGCCCCAAGCGAGTCCCGAACTTGCAGCTACGCCCTAGTTGGAGAGCTCCGACTCTGCGCCGCATCGCTCAGGTGGCAGCGGGAGCTACGCGCTCAACAGCCACTAGGGGGCAATAAAGCGCCGCGTCTTCTTCAACGCCGAGCTTCCTCGCCCACCTACAGCAGCCCTACGTAGTAGGCTCTTCGGCGCCATGCGGATTGACAAGCTAAGGCACCAATAGCCGACGTCAAGAGGCGGGCACGGCTGCGGGTGGGCTTATACGATCGCCTCAGCCAATAAGCGGCAACCAGTCACGCTTCTCTTCTCGGATAGGGCGGCCCTTCCAGAAGGCAGGAAAGGGGCGGTGCCTCGTGGTGTAGGGCGGTTCCATCGCGTCGAGTGACGGTTCCCGTCGCGCCCAATGGACGGGGGGGGGGCAGGATTACTGACGTGGCATCGAGCCAATGGCGGCGCAGGAGCGGTTGAGCGGGCGGCCAATGGCAGAGGCGGAAAAGAGAAGCCGCTCACCAGAGGCGGCAGTTGAGGTGCGGTGGCGCGCAGGTAAGTGGCTGTTGGGGGCCCCTGCCAGCAGAGCCCCCCCCCGGCCATGAGGAGCCTCAGATAGCAGTAGCCCCGCCCACTCGCCCCCAACCCATTAATGCCAGTAGTCACCCCTCAACCCATTAATGCCAATATTGTCCCCCCATTAATGCCCACTCCCGTCCCCCCACCTATTAATGCCAATACTCCCCCCATTAATGTTAATAGTCGCCCCCAACCCATTAATGCCAATGCTCACCCCACCCACCCTATTTGTCCTCTCCCATTTCCCTCCATCACTGTCCCTGCACACCGCTCTCCCCCGCCCCCAGGTGCCTCTTCCAATTGTATCCCCCCCCCCACACATACACACACGTTGCTTATGTTTGTATTTACTCCCAATAGTAGCCCCCTCTTAGACCCCCTCATTGCAGCCCCCTCCTGACGTCGTCCCCCTGTACATTTCTAGACCACCAACTTAGCTTCTTCTCCTGGCCTACCATTATGTTCTCTCTCCATGTTGCCTGTACTCATAAGAACATAAGAGGAGCACTGCTGGGTCAGACCAAGGAAGCGTCGTCCATCTGGTCCAGCATTCTGTTCACACAGTGGCCAACCAGCTGCCCACGGGAAACCCACAAGCAGGACACGAGTGCAACAGCACCCTCCCGCCCATGTTCCCCAGCACCTGTTGTACCTAGGCATACTGCCCCCTGATATTGGAGGTAGCATATCCCCTTGAGGACTAGTAGCCATTGACAGCCTTCTCCTCCATGCATTTGCCCAATCCCCTTTTAAACCATCGTCATCAGGCGATCACTCGTGACCGAGTAAGATTGTCTTCCGGGATAAAAGGAGGAAATTCTAAAGAAGATTGTGTAGACTCTAGTGATGGGTCCGTAAGTGACTGTGGAGGCCAATTCTAGATCCACACAGCTTCCCACAGTGAGGACACCTCCAATTTGATGGACATCACTACATCTTGTGGAAGTGAATTCCATAGTTCAACTATTTATTTATTATTTATTATTTACATTTATTAATCGCCCATCTGGCCGGAAACTATGCGAAGGGCTTCCTTTTATCTGTCCTGAATCTCCCACCAATCAGCTTCATGGGATGAACCTCTGTTCTAGTATTATGAGAGAGGGAGAAAAATGTCTCCCTGTCCACTTTCTCCACACCATGCATAATTTTGCGCATCCTCTGTCATGTCTCCCTTCAGTCGCCTCTTCTGTAAGCTAAACATGCCCAGATGTTGTAACCTTTCCTCGTAGGGAAGTTGCTCCGGCCCCTTGATCATTTTAGTGGCCCTTTTCTGCACTTTTCCAAATTCTGTAATATTCTTTTTTTAGGTGCAGTGACCAGAACTGTACACAGTATTCCAAGTGTGGTCGCACCATAGATTTGTATAAGGGCAGTATGTCATTGGCAGTTTTATTTTCAATTCCTTTCCTAATTATGCCCAACATCGAATTTGCCCTTTTCACGGCAGCCTCACACGGGGTTGACATTTTCAGTTGACTCACTCGAACAGCTGCCGCACCTCTTATCTTCAATAATAGCCACTCCTACCTGGTTCTAATTATGCTGCCCCCTCGTTTGTGCAACTGGCCCTCTCAACAGCCTCTCTCCCCCCACCTGCCTGGCTAGATGCCTCTAAATACCAGTAGCTAGCTCCGATGTGTTGCATTACAGGTTCCCAGTATCCTCAGAAAGCTGTTCTGGGAGTTGTAGTCCAACACATCTGGAGGGCCCTGGAGTGGGGAAGGCTGCGCTGGGGGGGGGAGGTTTGACTCCTCCATGTGCTGCTTGTGGGCTCCCAGGAGACCCCTGGTTGGCCGCTGTGGGAAACAGGTGGTGGACCTTTGGTGGGCCCCTGCAGGGCTCTTAGGTTCTAAATTATCGCTCAATGGAGCTTCCATGATCAGAGGCAGCATATCTCTGAATATAAGTTGCTGGCAAATAATGTTAGAGGAAAGTGAGAGAGATTGCCTTCGGGCCCTTGTTGCGGGTTTCCCAGAGGCTTCTGGTTGGCCACTGGAGGGAAGAAGGTGCTGGACTAGACGGGACCCTTCTGGTCTGATGTTCTCGTGCTGCTCCGTGCACCTAGTGCAGCTCCCATGAAGTCTGTCTCCTCCCTCTGATCGTAGCTTCCGCGTTGCCAGTTCCAGCTGCTCTGAGAGCAGCCCCCAAATGCATGTTGCTCTTCCTCTCTGTCTGTCGTCAACCTCACACTTGTCCCGAAGAGTTGCCTTGCTTGGATCCTTTCCCAGTTGCAGCCCCAGATAGTGGCGAGCCTCATCCTACACTGCCTCCGTTTAGATCAGCCTTCCTCACTCTGGTGCCCTCCAAATGTTTTGGGCTACAACTCCCAGGATTCCTGACTATTAGTCGGGCTAGCTAGGGCTCATGGGAGTTGAAGCCCAGAACGTCTGGACAGCACCAGGTTGGGGAAACCTGTGCTAGATCCTCCGTATAGAACCCATGAATCCTTTGACCCACCTCCCTAATTTTGGAGTTTCCAGAATGGTCTGCAACCCAGCACCATCCCTCCAAGCTGGACCGTTGTGACGTGTGTTTTCCAAGCCAAATGAAGGAAAGTGCACTAAGGGTGCAATCCTATTATTGTTTATAGAGAAAAAAAAGTCCTACAACTCCCAGCATGCCCTAGCCAACATGCCCCAGCCAGCATGGCTGGCTGGGGCATGCTGGGAATTGTAGGACATTTCCTGTCTAAAATATGCTGCATTATAGGGTTGCACCCTAAGTGACTCTAGCTCAGGGGTAGGCAACCTGGTGTCCTCCAGATGTTTTAGCCTAAAACTCCCATAATTGTAACCACTGGCCATGCTGTCTGGGGATTATGGGAGTTGGAGGCCAAAACATCTGGAGAGCATCAGGTTGCCTACCCTTGTTCTAACCCAACCTTCCCCACTCCGCCCCCCCACCGCAGATGTGTTGGATTACCACTCCCACCATCCCTATCCAGCTAGCTGGGGATGATGGGGATTGCAGTCAAAAATAAGGGATAGGTTGAGGAAGGTCCCTCTAGCAAGTAAGCCAAGCTATGCTCTACAGGGGAAGCCACCAAAAACAAAACAAAAAGGGATCACCATGGCAGAAGGTTTTATCTCAATTGGCGGTGTAGTAATGTAGTGCCGAGCCTGAGGGAGAAACCCATTATCCCCGGCGCTTTTGGTTAAGTGCAGCTGCGTCTCCTTTCTATCTCCCATAAAGAAGACAGGGCTGTCGTTGCCCTCGCAGCCTGCTCGCAAGCGGCCCTGCTCTCCTCTCTCCCCGAGAACGTGACTGCGAGCGAGCAGAAGGTTGGCGGTCCAAGGTCCTGAACGTCCTCTGTCTTGTGAGGCGGGCCGAGAGCTCCGTGGGTCTGCGATGGCCAAGCTGCACGGGCTGCAGGCCGACTACGTGTTCCGTGGCGTCGAGCACGTCGTCCGGCTGACGGTGGAAGGGAATCTCCTGGAAGTGGAAGTGGAGGACCGGCTCACCACGGACCAGTGGCGGGGGGAGTTTGATGCCGCGTGTGAGTATTGGGGAGAAGGACGAGGTTGGGCGAGGGGAATGATCTCCCACACCCCAGTGCGGATGAGGCCAAGCGTGCTCAAACACCCTGCCGGGATCGTTCGGGGCCTGGCAGCAGCGTCCCAGCGCACAGCGGTGCCTTGCCTCGCGAGGGGCGGAGCTTTGAGCCACAGGCAGGGGCGTCTTCCCTGCAAAGGTTGACAAAATTTTGGGTGTCCTTAGTGGCCAGTCCCAAACGTGTGGTCACCAGGGCGTACCCCTGCTTCAAGGGGACGGCCTCCTGCCCCCGGCGTCATGCTGCATGTTTGGAATGCAGCGGGAGATTGGGCAGGCGGAAGCGCCTCGGCCAGCCAGCTAGGGAGCTGGTGAGCCCCGGCAGGAGCACGCTGGCCGCCTGGCGTTCTCTGCTTCGGCACTTCCCGAAGGGTGTCGGAACTCAGCCCTCAAACCAGCCGCCGATGCGCCTTCACTGTCCCCCTCCAGCCCAGGTCCATCAAGGGCAGGCAAGGTTTTGTTGTGGCTCTCTTGCACTCGGCAATCGCAGAGCTAAAACAAGTTGCAGGCTTCCGCCCCTTGCTCTGGGTCATAGATTTCATAGATCATAGAGTTGGGAAGGAGCCTCCAAGGACGTCGAGTCCAACCCCCTGCTCAATGCAGGAAACTAGAGGAGGGGTCTCCCATCCAAGTCATCACCAGGCCTGACCCTGCTGAGATTTCCACATTCAGACAAGCTGAGCCAGCATAAGCCAGTTGCAGGTCAGTGAGGAGCGTCGTAGATTGGAAGCTCGGTGACTCAGACGCTGCATGGCAATGGCGAGTTCTATGTTAATAGCTGCACGGATTCTCTCCGCAAATGTTTGCTGAGCACCATGCGTCCTGTCAGGAGATTTAGGGTGCAATCCTGTGCATGTTTAGACAGAAAAAAGGCCTACAACTCCCAGCATGCCCCAGCCAGCTATGCTAGCTGGGGCATGCTGGGAGCTGTAGGCCTTTTTTCTGTCTAAACATGCATAGGATTGCACCTTTAGATATTTTATATACATCAGCCTTCTCGCCAACTTGGTGCTTTCCAGATGTTTTGGACTATAACTCCCAGCATGCCACAGCCAGGCTCCTGGCAGTTGTGGTCCCAACACATCTGGAGGGCACCAGGTTTGGGAGATGGCCGCGATATGTGTTGAGTTGAGGTCCCTTACTTGGTATTGCAGTTGGGGTGAATGATTGTGTTTGGAAACAGAAGTTCAAAAATTATATTTAACAACAACAAACGGATTAAAAGTGACCGGCGGCCCGCCTTGGAGAAGTCCTCATCTTCTGTGTCTGTTCGTTTCCTTGTAGTCATCGAAGACCTAACTCACAAGACTGGGAATTTCAAGCAGTTTGGGATCTTCTGCAGCATGCTGGAGTCGGCCCTTGCCCAGGTGAGGTTTGAGTGTGCCTCTGGCAAGCGGCTTGCATCAGTCTTCCCTTCGCTCTCTGTTTCTGCAGGGACAAATAAAAAAAGCCTGCCCGAATGAAAGTGCGACTGACCGTTTCCCCCGAAATTTACTGAGCTTTGATTTCCTCCTAAATGTCCTCTCCCTGCTGTCTCCCGTCTCCTGCCAGCCATCTATTGCAGGGGTGTGTGTGTGTGGATGTTTCTGCGTGTGTTTCTGCCTGTATAGTCTTCTCTCGTGTGTGAGATCTGCGGTTTGGGGCGCTGATTTGACACTGGCCCACAGCGTACTTGAAGCCAAGCAGCGGCTCTTGCTGAACTCCCTCCTTCCCAAGTCAGGTCAGCCCGAAGTGTGACGCGGTGTTGGCTAAGAGCATCAGGACTCGGGGGGCCCAGCTTCAAAGCCCTACTCAGCCCTGAAGCATACTGGGTGGCCTTAGGGCAGCTCTCCGCCTAACCTGCCTCACAGGGTTGTTGTGAGGATCAAACAGGGAGGGGAAAAGAACCATTATGCTGCCTTGAGCTCCTTGAAGGCGCGGGGTGAATAAAAATCAAATTGAAAAACCCAATTAGGTAATAGTTCCCCCCCACCCGCCCCTCACCATCACCCAGTGTGGATTTATGATGGTTCTCTGCTAAAAGGGATCCAGCGTACCCATTTCTAGCTGGTGTGGGGAGAGAAAGGATCAACTTACATGAGGAATCCTCTCGCTCTCTGGACTGTCATCGGCCATTTTGGCTGGGGATGATGGGAGTTGCAGTCCAACACACCTAGAGGCACTGAGCCGGAGAAGGTTGGCCTAGGGCAGTGTTTCTCAACCTTGGGTCCCCAGATGTTTTTGGCCTACAACTCCCAGCATCTGGGGACCCAAGGTTGAGAAACACTGGCCTAGGGTATTTCTGCTGCCCGCCCTTGCTGGCTGGCCTGGGTCCCCCCCCCCCATCATCATTCAGTTTCTGTCTCCAATCTTTGAATTGAATTCTATTTTCAGCTAAGCCTGCTGCTACTATGATCCTGGGATTAAATGTGTGTGTGTGTGTGAGTGAGTGAGTGAGAGAGAAAGAGAGAGAGAGAGAGAGAGAGACAAGAACTCTTAATCTTGGCAGGAAATGTTGGCTCTCTCGTTTCCACTGATTTATTTATTTAAAGTCTTTTTATCCCACTCCTCAGCCAAAAAGCAGCTTCTGTGCAATCCGTAAAACAAAACAGTCCCTGCCCACGGACTTAACAATCTAAAAGGGCACAACACGCAAGGAAGAAGGGATAAGGAGGGAAGGGGAGTCAAAGGTGCAATCCTATGCAAGTTTAGACGGGGGGGAAAGGCCTACAACTCCCAGCATGCCCCAGCCAGCTATGCTGGCTGGGGCATGCTGGGAGTTGTAGGCCTTTTTTCCTGTCACAACTTGCGTGAGATTGCACCCTGAGTCTTTCAGCCGGACTGATGGCATGGCCCTGCTTCCCCATCTCGTCTCCCTCAGTATAGCCAGCAGGAATGTCTGCTGCTGGTGACCGTTGAGGGAGGAGGCGCCTTCATGGGGGCGGCCTTTCAGCAGGCCCCGTGGAATGTGGAAGCCGGTCTGAGGTTTGGGGTGAGAGAGCCCCGCGAGCTGGACGGGGCCTCCACCCTCAGCGGCGCTGTACCTCCGAATAATACCAGATTCTGGGGACAAATTCACCGGAGGGCTCTGGCCTTCCTGCCAGGCTTGTGTGCTCCTGGGAGGCATGTGGCAGGATGCTGGGCGAAAGGGACACTTGGCCTGACCCAGCAGGCCTCCCCGACCGAGTTCCGGGGTGATCATTCCTGCACAGAGCTGGCTGCGTCGGCGGGCTTTGATGCATGTGTGTCTGTGTGTTTTTTGTACAGAGCAGCGAGTCAGTCACTCTGGACCTTCTCACCTACACAGACCTGGAGTCGCTGAGGAGTAGGAAGATCGGGGTGGGTCCCCGGCACACGTCCGCTGCCAAGAGCTCCCCGCTGAGCACCAAACGCTACCTCATCTTGATCTACTCCGTGGAATTTGACAGGTGAAGGGGGAATCCCGGGCTCGTGCCCGGATCCCGGGTGATCCGCTGGCCGGAAGCCGCCTCTGGCGAGGAGCCCCAGAGCGACGAGGGGGTAGGGAAGGTTTGGTGTGCATCATTTTGGGGGGGATACCGAACCGAAGGTGCGTTACCCGCCGTGGCCAGCTGCAGCTCTGTGGCTTATGTAAGGGGGACTCTGCCTGGCTCATCCGTAAGACCCAGATACCTTGCGGGACGGCCAGGCTGTCTGCATGTCTTTGTTGTGGGTAGCAGGAGGCAGTCAGTGAAGCTGATCTCCCCCTTCCCTCCACAAGGGGGAGCAGGACTGTCCAGAGCAGCCTTCCCTGACCAGATGGGTTGGACGACAACTCCCAGCCAGCCCCCTCTTCCTCATAGCCAGAAAAGCAGGGAGGTAGAGGACAAACGACAAGGAAGCAGGAACTGGGGAGGAGAGGAGAAGAGAAATCTTGGCAGGAGAAGCACTCGGGACAGGAGAATGTCTCTTCCCTCCGGCGTTGCTTTGTGGTTGGGATTTGGCTGGCCTGCCTGGACCGTTGAGGGGTTGCTGGCCAGTCCGATCTAGGGGGATCGTTCCCCGAGGCCGGACATGGTGGCCGGCTGGCCTCTTAAGCGCAAGCATGGCTCACCCACCGACCCCCGAGCCGCGAGAGTTGCTCCCGTCTGCCGCGGCTTTGTGACTCGTGGCTCTGCTTCCTCCTTTCCTGGCAGGATCCACTACCCGCTGCCGCTGCCGTACGTGGGGAAGCCCGACCCTGTCGTCCTGCAGAAGGTGATCCGGGAGCTGAAGGAGGAGTTGGCCAGCTTGAAGGCAAAGCCGGGCAAGGACTTCCGGGACGTCGAGATCCGCCGGCTCCGAGACGAGTGAGTGAGAGCGGTGGTGGGCGGGGAGAGAGTCGACGTGAGCAAGAACCGCACTGCCGGATCTGGCCACTGCTGCCGTCCTAGGCAGGAGGTGCCAATTCTGCCTCTTCAGTTTCCTTGGGAGGAGATGCCTCTTCCGTGCATTTGGGAATTGGCTCGCCTGAGGGCCCATGAGATTGGTGTCTTAATGCTTAGGGGCTGAGAGGTTGGACTGATGTTTTTTCTCCTGGATTCCAGAGAGAATGGGAGAGACCTGGGAGTTATGTAGGAAAGGAGAAATGCTCAGGGACCACAGTTCTCAAGTTTGGGAGCAATGGGATCTAGTGGGTAAATCCCAGATCCGTGTCAACCAGCCTTCCCCAAGCTGGTGCTGTCCAGATGGTTTGAACATCAACTCCCATCAGCCCCAGCCAGGATGGCCAATGATCAGGAATGCTGGGAGTTGTAGTTCAAAGCATCTGGAGGGCACTAGCTTCTGGAAGGCTGGTGCAAACCTTTTGAGAATGGTTTTGAGCCAGAGAAACCAGATGTTAAGGTTGATTTCCTTCTTTGAAACTTTGTTCTGGTCTGCTTTATAACTGCTGAGGTTCTTTTTAAAAATCCTATTTATTTCTTGCACTTATCAGTTGCTTCCCTTTAAAATGTTCAAGGCAACTTACAAGAAGCAATAAGTTTGAACAGTGCAATTAAAATCTATACAGTCCTAAAATCCCAAAAGGGGCAAGGATCCGTTAGTAAAATGGGCAATAAAACAAGCCTCATTAAACTCTGAATTTGTTTAAAAACCCATCATATTGGTTTGGAAATGCTTTTAAGAGAAGTCTTCACTCTCTGGCATGGCACAACAAGAGATGGAGAGTGCAGCGTGCCTTTCTGTCAAGACTGAGATGAGAGTCTTTGCAAAACCTCCCTTTGTTTTGCAAAACCTCCCCAAGATAACTTTGCTTAACCTAAGTTGCTAGATAGCTCGATTGAAGTCTTGCACGCACACTCCTCTCTGCCCCCACCTGCCCCTGCCTTGCCAGGCTGCAGCACGCCTTGGAGGAGAAGCAGCTGGCGGAGACGGCCCTGCTGGGCCTGCAGGAGGAGCTCCAGCTTGTGAACAAGAGCACGGCCCTGAAGGAAGTGAGGATCCTCAAGAAGGTTGTGCAGAGCCTCGAGGAGGAGCTGACCAAAGAGCGGGCCAAGCACCAGCGAGCGGCCAGCAAGCGTCTGCAGGAGAACCGGCAGCTGGCCGACGAGGTGGGCCTTGCGGGATCCTCCCCTCCTGCCCTGGGACGGGGCGGCAGGGAGCATTGCTCCGCTGGGGGGTCGGGGAGAGAGTGTGGTCAAAGGTAGGGTGTGGGCAGGGCTGTGCTGCGTCTGCTCTGTGCAGACGACAGCCTGGCCAGGGAAAAGCTGGATTCTGCAAATGTGCACAACTGCTTCTATTTTGGCAGAATTTATTCTGCTCCTACTTGTCTTGGGGAGGGGCGAGGAGGGGTGGGCAACTTGCGGCCCTCCAGACATCGTCATGGCGCTTCAGTTCCCATCGGCTCTAGCCGGCACAGCTAACGGTGAGGGCTGCTGGGAGTTGCAGTCCAGCAACCTTTGAAGAGCCACAAGTTGGCAAGCCAGATCTGTGCAGAGCATGAAAGTCCCGCTTTCCGTTACTGGGCAGTTCCTGCAGCCAACCCTCTAGATCAGTGTTCTCCAACCTTGGGTCCCCAGATGTTTTTGGCCTACAACTCCCAGCACGCCCCAGCCAGTGTAGGCCAAAAACATCTGGGGACCCAAGGTTGGAGAACACTGCTCTAGATCCTGTGAGGTCAACAGGGCAGAAGCATCCCACTTGCAGGCCTGTCTTCTAAGCCATATGGGCTAGAAGTTTGCTTTTATTTTACAAATCTGAAAGCTGAGATCCTCAGGAAGTTGAATCCTGCTCTCAAGAGCACCACGTTTCTGTGCTCTTTCTGTGCCCTGCCATGACTGCCGCATGTGGTGTAAAGAATGTGCTCCAGCAGATCCCACCTGTGCATGCAACTCTGGCCCCAGAGCGCTGTCTGGACTTGTTGGTGGGTCATGTCGAATGGAGTGATGGCCCGTGCCAGTCTTCCTCAACAAAAACCAGAGGCCCTTAAAAAAATTCCGGCTCCTCCCAGAACTACCCATCCTGCGCTCCTAAGAGCTAGCCACACTTTAATATACCCTCCGTTAACAGTACGATAATTATAAGAATCAGAGCGTTCTTTCTGCCCGCTCCAGCTGGCAGAGATGAAAGCAACCGAGAGGAGCCTCCGGATCCGCCTGAAGAATCTGACCAATGAGCTGGCCTTGTACAAGAAAGGGTGAGCACTCCTGGCCAGTCGCACTGCTTGTTGTTGCAGGCCGGCCCTTGCGCCGGTCTCCCCGCTGTGCGCCCGGGGCGGGGGGCCCTCCTCCTGCTCCTGCTCCTCCCTAGCCCTGGGCGTTCTCCTTCTCTTCCCTTCTCAGGCGCTTCACCCCCGTCGGACCGTCCCCCCAAAACCATTCCGCCTCCTCCCACGATTTTTCTCGCCCCTCCCTGACCCGAGCCGGCGCCAAGAAGAGAGACGGCCACCGCTCCACCTCGGGGGAGCGCTCGAACTCGCGGGAGCGCAGCGGGGCCTGGGGGCCCAGCCGTCAGCGGTCCACGTCCAGGGAGGGGCGCAGCGGGAGCCAGGGCCGCCTCCCTCGGCAGTCCCCGTCTCCTACAGGTGAGGCGGGCGTGAGCGGCCCTTGCCAGGCACCAGCCCCTTTTTTCGGCACCGGCTTAGCGTGCATACCCCGGTGGCTGGCAGGAAGCTCTGCCTTGCAAGGGCTGTGCCTTCAGTGAGTGAAGGTGCCGCCCCCAGTTCGCCTGCAGGGTGAGCTGTCGAGACCAGCCCTTCCAAATTCTGTGCAGGCAAAGCCACATACGTTTTGTAGCTGAGCAAACACATGTCGATTGTGTTTTATTTTGTATTGGCTATTTCTGTTAGTTATTTGGGGGCAGGGGAGGACGATGGGGAGCTCCGAAGCCCAGTCCTGAAACCAGCGAAAGTCCTCCGCCGCCACCTCTCTGGCTTTTGAGATACTGAGCACTTATCTCCAAGCTTGTCTGCCCAACAACAGGGACTAGAACCTTGATTCCCCCCCCCTTTTTTTAAAAAAAAGCTGAGGTTCACAGGCTGCTGGATTCTGTGCCAGTGAGCGAATTCCATGATTGTGGAATGATGGAGCCTTCGTGACACAATCCAAGAGTGATGTCTCTAAAGCTTACTGCTTGACCCCAGTGAAACAGGAGATTTTGCATTAAGTTTGCCGCCCCCCCCCCCCCGTTTGCAGTGAGCAGTCTCTGCCCTTGGGTTGCATTCCCACCCCACTCCCGCGTTGGCCCAGGAGGTGGCAGCATTTTGATTGATGGCCCCTCAGTACGCTAGAACAGGTGTGGGCAGACTTCAGGTTTTGGGGATCTATTTCACTTTTTTTTTTACTAGAACCTGCAGGCCACCACCCAGAGGCAGATGCAAAATGGTGCCAGTCTTACCTAATGACGCGGGTATGGCCTGCGTATTCAAGTACAGATCTACACCCAGCTTATTATAGGTTGGGGATTATAACAACCTAATTTTTTTGGAGGGGGTGTGTGTAGTTGTTGCTTTTGTTAAACCTGTGGGAGTTGAAAGCCCTTGCGGATCCACTGAAAATCATCTAGTGGTCTGTCAATAGATTCCCGATCTATCTTCTGCCCTCCCCTGCCCTAGGAAGCACCCGCAATCTCAACATCCTGCTTCGAGTCAGGGTTAGATGCTTGTCACTCTCCGTGGGCAAAAAAGAACCAAGTCTTCTTTTGCCCGGGGCTACCACGTGAAAGCCAGGCCCGGCCTCTGGAATCCCCGTCCCGCAGGGAACTGTGGCCAGCCGTCCGTTGCAACTTGCCCGCCCTCTTCCCTCCCCCCTGCAGGCACCCGGGCGCCACGCTTCGACCCCACGGCCTTTGTGAAGGCCAAGGAGCGCAGGCAGAAGGAAGCGGAGCAGAGAAAGTGAGTGGCTCTCCCTCCTCGGTGTCCCAGGGGTGGCCCATTGTCCGCTGCCGGGGTCCGAAATGTGACCGCCGTCTGTGCTCGTTCTCCTCTCTCCGCCTCAGCAAGCGATGCCTCGGACAGGGGATGGGAGGACACCCCACCTAGTGGGTGGCAGCACAGGACTCAATCCAGGGGGCTGTCGGCATTCAGCAAGAGCAGCCTCGGGAAAACTCGGGGCAGGAGTTCTTCAGGTGTGTCTCGCTGAGAAATGCTCCCCATTTCTGTGCCACCCAGATTATTTTATTCTTTATGTTATTCTCTATTATTTATACCAAGGGTGGGGAGCCTCCGGCCGGGGGCCAAATCTGCCCTCAGTTGGTTCCCAGTCTGGCCCCGCCCCCTTCCGCTTTTCTACCAACCACTGATTGTTCGGTGGATTCCCATTTTTTTGTGCAGTTCCCCCCCCCCCTTCTAAAAGGTTGAAATGCCTCTCCTGTGGCTTAGTTACTGCCAGTAAGAGTTTTAAGCTAGAACATGCTGGTCTTTCTGGTATTTTGGGCCCACCCCCTTTGCCTTCGATGCCACCCACCCCTGGAATGTGGGCCCCGGGAACTTCTCTGAAACTGAATTCGGCCCTTAGGCCGAAAGAGGTTCCCCACCTCCGACTCATAGGGCGTTGCGGCATCAGAGCGACGAGAGGGCGCGTGAGTTGGGCAGCGGAGCGCTGGATGGAGGCGAGGGGACCCAGGGGATGCCACGGAAGGCCAGGGAGGAGGAGGTTGCCGCAGTCCTGGCGAGAGATGGCCAGAGCGTGGACCAGAGTTTTCGAAGCTGCCACATTCTTTCTCTGGCGTCTTCCATAACGGAGCAGGCTTGGTTGTATGCTCTCCCGTCCGTTACGTGATGCACGCTTGGCACTCAGTGTAAAAGCAAGGGCCAAGTGAGCTGTTCCCCGACCCCGCCAGCTTTGGGAAAGTGAATTTTATACTTCGTTCTGGATCATTCCTGTCCATCCCCCAGCCATTTACTTGGAAAGGATGCCTTATGGGTTGGAGCTGATTTCTAGAGATGTTTACAGCCATTGATTATTTTGTGTTGCTGGTTCAAATGTGAAATTCAGCTTTCTCGCCACCGTCCCACCTGTCTCCACAGCCCTTGCTCCCTCTCCACTCCCTTCTTCCCACCGTCCTCTGTGAGATCTTTTGTTCCTGGCCTCCCACCTTTCCCCTCTCTTGCCAAAGCCGTGCTGTTCGTCAACATTCTGTTGCTGACGGTTTCAATCAGAGTGTCTGTGAACGTTCCGTGACTTTACAGCAGTTTAGCCAATGGCAGGGAGAGATTCTCGTAGGTAGCTGCCAGATGTTAGCTTATTATAGATAGGATATTTATATCCTATTTTCATTTTGTCTGTTATGCCTGCTTTGGATATTCTAAGGGCCAGTTTACGCATCCATGTTTGCCACTTGGTGACTTGCACACGCGAGACTGCCTCCACAGCTCAGTCACCACCGGCCGGCCGGGCGCGCATGTCGCTTGATCTCACCTCAAACACGCTCTTTTCTGCAGTGGAAAGCTTCCGCAGCAGGCGCTCGTCTGCAAGCTCGGGGAGTGAAATGGACGACTACTCTGAACCTGCTGTGCCAAGGTAAAGGAACAGGGACAGAGGGAAAGGGAGGTCCAATGTCGGGGTTGGGCACCTAGTAAAGCTGCACATAGTTCCCAGGCCTCTTTTCTGCTAAGATTCCAAGCTTAATTTTTAAGTTAAGTTTCTAGTCCTTCTGGAGACAGAAGTCGGTTTGATAATGCTATGGCAAGAATTTCCAGGGCTGAACAGGTTGCTCGCTCCTCTTCTCATGGGGTAGGGATGATGGATTCAGGGCGCTTGGATCTTTGCCTAGCCCAGAAGTAGCAGTAGCGTGGGCTTGCAGGGATTAGGGCTCCTGCAGCTAAGATGGGAGCGTGCCTAGAATGGTTTCCTCACAGGTCCTACTCCAGTCTGATCCCTCCTGTGTTTGTCCCCAGGGGCAGGAGGCGAGTGGCGAGGGGCAGGAAACCCTTGAGCTCCTCCTCTTGGAATGGCCCCACTCTGGTAAGTGGGCGGAAGGGATGACAATGGACCCTCCGCGGGTTCTTGCCTGCTGGAACTCCTGGGCTCCGTTCCTTTGTGCCGGGAAGAGATGAAATGACAGGTGCTCCCCATTCTCCTCTCAGGCTCCCCGGGCGGACGGCGGTCACCGGAAGCACCTGGCCAGCACCCCCACCGCCGGCAAGCGCGTGGATAAAGGTAGAACCCCTTGGAGCCTCAGCGAAGGTGGTGCAGCAGCCCGCCCTGATGTGCTGGACTACAGCTCCCATCATGCCTGGGCTGGGGGCTGGCGTGAGTTGTAGTCCTGCCTGTCTGGGGGGGCGCCAAGTTGGGAAAGCCTGCCGTGCAGAGTTGGGGCACAAGAGCATCTCTGTGCTACAGTGCAGTGGGATTGGTGTGTCCCGCTGCAGCCCCCTCGAGGCCGTGCACACAAACGTGCGTTGCGCCATGCTGTTTGAGCCCCCACCTTGGAATAACCACCACCACCCCCGGTCCAGAGGCTTCCTGCTCCCTTACAGGCGGCTCATCCGCCTGATCAGATCCAGTGTCCCGAACCAAACCCAGACTCGAGCCCGGTCCTCTGCCCCAGAAGCAGCTGCCTTCCAAGCAGCCTGTCCAGCCCAAAGCTGTGGCCCGTGGGCATCTCAGCTGGTCACGGCTGGCGGCCTTGTCCTTGGCGCAGGGCTCTGTGGGCCGAGCTGCCCGCTCACTGGCCTTTGATGCCGGCCTGTCCCATCTCACGGCCCTGATACTTGCCCAACTGATCTACCTGCCTGACTGGTGCAGGGCATTGTGGGAAGGCCCCGTCTTGCCTCTTCGTGTGTTGGCTGCAGGCCTCCCCCCCGGGTCTTCTGGCCCTCACCTGTAGTAGCTGTTGTCTTGCCCGACAGAGAATCTATACGATGAGCCGTCAGCTGACCTCTCCGAGATCGACGCCCGGCTGCAGGCGCTGCAGGAGTACATGAACAAACTCGAGACAAGGACGTAGTCCCTGCGGCAGAGCGGAGCGAGGGGTGTGTGCTCAGCCCTGGGATGATGGGGGGGCAGCTGCACGACGACCCGCCTACCAAGAACGGGCCAAGAGCTAGAGGGGCTCCGTTTCCCTCCCGCCACCCTCCCATCCCAGAGTTCTCCCTTTGTGCGCACCAGGGGGTGCACCTGAAAGATTGCGTGGGGGTGGGAATCATGGATTTGTTAACATTCATACACAGAAACTCACACAGCTGGGGGTGCTTGAAGCGGGTGGGTGCCTCTTTGAGGGAACGGAGGCTTCTGAGAGATTTTCGTTCCTCCGCTGATGCGGCTTAGGATCTCGGGGGCGAAGTCTGCAGTGTGCTGGACACAAGGGAAGGTGTGGAACGCTTTAGCCTTACCCCTTCGATGACCAGTTTTGCCTTAAAAAAGGATTGTGGGAGAGGAAAGGGGCACCCCTTGGTCACCAGATCATCCCTCTTAAAAAAAGCTCTTCTGCTCATTCTTCCTCCTCGCCCACCCCCTTCGACTTCTGATCCTTTAAAAGCCGACGTTAACGGCCTGAGTACGGCCCCTCTCTGGGATGGCGAGATCAAGTGATGTTGGGATGCACATTTGCATCTCTTTTCCGGAGAAGAGCCGCACCCAACCTTGGGTGTAGGGCAGCCATTCCCAACCTGGCACCCTCTCGATGTGTTGGACTACAACTCCCGTCACCCCTGGCTGGGAATAATGGGAGTTGCAGTCCAACACATGGGCAGGGTGCCAGGTTGGGGAAGGCTATTACCAGACAACCAGATTTCCTCAACCGTATAGAGGTGAAGTTGGTTCTCAGCTGATGCCTTTTTGTCCAGTTCCGATGGCTGCGATGTGGCCGCTGAGGCGGCTGTGGTTTCTTTGGGCACTCCTCCAGCAGGCGGGCTCATAAACTCCTGTGTGATCTCTTCTCAACGTCCCTTCAAACTCTCCCAGCTTCTGATCCCTGAAATGGTGCCTATACGCCCCCGTCTGCCTGTGCCCTGATAGTGTGTGTGGTCGTTGCTGGGTGGTGCCTGCGTGCCGTGGTCCTTTTGTAAATAAACCTTTTTTTCTAACTTAACGGTGTCCGTCTGATTTAGTGGTTTCTTGGCCCTGCCGAGCTCCCGTGCTAGGATACGGAGAGCCCTGCTAGGTCAGACCAGAGGTCCCATCTAGTCCGGCAACCTGCTTCCCACCGGGAAGCCCACAAACAAGCTCTCCTGCTGTTGCTCTCCAGCAAGTGATTTAGGGCAGTATTCTCCAGCCTTGGGTCCCCAGATGTTTTTGGCCTACAACTCCCAGCATGCCCCAGCCAGCGTAGCTGGCTGGGGCATGCTGGGAGTTGTAGGCCAAAAACATCTGGGGACCCAAGGCTGGAGAACACTGATTTAGGGGACACACACACACACCAGTTCAGCATAGCCATCATGACTAGCACCCATTTCTCTAATCTTTTAAAGCCATTTAGAGCGCAATCCTATGCATGCTAGCTGGGGAATGCTGGGAGTTGTAGGGCTTCCTTCTGCCTAAACATTCATAGGATTTCTCCCCTAGATGATGAGCTTTCCCCAGCATGGTCCCCCTTCTGGATGTTTTTGGGCCTACAACCCCCATCATCCCTGGCCAGTGTGGCCAGTGATCAGGGATTATGGGGGTTGTAGTCCAGAGAGCACCACGTCCAGAGGCTAGATCTAAATCGATGGCCATCGGCAGCCTAACATGGAATATCAACTGGGGTGGATCATGTCGCTCTGTTGGAAGTTCTGTTTGTCCCAGGGTGAGCTGTTGGGAAGAAGCTGACCGAGATTGACCCCTCTCAGGGTGGCGGAGGGCAGTGCCTGCACGGGGGAAGGGGAGCTGAAGAGGTGGTGCTGGGAGAATGTGCTGGGTGGAAATAGAACCAGCATTGGTTTGTGGGAGGGGGGTGCTAAGGAAACCGAGGGCAGCAGCACCGATCAATATTCTCTGAACTATTGATACGGGAAGCGGGACTGTTGTCCTGGACTTTCTTCTTTTGGAGTGGCTGTCCTCCACCACCAACACCCCCAAATATGAATGCTTGGGCAGACTACTATGTTGGCAGAGTTGCTGCCGTATCCTAAACGAGCTCAGCCCAGGAGCGATGGGAAAAATGCAACCAGAAAATACAAAATAAAGGGAAATGCTGGCCTTTCCCCAAAAACGGGGACAAGCAAAAAGTGTACCCCAAATGGTTCCGTTTCTTCCAGTTCATGCAGGAAGCTGGGATTTGTTACATACAAATGCATACAGCAAAAGGCATGCATTTAACTTCAAACACCTCATTCGGCCTTAAGATATTGACTACACTGAGAGGATGATGCAGGGAGGCAGAAGTTGCCACGCTTCTGTTTCTCCCAGTTCATGCAGAAAACTCGAACTCTGCAGTTCATGTGGAAAGTTGGAATGCCCAAGCCAGGCTCAACCTGGCTTGGGAATTAAAGCCTCAGGAAGACCTTTCCCTGTATCCCACCCAGATTTGCGAAAGTAAACAGTGACTACTTGGTGGAGAAGGAAATGCACTCTGCACATGTTCAGAGGCATTTCTTCTTGGTTCACATGTTCCAGGATTGAGCCCCCCTCCAAACCCACCCACCACATTCAAAATAGGTTCTTCCAGGGCTGAGCCTTGCCTCTAATGAAGCCCCCCTGACTCCATCGTGTTGATGCTGTACAGATCTCTGGCAAAATGAGGGTTACACAGAATCTTGGTCTACCGAGGAGAGGAAGGGAGGGGAATTGACAGAGAAAAGGCCAGTCTCTGAGTTTCAGCCGAAGAGTGCAGGGGAGTCGGAAGGAATCGAAGCACGATGGGGCAGGAGCTTCACATGGACTGTGTGTAGGGAGGACTCCCAAGGGTCTCCAGTTCAGATGTGGCATTCCCCTGCACCCTCGGAAGCGCTGCAGTCCAGGTAAGCGCGCAACACCGTTGAATTCACCGGTCGGTCCCTTCCTATTCATAAACATCTTCCTTTTCCTGACACCTGTCGCTCCAAAGCCATCAGAGTCCGGCACGCACAAGAGCATGGACTGATTTAGGGGGTCGTGGGGGTTTTGTGCTCAGCAAAAGCAGAGAGTGAATTGTTTGGAGTCACACTTGGGGAGGGTGTAAGGGGAGAGTAGGTGGAGGGTCAGATCCGAGACATTTCCAACTATATTTTTGGCTAGGTTTGTCAGAGAGAGAGAGAGAAAAGAACGTGTGTGAAGGAAAAACATCTTTGTTTCCACCCACCGCAGGGCAGTGGAGTCAGAGATTGTAGGTGACTTGTATGCAGAGATTTTAGGATCTTAGAAGCGCTGTGGACCTCTGGATTGTCTTTGCAACCAAGACATAAAGAACAGAGAGGAGGAGGGGTAAGTTAGTCAGGTATCCTGAATCCCCCCTCCAGGTTTGGGAAAGAATTGGGGTCAGCTTGCTCAGCGCAAAACCTGTGAGGTTTGTCCCTTTTTCATGAGAAGAGCCGATGTGCATTTAACATGGCCATATATTTAACTATCTACCTTTTTCTTTAATGTTGAATTTGTGTCACTTCGCCAGTTTGCTATTCAATAATATATTTGTGCCCATTCAATAATATATTTTGTTTTGTTAGCAGCAGAGAGCCCTAAAGCCAGTCGCTTTGCAGTCACATCTCAAGGTTCTCTTTCCTGCTCCACTTGCACAGGTTGTGGGTGGCAAAGTGCGTCAGATTTATGGCTACAAGTACTGTACACATTGTTTAGAAACCGACTCCCACAGTTCTAGAGGGAGATCGCTATCCTTGGACCGTTCCCTACGGACCTAAGCTGAGATGGAGCGCAGCAGCGCTGATCTGCATGCATCCAGAGGGATGCAGCAAGCTTTCCGTGGAACTCCAGAAATATTTTCATGGCTTTGTAGGTTCCATTAGATGCCAGAGGTCAGGGAAAGGGGAGTGATCTTGAACGTTGCGGCTTGTAGATTCCCTTCCTGGATCAGACTGAGGACCATTTTGCCCAGCATACTGCTTCCAACAGCAGCCGACCACAGTGCCTGCTGGGGAGGTGCACAAGAAGGACGTGAGGGCCACAGCCCTCCCCCATCTGTCCCCGATATCTGATTTACAATGACTCTGAACATGGGGTTTCTGTTTTGCTCTGCTAGCACATAGCTTTTGATTAGAGACGTATCCTTCATTAGTTTGCCGAAGCCGGCCTCACCCAACCTGGTGCTTTCCAGATGTGTCGGACTAGAACTCCCAGCGTGCCCCAGAGAGCCATGGGGCATGCTGGAAGTTATAGTTCAACCCTTCTGGAGGGTACCAGGCAGGGATGTTGAAGAGTCCTTGGTCTCGAGTCACGAGTCGAGTCACGAGTCTTTGGACCCGAGTCTCGAGTCCGAGTCCGAGTCCTTGGTCCAAAATGGTGACTCACGACGAGTCACGAGTCACGAGTCACTCCCAAAGCTGACTCCACGAGTCCCTATTAAAATCAATGGGGGTTTTTCCCAACAAAATAAGGCTACTTCACACTCAAAGCTGCCACACAGAGTAATCTCGGGTCCTTCTTCTGCCTCTCCCAAGTACGCAACACATCAATCAAAATAAATCTTGACACACTGTTGGGGCTGCACTCCTGGTAGCCGTCCATAGTGGCCGAGCAGCGGCACACCTCGCTTCCATGCACTTTTCGCCGGCAATCACGCTCCTCTCCACTCCTTCTGGCACAGCCCAGGGATGTTGACGAGTCCTTGGTCTTGAGTCCCGAGTCGAGTCTCGAGTCCCATTAAAAATATTGGGACTCAACTCCGAGTCGAGTCAGAGGGGGGACTCAGTCCAACTCACGAGTCGAGTCCTCGAGTCCGAGTCCCCATCCCTGGTACCAGGTTGGAAAAAGCTGGTCCAAGCCTTTCAATAGAAGGAAGAAGTTGTTCACATAATGCACAGTTAATTTTGAGCAAAACAGGACTGTGCGCACCAATCACTGCTTGTTTTAGGTGGCTTTAAAAAAAAAAAAAAGGATTTAGAGACAGCTTCATAGCGAAGATCTGCAGCTATAGGCTACCACAGGGAAGATCTGTAAGCATGTGCTTTGCATGCAACAGGTCCCAGGTTCGGTCCCTGGTATTTCCAGGTATTTGGGTTGGAAGGGAACCGGGTCTGAAGCCCTGGAGAGCCACTGCCACTCAGTGTAGGCCAGGGGCAGGCAGAAGCTAGATGTGGATCTTCTGGTACATCCCTGGATGATTTGCACTAGACCAGCATGGATTTCCGACGCCCAGTTCTTTAACAGCAGCAGCAGCAGCAGCAGCAAAATGGCTCCTCACCGCACACACACCCTAAATTATATTGCAGGAATGAAGAAAGCCCGGGGTAAAACAGGGCTTTTGTGTGGAAGGGTTGTGTGAGCTCCATTCAGTTCTAGTACTCAAAACAAATTCCTGGGCACGGAATTCTTTAATTCTCAGTGTACGTATTTTGCGCCGGGCTCCAGTTGGTGGATCTTGGGGATCTAGCAAAAAACCCCGCACAAAGTAGATCCTGCAAGCCCAATGCTGAGGTAAACAGTGCAAAACGCGATGGAGCAATATTCTCATTTGCTAGAAGGCAGCTTCCTATGTTAAGATGTCAGGCTGAGGCCTTCTTTAAGCAGGCATTTAATCTGTTGCTCTGATTATGACGTTGTTGTTGTTATCATCATCATCATCATCATCATCATCATCATCATCATCATCATCATCATCATTATTAATATTAATATTATTAATTTTACTGTTGGCTCCTCAGTGTTTTAAATATTTAAAAATGTTTATAATGTTTAATATTGTATTATTTTGATACATTTATTGCTGTATTTATTTATTTATTTATTTATATTTATACCCCGCCTTTTTCCCTGCAAGGAACCCAAGGGGGCTTACATAATCCTCCTCCTCCTCCTCTCCATTTTATCCTCACAACAACCCTGTGAGGTAGGGTTAGGCTGAGAGTCAGTGAGTGGTCCAAAGTCACCCAGTGAGCTTCATGGCCGAGCGGGGACTCGAACCCGCATCTCCCCAGTCCCAGTCCAGCACTCTTAACTGCTATGCCACACTGGCTCTTATTTATTTATTGGTTATTTTGTTGTTGTTTCATAGATTTCATAGATCATAGAGTTGGAAGGAGCCTACAAGGCTATCAAGTCCAACCCCCTGCTCAATGCAGGAAACTAGAGGAGGGGTCTCCCATCCAAGTGTTGTTGTTGTTGTTTGGTTGCATGACTGTAAACCTGCCCTGAAGGCATTTGACAGTATACAAATCTAAGAAATAAGTAAAGAAACAAATAAATTCCTAAGAGCAAAATGGATCCTGCAGGTTCACAGGGAATCTACTGGCTGATGGAGAAAAGCCACACGGCATGTCCGTCGCCTCCGTGCCTTGCTTGTCAGTCCTCTGGGGGGCCATTGTCAGAAAACGAATGATGGACCCAATGCATCGGTCCAGAGGTCCATTCGATTCAGCAATTTTCTCTTGCCATTATGAGAGGCAACTGATTTAACTTCTGGGGGAGGCAAAATAACCCACCAAGACTCCCTGCTCTGTCGCCAGTGCTTTCCACCCGCACCCTCTCAGTCGCAGGGATGGGGCTGATTGATTTGCTTCTGTTAAAAGAGAGGCAAATAACGGGGCTCGGAATCTCGGCTCCCTGTAATTGCCAGAGACCGTTTTTGCTCAAAATTACCAGCCATCACCCTGGAGTGGAATTCGACCACCATTCAAAATGTGCCGGGCGGAGGAAATTCTTGTCTCCATCTGAACCAGCCTCCCGCAACCTGGCACCTTCCAAGTGCGCAGGATTTGCAGCTCCCATCACCTCCAATCAGCCACGCTGGGTGGGGATGGTGGGAGTTGTAGTCCAACATCTCGAGGGTGCCAGGTTGGGCAAAGCTGACATAGCCCTTGGTGGTTCTCTCGTCCTCCGTTAATTTGTCTAATCCTTTAAGAAGAAGGGAAAGAAATCCATGCGAGCCGATGCCCTCTTATCTCCCCGCAGACAACCCTGACGATGGAAGCCAACGCCAGCCTGCCACGGAACCGGAGCCTCCCCGCCGAAGACCCTTTTGTCGGCCTGCAGCTCCTGCTGCGTTTCCAGCCGCTCTTTGTCCCTCTCTACTGCCTCCTGGTGGCGGTGGCGTGCCTGGGCAACTCCTTCCTGGTGCTGCGCATCGTGGCCGACGCGAAGCTGCACAACGCCACCAACGTCTTCCTGGGCAGCCTCTCGGCGGGCGACCTGCTGATGTGCCTGGCCTGCGTGCCCCTGACCGTCTCCTATGCGTTCGAGCGGCGCGGCTGGCTCTTCGGGCGGGCCATGTGCCACGCCGTCATCCTCCTGCAGGTGGCCACGGTCTACGCGTCGGCCTTCTCGCTGGCGGCCATCGCCGTGGACCGCTACGTGGTGGTGGCCTACCCCATGCGCAGGCGCATGCCCGTGCGGTCCTGTGGGCTGGTGGTGGCGGGCATTTGGGTGGCGTCCCTGGCTCTGGCGGCCCCGCCTTCCGTCCATTCCGCGTACCTGGATCTCGGCAGCACCGGCCACGACCTGTTCGTCTGCGAGGAGTTCTGGAGCCACCGGGAGGCCCAGCGGCTGGCCTACTCGTGCGCCATGCTCCTGGTGAGCTACCTGGTGCCCCTCTTGGCAGTCACCATCTCCTACTGCTCCATCTTGGCCCGCCTTCGCCGGAGGAGCATCTCGGGCTTGGACAACCCCGGCCGGGCTCAGTGGAACAGGCAGAAACGCAAGACGTTTGTGCTGCTGGTGGTATCCATCGTGGCGTTCTGCTTGTGCTGGCTGCCCCTTCAGGTCCTCAACCTCTTGCGCGACCTGGACCCCGACTTCTCGATCCTGAGCAAGAGGTACATCAACGTGGCCCAGCTCGCCTGCCACTTCACTGCCATGACCTCCACCTGCTGCAACCCTTTCATCTACGCCTCGCTCCACCGCAAGTTCAGGGCTCGCCTTCGTCGGCGCCTCTCCTGCCGCAGGAAGAGTGGCCGAGAGCAGCGTGCGCTCTCGCCCAAGTCGGTCCCTGCCGGCGCCTGCCTCGGCCTCATCCTGGACACGACCAAAGTGTGAGGGGCGGGGGAGATGGGGCGGTTGGGATTATCGTCTCCCCTGTCTGAGGAGGGAGGGTTTCATGCCCAAATGTGAATATTCCCACGGGCGAGGGGTATTTATTGCGCAGTGAGAAGTTCCAGGGACAACTCTCCCTCAGACTTGATTTCCTTTGCAAGAAAAAGCACAAGAAAATCATGGTGTGTTTGTAATGTTCGTTCATTCGTTTGTAGCTTGGGGGTCCCCCTGGAGACATCTTTGTCACTCGAGGCTCAGTTGGCATTAGAGTGCCTTCTACTAGCTTCAGCTGGTGGCCCAGCTACACACCCATACCTGGTTTCAGCAATCTATGTGCTGGTAACCTCCAAGTTAGATTACTGCAATACACTCTACGTGGGGCTGCCCTTGAAGACTGTTCATAAGCTGCGGCTTGTGCAAAATGCAGCAGCCAGACTAATAACTGAGACCAGAAGGTCTGAACATATAACACCAATTCTGGCCCGCTTGCATTGGCTGCCTGTATGCTTCTGAACCTGATTCAAGGTACTGGGTTCAACCTATAAAGCCTTCCACAGCTTGGGACTGCAATACAATGCCTCTCCTGACCTGAATCTAATTGGACACTACGAACTACATCTGAGGCCTTCCTCTAAGTGGCACCTCCGAGGAAGGCTCAGAGGGCGGCAACAAGGGGGAGGGCCTTCTCAGTGGTGCCCCCCCCCCAACTCTGGAATGATCTTCCCATTGAGGCCCGCCTGGTGCCAACTCTGTCATCTTTTCGGCACCAGGTTAAGACTTCCCTCTTCTCCCAGGTATTTACTGGCATTTAAGGGGTATTTAATGACATGATAGGGCATTTCTGTCACCTACTTTGAACAAGTCTAGTTTGTACTAAAATTGTTTCAGTTGTTGTTTTCAAATTTTGTATACTGGGGAAAAAAATATACTGTTGTGGAGTTTTTTAAATTGTATTTGCGGTCCGTGTTTTTATGAGTTGTTGTGAACTGCCCAGAGAACTTCGGCTATTGGACGGTATAGAAATGAAATGAATTGAATTGAATTGAATTGAACAAATAAATAAATAAATAAATAAATAAATCACAGCATTTTTATCCTGCTCTTTACAAGAATAAATAAGGGTGTAATCCTATGCAAGCTTAGACTGGGGCATGCTGGGAGTTGTAGGCCTTTTTTTCCTGTCTAAACTTGCATAGGATTGTGCCTTAAATAGACAATTCCTACCCTCGGGCTCACAAAGACACGAGAGGCAAGGAAAAGGCTTCGGAGGGAGGAGGAAAAAAAGCACGATGTTGCCCTGCCCAGATGGATGGGAATGTTATCAGTTGAACTCAGGTTTGCTCTGCATCTATTGTCCTTGTGGGCTGGCCTGTTCTTTGGGTGGCCTGTTCTTCTTTTGGTTCTTCTCTTCAGCAGTTTCTCTTCTCTTGATTTCAAGCCTAATCTGTTCCTTCTCCCATCCCCTCAGGGCAAGACATTTCCTCAGCAGATGCCCTTCGGGTAGCATTGCAGGGAGCGAGGGAGGGAGGGGCCACCGCTGGGAGCAAGATGGCGGCGGCAGCTCACCGAGTTGTGTGTGTCTGCTTCTCCCATCGCCTCGGGGCAAGAAATGTTATTAACATGATTAGTAATATCGATAGCATTTCTATACTGCTTTTCATTAAAATAAATAACAACCCCAAAGTGGCTTACGAAGTAAAATCGTGATAAAATACCATAAAACCAACAATTAAAACAATGATAAAAACAATACAAACTCATCAACATATTTAGGGGTAAGTTGACAATGCTAGAGGTCAGGGAAATGCCTGGGGAAACCATTTTTTCTTAAGTTGTCAGTGGAAACACTCCAAACTAGGAGCCCACAGTGGCGGCGTTAGGGGGTGGCCCACTAGGGCTGGAGCCCCGAATCTTTCATTTGGAGCCCCGAATCTCTGGGAGGCCCCCTCTGCCCCAGCGCCCTGCTGTCCAGGGGCACTTGCTGAAATAAAGATCCAGGGGCCCTGCTGCATCTGACACCCCCCCCCCCCTGGATGAGCTGGCTTTTTGCCCACATGCTTCACTTTGTGCTGCCCCCCCCCCAAATCTTTCTGCCTGAGGTTTTTTTCTGAAATCAAGCCCCAAGCCTCCCTCGAACATACGGCCATTTTTCTTTGAGCCTAAGAGCTTGGAACCAGTAGGGGCTTTTGGGGAGTGGAGGCAGAAGTGGGGTCATTTTCTCCAGGCAAGGAAAATGAGTCTGTAGAGAAGAATATTGAAAACAGAAAGAACTCTGGCACAAGCTTGCTCCCGTAATGGTCTCCGATTAGCTTGGCCTCCTTGTCTTTCTGCTCCCTGGACCCCCTGCGGGCCAGTTCGAAAGAAGCCAGCTCCAGGAGGCTGCGGAGAACACGAGCGGCCCAGCTGGAGAGAGGCGAAAAGGCTGAAATGCTGCAATTAAGGTTATTTGGAGAACCGCCGCCATCCATACGGCCACTGGAGCGACAAGCAGGCGGGCTCCCTCGCCTTAGAAAGAAGTCAATACTAGGGTGGCCACGGGTTCTCTTTTAGAGAGGACAGTCCTCTAGTTGAAGGGTGGCCAGAGAACTGCCCTCTGTTCTGAAGGCGTCCTCTCTCTTTGGAAGGCTGCCCAGTTTAAAGATTTTTAAAAGCCATCAGAAGGAAGAGCAAAAAAGATCCCTGAAGTAGCAGCACCACCAACAGCACCCGGACCGCAGACTGAGCCAGGCACATGGCTCACCAGGTCACAGTTGGTGAGAGATCATGGACTGTATTTCTATTTAAATTCTAATAATTATCTCTAGATGTGCATCTATACCAGTGTTCTCCATCCTTGGGTCCCCAGATGTTTTTGGCCTACAACTCCCAGCATGCTGGGAGTTGTAGGCCAAAAACATCTGGGGACCCAAGGTTGGAGAACACTGATCTATACATAGAAATTAACAAATGCCATTTTCACGCAAATAGGTGTGCCCTCATGTGCCCTCTTTTTTGGTGATGCTTGTCCCCTGTTTGGCAGTTCACAAGTGGGGGGCCCCTCATAGAGCCCGTGTGGGGGCTTCCGGTCTAGGGCTTCGTTGGCCCTGGAGATCAAGGGCGGGCAACTTGTGGGGCTCTTCAGATGTTTTGGCCAACAACCCCCATCATCCCTCACCATCGGCTCTGCTGACTACGGCTAATGGGATTTGTAGGCCAAAAGGTCTGAGGGCCACAAGCTGCCCACCCGTGCCCAAGAGGGAAAAGAGAATGGGCTGCCGGCTGCAGGGGGGGGGCAAAGTCATCTCTGATGAAAACCGTGGCTGGTTAACTTTCTGAAATAAAAATGTTTTCAGGAGGCGCCGGAAACAGCTAAGGTTGGCGCCTGCCGGACCTCCAGAGGCAGGGAGTGCCACAGAAATGGAGCTGCCACACCGAAGGCCCTTCTCCAGGGGGACTCCAACTGGGCCATGGGTCCATGCGGAACCACCAGGAGAATGTCCTCCGGTGACCTCACTGACCGGGCAGGTTGGTAAGGGAGAAGGCGCTCTCTCAGGTATCCTGGTCCCAAGTTGTTCAGGGCTTTGTATTGAAGGTGTTGAACAACCCTGAAGGCACGCAAGCCTCGTGGAAAAGCAGAGCACTTCACTTGTGTGAGATGGAAGATTTAAAATCCTATTCCCGTGTGCAAACACCCATAAATCTACACACAGAAGTTCAGACCTGTCTCTCCCACTCCACGCAACATTCCAGCGTATCGGATGTCAGCCAGTTCAGCCTCCTCCTTGCAGATCCCAGTAATAAGGAAATAACTCTGTAAACTCCACAGGTTGTTGTTCTACCTGTTTATTCTTTCAGCAAGTATATCCTACAGAGCATACATCTCCTAATTACAGTCCATGTGCAGAGAATAATGCATAGCAAGCATTAATCCAGTGGAGCAAGTTGAGCTTCACTCCACCTCAGCTTAGACGTTACATGATTGCATTAGTCCAGCAAGCACTAGTCAGAAGACCAGAGAGAAGAAGAGAGCAATCCCACCTCTCTCCAAAATGGCTACAGACAGAAAGCTAACAAGTCAGTACGTCACCAGAACATACAAACCATGTGACCAGCTCGTATTTCTTTCACACCTACTTTTCCCATGAGAAACAGGCAGGAAGTAGAAGACTAAACATGACTTGTTTACCAGCCATTCTGTACCTTACATATGTAAACAATGTGCCACAGCTGGTGTTTGTGCTACATGTCACAACATGTATACTAGTACCAGAACCTTAAGCCTGGCCCGGTAGCGGATAGGTAGCCAGTGCAGTTCCCTCAGTAATGGAGCTGCGTGCTGAAAAGGGGGCCGCTCCCGGCAACAGCAGAGCTGCTGCATGAATCACCCGCTCACTCCTCACTTACTTGCCTACAGATTTGGGGTTAATTCCTTAAGGAGCATGCCAAACACTGTTCCTCCTGCTGGTTGGCATTATCAAAAATATCAAGCGATTAACATGCTGGGATTGCTGCTGGGGTGTTCAAAGGCATTCTGGCTGCATTATTTAAAAAAAAAAAGAAAAGAATTGAGACCGTGGCAGGAGTTTCTTTGCACATTATATTTTGAGACGCAGGACCAGCTTAGGAGAAAACAATTCATAGGCACAGAGATTTCATAGATTTCATAGATAATAGAGTTGGAAGGAGCCTCCAAAGCTATCAAGTCCAGCCCCCTGCTCAATGCAGGAAACTAGAGGAGGGGTCTCCCATCCAAGTCATAACCAGGCTTGGCCCTGCTTAGCTTTCCACACTCAGACAAGCTGAGCCAGCGTGAGCCACAGGCCTGTATTGGATTGACTATCTCCCGTTAGGCAAAGCCAGCTTAAATCTTGCTTTATTTATTTATTTATGTGGAGGAAGGGGGGCTGGCTGCTGACCCAGTTGTTTTGTTATTTTGCAGCTCTACTGTCTGTGTACCAAAGCGTCTCTCTATTTTGTGTCCTTCCCTCATTTCCCAACTTTTATTTATTACATTACATTTATCAATCGCCCATCTGGCCGGTCACCCGGCCACCCTTACAACTTTTGTTGTAATAGGCTACCTGAATAAACCTTCTTGGGTTTTTACCCCACGTGGTGTTTGTGGATTGCTCTGTTGGTTCAGCATCTTCTAAATCCAGGTTACAGTCAAAGGCAAGTCCCTGAACAGAGATTCAAGTAGGATTGCAGAGAGCTGAGGCTGGCAGTCTGGTCCCTTGAGATCTCTGGGGGTCTTGGGTCCTTTGGGGTAGGAAAGGGCGGGTTGTGGCGGGTCGGCCAGCCCCCCTTCCTCCACAATTTATTTATCATATTTATACCCTGCCTTTTTTTCCTTGCAAGGAACCCCAGGCGACTTACATAATCCACCTCCTGTTTTATCCTCACAACAACCCTGTGAGGTCTAGAGTGGGGGTGCAGAAGCTCAGCGCTGGGGGTGGAACCCCAACCTCAGGGGTTCCCCAGACGGTCACGCCACACCCTTTTCTCCGCAACCACCAATTGTTTGGTGGTTTCCCACCTTTTGTGCAGTTACACCCCCCCATTCTAAAAGGCTGAAATGCCTCTCTTAAGGCGTAGCTGGTGGCACTACGAGCTTTTAGCTCAGCTATGCTTGTATTTTTGGCCTGCCTCCTTGTGTCTCCAGCCACCACTAAAACGCAGCCCCCCAAATCTTCTCTGAAATGGAATTTGGCCCGCCAGGCTGAAAGAGGTTCTGCCCCCCTAATCTAGAGGTCAAGGGAAACTACTGGTTTGTGGCTATTTGGGGTTTTCTTTGTCAATGCCAAATACTTTGCAAAATGCACAAACAGTTTCAGTCTCCTGTAAGAAGCAACAACGCTTGTGCGGCACCTTAAAAACTAGCAAATTTGCTATGGCATAAACGTTCATGGACTGGAACCCAGGAGGACCTCAGAATGCATGCAAAAGCTGATGGCGCAAGCCTGATGACTATTATGAATGTGTTAGTCTTTAAGATGCCACGAGACGCTTTGTTATTTTTGCTGCGACAGACTAACCCCTCTGGGGATGATCCGTTGTAAATAACCCAGGCTTTGCTGCTGGCTGATTATCAATAGCGAAAATGCAATGGGAGAAAAAACAAAGGTCTGCAGTTGCTGGGGTACTCGTGAAACACTAATACCTTTCCAGTCTGCCTGACGACGAAGAGTTCCGTGAAACTCGAAAGGCTGCAGAATCCTATGCAAGAGTTATATCCCCAGGGAAGTGAGACGGAAGAGAGCTGTCCGTGGTGCTGAAAGGGCTATTTGAAGGCCATTCTCCAGTCGCAAAGCCACCCCAAAGCTTCTTCACCCCACCCTGTTTCTCCTAATTTCAAGATTCTATTCCTTATCCCTCACCTCATCATCTGAACAACCCTAGACAGACTCCCAACACCCCCCCCCCACTGTGCTCCCAGCATTCTGCCATGGATCAATAAGCAGCGAGATCCACAAACTCTCCCTTATAAAGGACAGAGAGGGGAAGATGCAGTCCGGAAAGCCAACAGCCAACAGATTTGTGGGTGGCGGCGGCAGCGGCGGCGGCGGCGGCGGCGGCTTAAATACGCAATGGGACACCCTAAGCCAGTGTCAAATAGCGTGGACATCAGATACCAGCTGTGTCTATATCTATGTAAATCTATTATCTATTTTTAAATTTATTACATTTTTATATCCCGCCTTTTTTCCTGCAAGGAACCCAAGGTGGCTCACATAATCCCCCTGCTCCTCTCCATTTTATCCTCACAACAACCCTGTGAGGTAGGTTAGGCTAAGTGTATGTGACTGGCCCCCATAGTCACCCAGTGAGCTTCATGGCCGAGTGGGGAATAGAACCCAGGTCTCCCGAGTCCCAGCCCAACACTGTAACCACCATGCCACACTGGTTCTCATGTTTGTTTATTTAACACCATTCACAAGATAAGAAGGGGCAAAAACCCAGTATGTTTTTTTAAAAAAACAACAACTGCGAAGTGTTTGTTAATCATCCCCCTAAAAATGGGGTGGTGGTTAGGGGGCGAGTCCTCTATGCTTTTTGAGCATTTTAAGACAGAAGAAGCATTTGTGACATGTTTGGAGAAAGATAAGCGGCCCCTAAGGAAGAAAAATCCTTTCCGAAATGCGTTGGGCATAATAAAAAGGTTTTTTTTCCAGGCACTTGAGAATATTTTCTCTTCTGTTTTGGGACGCACAAGTGCCTTCCCCACTTGCTGTTTCCTGGACTCCTGTTCCCGTCATCCCCAGCCAGCATGGCCAATGACCATGCTGACTGGGGATGATGGGGTGGTAGTCCAACACATCTCAAGGGCGCCAGGTTGAGCTAGACTTCTCTTCTTTTAGATGAAGGATGGACATTCAGAGAAGGGGCCCAGAATATTTCCTGGGGGTGCTAGACTCCTCTGCCAGCTTTAGCGCTTGAAGATTTTCTTCATTTGCATTTTATGATGCACCTTAAAACGGCCTCGAACCTACAACCCACCAGATATTTTGGAACTACAAACCCCTTCATCCCTGACCATTGGCCATTCTGGATTATGCTGATGGGAGCTGGGAGTCCAGTAACATCTGGAAGGCTGCAGCTTTTCTGCACCCCTGCTTTATTTCAGGCTACTGGCCATGGGCCAACCAAGTCAGCTCAGCCAGCACAGAGAGCATCTCTTGGTGACTGTTTCCCGGCAATGGAAAATCTTCCTGCTGGAGGTTCACAAAAAACAGAGCCCCGAGGATCTCGGGGGGGGGGGAACCAGGCTCTCTTACATGGGTTAGTTTTTAACATCCCTGTTTAAAGTATGTGAAATAAGTTCTCTCCTTTTCAAATACGCATGCCCCAATCTGGCCAGAGAGATCTATGCGCCTAAAGTAGACTTCTGCGCACGTTGCTAGCATCCTTCACAAACAATGTACGCTGCCACCGACGGTGTGACGGATACCCTTGAACTCTCCAAATGTGGCAGTTGATGCAAACGGGTGTGTGTGTGGGGGTGGTGGTTTTCAAATACCCATCCAACCGTTTGGTACACTTGACTCATCACCTGTGACTACAGCTGGATCGAGGTGAATCTCTTTGCAGAAGGGACACCAGAATGAGTGTGGAAGCGATTGTGAGCTGGTTTTTAAAATGGTTGCTGGACAGAGGGAGTGAGAGAAACACTCTTCCGCCACCTTTTCTCTCTGATCTGTTTGGTTCCCCTGGACGTTTTGTAATTGGCAGTATCTGGAAACTGGAAATGTATTCATTATATTTTTAATCCGCCCAATAACCAATGTTCTCCGGATGGATCTCGTCCCTAACCAAGCTTCTTATGAAGGTATATCTGTCCAAATGGTCCTTTTATAAAATTATCCAAAGGCACAATTGCAGTCCATTGCAGGCTTCCCCAACCTACAATGCCCATCAGCTCCAGCCAGCATGGCCAATGCTGGCTGGAGCTGATAGGCATTGTAGTCCAACACATCTGGAGAGCAACCAGGTTGGGGAAGCCTGGCCTATTGCATCTGGTCACCCTTGCCCTGAAGGTTACCAACAATAACCTTCCAGTTTGATTCCAGTTGCCTATACATATATAAAGAAGGGTTTGGGTTTTTTTTTTGTTTGTTTTTTTAATATTATTAAAAACCTCTTTTGGAGAGGGGGAAGGAAGAAGCAATATCCCAGCATTAAATAGGTTCTGTCTAATGAAGGGGTCTTCAGAAGCTACAGAGATTATCGAAATGGCTCCTTTCCCAGCCTGACAAATCACCACCGCAAAATAGCCATGATTGCAAAAGAAAGTGCATTTAACCACTCTGCTTATTATTCCAAAATGCAGAACACACAGAGAGAGACAGCGTTGAATGACAGCTGAAGATTTACCGAAAAACCAAGGAGACAAACCGTGATGCTTAAAAAGAAGGAAGATTTTGGAGCGTGGGGTGTAGGAGGTTCTGTTGCAGATAGAAAATGGTTGTTACTCAAATGGGGCACCAACTTATTGACCTGAGCAGTCACGTCAATGAACCTTTCTGGTTGGCAGAACTCAGAAGTACAGCGATGGCCCATTCCTGAGAGCAATGTTAAATTCTGCAAGCTGCATATGTGATGCAATGGAAGCAACCGTACAAGCTGCCGTCTTGCTTTGTGTGCATTTATTCTGCTGCACTCCTATCAAAGCTCTATGGGGTTCAAGGAGCCATGCTGGCCACTGGAAACCTGAACTCGGTGTCCTCTCCAGCTTTGCAAGTTTCACCAAGCGCTGCCCACATACTTTCAGCCTAATTTTCAGTCTTGAGGACTAGAATCTTTGAAAACCAATGCATTCCTGCATTGAGCAGGGGGTAGGACTCGATAGCCTTGTAGGCTCCTTCCAACTCTATGATCTATGAAATCATTGAAATCAGACCCTTCCCCATGTCAGCTTCAGCTGCTGGATTTCTTATTTTATTAGATGAGCTTTCGAAAGAGGACCTGCGCAAGTTACAGCCTTATCAGCCTACCAGGACCTCTGTCATTAATGTGTTGGTTTTGACGCCTACCCTGGACTCCATAAAGGGGTTGCGTGTGTCAAGCACCTGACTGGCTAAAATGCAGTTAGCGGATTGCGTTTGGCTTGGTACGTCAAAAATGGCAGAGGTCTGCGTTAAAACGAGTGCAGGGTGGCATAGTGGTTACAGCATCAGACTCCAACCACAAAGATCTGGGTTCAAATCCCCCATGAGGAAAGACAGAGAAAAGAAATGGTGGTTCAACTACACAATGAGGATGGCAAATTGATAACAGAAGACAGAAGGCAGAAGTGTTCAATTCCTACTTTGGCTCGGTCTTCTCCCAAAAGAGAGTTACGGTATGTCCCTGGCAAACCTGAAGTGCAGGCTGAAGGGGCAGGATTGCAGCTTGAGATTGATAGGCAAATGGTCAAGGAGCACCTGATTACTCTGAACGAGTTTAAATCTCCAGGGCCTGACGAACTGCATCCTAGAGTAATAAAGGAACTGGCAGAAGAACTCTCAGAACCACTGTCTATTATCTTTGAGAAATCATGAAAGACAGGTGAAGTGCCAGATGACTGGAGGAGGGCAAATGTTCCTATCTTCAAAAAGGGCAAGGAGGAGGAACCTGGGAACTATAGACCAGTCAGTCTGACATCAATCCCTGGGAAAATTTTGGAGCAGATTATAAAGAAGTCAGTCTGCAAGCACCTTGAAAACAATGCAGTGATTACTAGAAGCCAGCATGGATTTGTCAAGAACAAATCCTGCCAGACGAATCTGATCTCATTTTTTGATCGGGTAACCTCCCTTGTGGACTGTGGGAATGCTGTAGACATAATATATCTGGAATTCAGCAATGCTTTTGACAAAGTGCCTTATGATATCCTGATTAGCAAGCTAGCTAAAAGTGGGCTGGATGGAACAACTATCAGGTGGATCCACAATTGGCTACAGAATCGGACTCAAAGAGTGCTTATCAATGGTACCTTCTCAAACTGGGGAGAGGTAACGAGCTGGGTACCACAGGGCTCGGTCCTGGGCCCAGTGCTCTTCAACATTTTTATTAATGACTTGGAAGAGGAGGTGTAGGGAATGCTTATCAAATTTGCAGATGACACAAAGTTGGGTGGAACAGCTAATACTCTGGAAGACAGAAACAAAATTCAAAGTGACCTTGATAGGCTGGAGCGCTGGGCAGAAAACAAAGAATGAAATTTAATAGGGATAAATGCCAAGTGCTGCACCTAGGGAGAGGAAACCAAATGCAGAGTTACAGAATGGGGGACACTTGGCTCAACAATACTACAAGTGAGAAGGATCTTGGAATTGTGGTAGATCACAAACTGAATATGAGCCAGCAATGCGATGTGGCTGCAAAGAAGGCAAATGCTATTTTGGGCTGCATTAGAAGTATAGCTTCCAAATCGCGGGAAGTGATAATTCTCCTTTACTCAGCACTGGTTAGGCCTCATCTTGAGTACTGCGTCCAGTTCTGGGCACCTCACTTTGAGAAGGATGTAGACAAACTGGAGAGGGTTCAGAGGAGGGCAAGAAGGATGATAAAGGGACTAGAAGCAAGGCCCTATGAGGAGAGACTGAAAGAACTGGGCATGTTTAGCCTTCGGAAGAGGAGACTGAGGGGAGATATGATCACACTCTTCCAGTACTTGAAGGGATGTCACACAGAGGAGGGCCAGGATCTCTTCTCGATCATCCCAGTTTGCAGGACACGGAATAAGGGGTTCAAGTTACAGGAACCCAGATTCCACCTGAACATCAGGAAAAATTTCCTGACTGTCAGAGCAATAAGACAATGGAACCAACTACCTAGGGAGGTGGTGGGCTCTCCCACTCTGGAGGCATTCAAGGTGCAGCTGGACGGCCATCAGTCAGGGATGCTTTGACCTGGATTCCTGCATTGAGCAGGGGGTTGGACTCGATGACCTTGTAGGCCCCTTCCAACTCTACTTTTCTATGAACCTCACCGGGTGACTGGCTGAAGGTTGCGATCTCTCAGCCAAACCTACCTCACAGGACTGTTGTGAGGATAAATGGAGGCACAGCGATAACCATGTACACCAGGAAGGACAGGGTTAAAAATAATAAAGATACGGAGAAGGGAAAAGGTGGGAAGGCAATTCATCTCCCTGGATCACATCCCTGGATCTCCAGCGGCATCTGATTGCGTCTTTCCACTTATGAAATTATATAAATGAATGTCGGCGCTGATTAACTCAGCCTTTCCCAACCCGGCATCCTCCAGACGGCCACACTAGCTGGGGATGAGGGGAGTTGTAATCCAACACGCAGAGAGGACGCAAGGCTGGATTAACTGTTCAAGACGCGACAGAGACCAGAGTCGTGCTGGAGCATGCAGGAACTTGCCCCGTTGCAGAAATTACCAATGTTAATCCAAATGTGAAAAATCTTTATTTTTCCAAGTGCCTTAAAGGAATTGCCAGGGACAGATCCGCCTGGGGCTTGCAGTAAAACAAAGCGGCGTTTGTGCCTTCATACTCTGGTAGTGTTTAGCTGACATATTAGGCCTTGCGTTCACAACTAGCACCTCAATTCTCTCTCCCCTTCTCTGTAGCATTATCATCAGTTCTCAACAAGTTTAACAAGCGTATTATTTTGTTCCCTATGAAAGCGTAGGGAAGGCCAGTGTGGCCTAGTGGTTAGAGTGAGACTCAGGAGACCTGGGTTCTAGCCCCCGCTCAGCCATGAAGCTCCCTGGGTGACTTTGGGTCAGTCACTGACTCTCAGCCTAACCTACCTCACAGGGTTGTTGTGAGGATAAAATGGAGAGGAGGAGGATTATGCCAGCCACCTTGAGTTCCTTGCAGGAAAAAAGGCGGGGTATAAATGTAATAAATAAATAAATTTAATACCCAAAGTGAAGGAAACGAAATAGTTAAAAGAAAATCTTACAAGAGATTCTAGCCAGGCATGTAGACAGATTGCCAGGGTAATGACTGTGGCAATGGCTATGTTGATTCAAAAGGGTTGAGGTGTTTTGCTGTCTCACCCTGCCTACGTGACCAAGATCAGATAATACCTACCAGCTGCTTGATTGTAAGATCATCCTCCTGTCTCCTTGTAAGGAAATCCCCCTCCCCTAAAGCAGCCCCCTTTTGTCTTGACCTTGCTAACCAATGTAAAGAACTGTTGCCAAATGACCAGACTTATGTATGCTATAAAAGTGGTTGTAAAAGCCCCGCCCGGGGTTCTGCTTTGCGACACAGTCCGCAGGACCTATTGTGCACAATAAACCTTTTTCCAATAACCCGAGTTGGTCCTCGTTGTCCTTGTCTGAGGTAAAAGGTGACCACTTCATAAGCTCCCTGGGAGACAGCCCCGCTTCAGCATTGCACGGCTGACATGCGTTGGGGGGGGGGGGTTCATTTCTCAAGAGAACGATGCTTGGGCCTGAGAAGTCACATTTGGTGACATGTCCAGGTGTGGGGAGACCGAGAGAGGCAAGTGTGCATGTGTGTGCGTGTGGAGGGGGTCAGACTCTTCACTTCCCCCAAAACCTGGAAGACCAACCGCGACAGCAAAAAGGTGGGGTTTGCCTTCCTGCAAGTATAGATCCGTGGGCTGGTGCTGCCCCCTTGTGGGGAAAAGGCATATTGCACAACTGGCCTGCGATGCGGTCGCTAAAAAAAAATTAAGCTAATGCAAACACAGCCTTTATTAACCGGATGATGTCCAGATCATGAGAAGTAAATAGTTCTCCTCTACTCTGCGCTGGTCAGGCCACAAGTGGAGTCCTGCGTCCAGTTCTGGGCACTACATTTTAAGGAGGGCATGGACAAGTTCGGTGTGAGGCAGTCTTCTCCAACCTTGGGTCCCCAGATGTTTTTGGCCTACAACTCCCAGCATGCCCCAGCCAGCGTAGCTGGCTGGGGCATGCTGGGAGTTGTAGGCCAAAAACATCTGGGGACCCAAGGTTGGAGAAGACTGCTTTAAGGAATGGTTGCAAGAGCTGGGTACGTTTGGCCTGGAGAAGGGGAGACATGAGAGCGTTCTTCAAAGAGCTGAACGGGTGCAGAAGATGGAGCAGACGTGCTCTGGAACCAGTGGGCGGAAATTGCAGGGAAGCCGATCTCCGCTGAACATTGGAGCAGAGTTGGAAGGAAGCTTGGGAGGATTGTCTGGTCCAACCCGCTGCTCAGTGTAGGATCTGCGGTGCAGGATTCAGCCACAGCACTCTGGATACGACCTCCGTCCAGCCTCTGCTTAAGAAAAACTGCCTAAGAATAAGAGCTGCTTGACAGTGAAATAGACTGCCTCGGGAGCTGGAGGCTCTCCTCCGCTGGAGGTCTCCAGGCAGTGCCTGGACAGCTGTCTGCCAGGGATGCTGTAGCTACACCCTGCTCTGAGCAGCGGCGGTTGGACTAAACGACATCCAAGATCCTCTCCGACTCTTATGCTTCCAATTGCTCTATTCTCATTTCTACAGACCTGTCCTCGTCCATTCTTAATCCCCCCGGCTACCCAATGTTAGATTGTAGGCAAGCACCCACTTTCTCTCTTACTCTGAAGCACCACTGATTGGAGGAGAGCCTGAGGAGGGATTTGGGAGAGGAGAGGGCTGATGAGAAGAGGAAGCAGGAAGGGCAGGAAAAGCAGATTCCCCAAAAATGGAAATCTAGCCCCAGAGTTGTTGTTGTTTTTTAGAGAGGGGATGGGGGAAGTTGGCATTACAGCTGTCTTCACAAACAAATCAAAACACACAGAGACAGAAGGCAGGATATTCAGAAGAAAGAGGAAACTTTTATTGAAATATTTCCTTATTAAGCCATGAGAGAGAGAGAGAGAGAGAGACCGACCTAGTCTACACATGCAGGAGAAGGAGGCAGGAATGAGATGGCAGACCCTGAGGTGGAAGAATAGATTGCACCATTTCAGATGGCAAGGGAGGGGGAAACATTTGAATGTTCCCTAAAAATCGGGGGGGGGGGGGGAGAGAGAAGCAATAACTCCCTGGCAGTAGAGAGCTAGCACAGCAGGGAAAGGGCTGAGCTAGAATCTCTCCCCCTGATATGCTCATCTTTTACTTGCAGGATTTGTCCGCTTTAAAAATAATTAGGGAGCATTCAGAAACGGCACCTCACCCAACCACCTCACGCTCCTGCTGCATGTCTAGACCAGGCCTCAGAGCTACTTCATGGGTGACAAAAGTTTCCTCCGTGCTAGAAATAAGGGACAACCCACACATAGCCTGCGTGAGACACGACGGTCTGTCTCGCACGTGCAAACTTTTTCCATGTAGGGCACCTGAAGTGGCCGTTAAGACCTGACAATAAATATTAAAAGACAGCAGAGACCCGTTTTGCTCGATACGTGACGGAACAGACGGAAAACAGGCGGCTATGGCCACCTTGGACATCATGCTGCCCGTGACGGTCAAGGCAGCTGCCACAAAAATTTCCAGTGGCTGGGCTCAAGAGGACCGACCGTCATCTCTGTGCCGAATCACCGTCGCATGTCAAAAGCTGCATTTTTAAGAGTTTGTGGAACCAAGAACCAAGCGGCAGCTCGTCAGGGTTCGGTTTCCAAAATGGCTCAAGAGGAATGCAGGATTATTGTTTCCACGGGGCGTGTGTCGTGGGCCCGCCAAGAAGGGAAGGGTCCCAAGGACGAGCCACAAACCAGCCTGGCCCCTAAACAGGCTGAACCACATCAAAGGGAGAGTGAAAGAGGCCTGGCCTTCCTCAGATCTTTGGCAGGGTTTGTTCTGCCAAGAAAAGCCCTTGGGGAGGAAGGAAATGCTCAGATTCCCTTGCGGCCCCCACTCAACCATTCCCCTTGGCTTTCCTACGTCATCTTGGATGGCCGGACAGACGGACGGACGGACGGAAACACACACACACACTGCGGTCCTCTTGGTTGGCTGGCGGGCCACAGTTCCCACAGCTCAATACAGGAGGCAGGAGTTCGGGGCTCGGCCGCGCCACTGCTGCCACCCTCCACATCACATTCCCCTCGGCTCACAAGCCAAAGTTCCCGCAAAGGCCCCGGGGCGAGCCTTGGGCGGGCAGCTGCGTCATTCTCGTAACAGGCATCTCTCCGGTGGCCGTTCCGTGTCTCGTTTGACCAAAAAAAAAAAAAAAGGACGTCTGGGTACGCAGGGCTCCTTCCACCTACAGCCACAGGTATTCCGCCAGGAAAGCGGCCAGGATCTTACATAAGTTCTCAACGGTGGGTGGGTGCAAGTTCGCCTCCGTGTCCTTCATGGTGTGCCAGACCTTGGGAAAGGGCGTGGCAATCAGGTGAAGGACTGGAACGCCTGTCGCAAAGGCAAAGACACAGGCCAACATCAGCCCAAGGCTGTCTGAAATTCCATGCACACACACAGTTTCTCTACAGAGCATAGGATTCAACTTCCTGAGATACTCAAGATGCCTGTACCCTCCCTCCCTCCCACCCACCCACCCACCCACTTTTTTGTTTTTAAAGAAAAGAGTCAAGTTTCTAGTTCTTAAGGTTGCAAAGCTGCAATGCCTAGCGAAAGCTCCGGGTGGGTCTGCAAGGACGATAATGTAAAATTCTTCTTGGACTTTACCACTTTACATGGCAGCTGGGGGATTGCAGCCCTAAACTGTGTGTGTGTGTGTGTGTGTGTGTGTGTGTGTGTGTGTGTGAGAGAGAGAGAGAGAGAGAGAGAGAGAGAGAGAGAGAGAGAGAGAGAAACACAACTCTTTCAGCTTGTGCTGAGTTCAATTTTAGAGAAGCCCTTAGGGGCCACATTCAAGGGGTGGGCAGAGCCGAAGGCGAAGGGGGCGGGACAAAAAAGACCAACATATTTTAGCTCTTGCTACTGGCAACTAAACCTTAGGAGAGGCACTTCAGTTAATGGTGGCTGCGGAAAAGGGACGTGGCCATCCACGGAACCCCAAAAGGCTGAACTGGGCCACCAGTGTTCACCCCTGCATCAGATCAGCAGACCTGATGCCAATCTTTCCGACTGGAGGCAAACAAGGCGGGACAGCCGCGGTAAATATTTCAGTTTTAAAACGGACCTCTGAACGCAGCCTTTAACGTTTCCCCGTTATGCGGCACGCGTACACGATCCGCCGACTGGCACCCGCTGGGACCGCTCAGGTCTCCGGCTTTGACGGAGACCCTCCGAGATCCACCCGGACGCTTTTTAACCCTGAAGTGCGCCAAATGCATCGAATCAATGCAGGGATTCTGACCAGGGCGTCTCTGGCAGAGACCAACAGCCCCGCAAGGACATCCAACCCGTCCCACGCGCATCGAAGATACCGCAGCGGGATGTGCACCCCGCTAGCCCTGAAGATCGCTCTCTACGCTCACGAGGAAGAGCGCGAGAAAATGGGCTAGCTGGCCGGCTGGCCGGCCGGCACTCCCAGAGAGCACGGACTCGCGTGGCAGCTGTGTGTCCAGATCCTTTTGCAAGACGTTGCAACGGGCCAGCCTTGCCCGATCTGGTGCCCGCCGGGGGGTGTTGGAATACAACTCCCAGCATCCCCCCAGCCAGCTCTGCTGGCTGGGGGGGATGCTGGGAGTTGTATTCCAACACCCCCCGGCGGGCACCAGATCGGGGAAGGTAGTAACAGACTCTTCGTGGGTAAATTTTGACTCGTGCCGGATGATCGCTTTGTACGACAGAAAATGCAAGGTTCATTCTGTTCCTTTTTAATAAAAAACACACAAAGTAAACACAGCACCGGAGCGATAGGCTGCTGGTGGCGAATGTAAGAAAAGCCCTGCTGGATCAGACCGAAGGCCTCCCCAATCCAGCATTCTCTTCCCACGGTGGCCGACCAGCTGCCCCAAATGGGAAGCCCACAAGCGGGGCATGAGGGGCAACGGCACCCTCCCGCCCGCGTCCCCCAGCAACCGGGACGCACGGGCACGACGCAGCGCACAGCGACGGCTCCCAACAGAACGCCGCGACGGCGGGGCAGAGCGGGGAACGGGTACCTTTCCGCAGGAATGGCACGTGATCATCTTCCACCGGGCCGTACAAGGGATCTCTCTGGAAATACAGCTGTTCCTGGGGGTGGGCTTGCAGGAGGCCCAGCCGGTGCAGCCGCTTTTCTGCAGAAGACAACGGAAGGGGGTGGAGAATTAGCGTCAGCCCCTCCGAGCGCTCCCGAAGGCAATGCCGAGCCAACGTCCTCGGCACGCATGAGGCAAAACGGTCTCACACGGGGGCCGGCTGACCTGGTCGCCCTCCCGGAGGTTCTGGACTACAATGTCCACTATCCCCAGCCATTGGCCATGCCAGCTGGGGGGGGGGGTTGATGGGAGTTGTAGTCCAAGCACAAAATGTCTCTCGCGTGAGAGTCCAGCGGTTCTGGACTACAACGCCCACTATTCCCACCCATTGGCCATGCTGGCTTGGGGCTGATGGAAGCTGTAGTCCAAACACATCTGGAGGGCGACGGGTTTGGGGAAGCTGGGCAGCCCCAACTGCCAGCGGCTGTCCCGGGTGTCAGATAGGGGTGTCTTTCTCAACCCTCCCTGGAGATGCTGCCGGGGGTCGAACCCGGGGCCTTCCGCATGCGAAGCGGGGGCTCTGCCCCCGAGCGACGGCCCCTGCATCTAACTACTGAAACGCCACAGCCCCAGTTCCCGTTGGCTCCCAAACTTTGGAGGGCGGGGGCGGGAGGAATCCGGGTACGTCACCCAGCCTGTTCGCAACCGACACCCCACCGCGGGTTTCTGCGAATCGGGTTTTCCAGTTCCGTCCCCCGGAGCTTACCGATGCTGAGAAGTCTTTTGAACCAGCTGGCTGTAGCGGGGAAATGGTTCTGGAAGGTGGGCTGGCGTGCCCCCAGCAGGTCCAGCAGAACGAAGAGGGACTGCAAAGAGGATACGGGGTTAAAAGCCTACTGTTTCGAGATCCACGGGGCACTCTGCCTCATTCATTCATTCCCCATTTCCTCTTCCCCCTGAAAATAGGAATTTGGCAAACTCCCTCTAGGGCTTAGCTCTGACCGAGGTGGCAAACCCATCTCTTGGCTCTACCACTTCAGACAGCAGGTGGGAGCTCACGTGACTGAATGCTCCTCCGCCCAATTTAAAATAAAAAAATAAAAAATGAAATCCCCGCACATTGACAACTAGCATGTCAGGGAGAAAGCGATGCTCCCTGACATGCTAGTTGTCTATGTGCAGGGATTTTTTATGGGTGGGGGAGGGTACGGAGAAACACTCGATCGTGTGAGCTCCAATCTGCAGTCTGAAAGCGATGCAGCACAAAGCGCCGGTTTACAACTTCACCAGGAGCCAGTGTGGTTAGCGTGTCAGGCTAGGATGGGGTGTCAGACGAGGAGCGTCGGGGCTGGGGGCTGGGAGACCCAAGTTCAAATCCCCACCCAGGCATGAAGCAAACCACACGAGCCAGTCATGGTCTCTCGGCCTAACCTGCCTCACAGGATTGTTGTGAGGATAGCGGGAGGAATCATGTATGTTGCCCCTGAGCTCCTTTCAGAAGAGAAACGAAGAAAATCATACGTATCAGCTATATATACTGCACTGAGCAGGGGGCCAGATTGGATGACCTCCAAGGTCCCTTCCAACTCGATCATTCAGCCTTCCCCAGCCTGGCGCCCTCGAGATGTGTCGGACTACAACCTCCATCACCCCCAGCCAGTGCGGCCAAGGGCCGCACTGGCTGGGGGTGATGGAGGTTGTAGTCCGACACATCTCGAGGGCAGCAGGTTGGGGAAGGCTACTATATAATCCAATAATATCATAGCAAAATTTATTCAATGAGGAAGGGCACGCTTCAAAAGATGGTAGGGATTCCTGGAAGGCAGCAAAATATCAAGGAAAGGGAAGGAAGGGGAGGCAAGTCAGAAAGAAAACACCAGAAGCGGAATCTGCCCATTATCCGAACCGGTCAACTATTTCCGGGCCGTGGTCTCAGAGAAGCACTCACGACGGCTTGGAGCTGGGTGAGGCCCGAGCGGTGCGGGGAGGCGGCCATGCGCTCGGCCAAGTGACGCGACCCGTAGAGGGAGTCCGTTGCGCTCCAGTCCTCAAAAGCTTCTTCCCCATCGAAGAACAGCAGCTGCAGCGTCACCTGGGCACCCTAAACCGGAAAGACGACGCGTGGTTAGATCTTGGTCGGTTGTTCCAACCCAAAAAGGGAGCCGGCGTGGCGTAGTGGTTAGGGTGTCGGACTGGGACTCGGGAGGTCTGGGTTCTAGTCCTCCACACGACCATGAAGCTCACTGGGTGAGTTTGGGCCAGTCACTGACTCCCAGCCTAACCCTACCTCACAGGGCTGTTGTGAGGATAAAATGGAGAGGAGGAGGAGGAGGTTTCTGTACGCCACCTTGGATTCTTTGCAGGAAGAAAGGCAGGATAGAAATATAATAAATAAATGGGACCATCACAAAAGAAAGAGTACGGGATTTCTAGCAGCCACCCCAAGTCATAAAATGTGAAACAAGTACAACGAGTTTCGGGGAAAAGATCAAATTAAATGCATCAATAAACAAAGTAAATATTCTAACGACCTGAAGGTCTACCCAGTTTTTCCACACTATGCATATTTTGTAGAACCCAGTGTTTCCGCCTTGGTCTTTTTTCAAAATTAAAAAGCCTGAAATGCTTTAGCCCGGGGGGGGGGGCAGTCTGCTGCCCTCCAGATGTTTTAGATTACAACTCCCAGCAGCCCCAACAGCATGATCAATGGTTGGGGAATTACAGGAGTGCTAGTCCAAAACATCTGGAGGGTGTCGGGTGGCCAACCCCTGCCATAGCCCACCTTCAACAGGGAAACGTGCTGTTCACATGCACATTTTATGAAAAACACGATGGCCAGGGCTGAAGGATCGGTAGGCCGGAGAGAGTTGCATTAGCCGCAGCCCCAGAAAAATAAAAGGCATTTCCTCCATTAGTGCAGTGTTCTCCAACCTTGGGCCCCCAGATGTTTTTGGCCTACAACTCCCAGCACGCTGGCTGGGGCATGCTGGGAGTTGTAGGCCAAAAACATCTGGGGGCCCAAGGTTGGAGAACACTGCATTAGTGAACATCCTATCTTGCTACAAATAACTCCTTTTTCGGAGCTCAAGGAGGACTTTAGGCATGGAAGCCCCACCCTGCCAGCTCTAACCATTAGCCCGTACTCCCCTCACTCATGGGAACTCAGCATTCTGCGTTCCGGCTCGCGCGTCCTCCCGCTAAGCACCGCCTGCCTCCTGCCCTTCGCACCTGCTCTTTGGCTCTCAGCAGCTCCTTGTCCAGCGCCGTCACCAGCTCCAGCAGGATCGAGCAGGGCACAGCCGAGTCCGAGGCTCCCACGAAGGCCCGGCCTTGCCTGTCGTGGGGAAAGTACTTAGAGTCGTAGTGGCAGGCAAGTACCAAGCGCCAAGTGGCCGCGGTGTCCAGCGTGGCCACCACGTTGGCGAAGCCCACGGCGCCGTGTGGAGCCCGGTCCTCGAAAGAGTCCAGCTCTATGTGCCAGGAAGCCGCGAGCGAGCTCAGCCTTTCTGTGATGAACTAGGAGGGAAGAAAAGGGGGCAGCATAAAGAACTAGGGGCTAAGATGCTCACTCAGGGTTCTAGTCCTCACTGATTTTCTGCAAGACCTTTGTCAAAAGCCCTCCACCTCCACTAAAGAGAACCAGGCAACCTTTCCTTTTCTGCCATGGAACTGAGGAAGCATTTGGAACAGCTGCAGATTTGGTGCAGGATAGCGCCTGCGTGCGCAAGCGGAAAAGTCCCAGCTTCGAATCCCACAACACAGCCAGCCACAACTTGGTATCCGCAGGGCAGATTCTATTCTTTCAGCCTCTCCCCTCCAATACCACTCCAATACTATCACTCCATTTTAAAGGTTTATACCTCGTCTTTCAATCAATCGATCTCCAAAGTGGCTTACAACAGAGTAAATAAATAATTTCCAAAACTACTCAGCAGGCATTGGCCAACAACAAGGGATCAGAGAGCCCTTCTTCCCACCTCTGCAGTCCCAGAGCAACTGGGGCAGAGTTCTTTCTGGGGGTGGCGTGGGGTGAGGTGCTGCTCCTCCCTTGCCATGGTATTCTTCTTGGGAGGGAGGGAGAGGCTATAACCACCTTGAGCAACTGAATACCGCCCTATTTTGCAGGGATGTTGTAACAATTATTTTTTTAAAAAAATGTTCTCCAGCTGCTGGGCTTTGGTTTTTTTAAGTCAGCTGTTGTTTTGATCAGCTCCTGCTTTTTAAGCCACCTGCTTTATACGCCTTTCAGGGGAGGCACTTTGAACCCATGAAATGTGGTACAGAAATCGCACGTACTATTGTAACTTTCAATGAAGTAGCATGGCACACAGGATCAGAAGGAGAAGGAAAAGTGAAACTCCAGATTTTGGAGTGAGGGGGAATTGGAAGTTACCAAGGGGTAATCCTATGCATGTTTAGACAGAGAAAAGGCCTACAACTCCCAGCATGCCCCAGCCTTTAGGCCTTTTCTCTGTCTAAACATGCATGGGACTGCTCTCTCGGGAGCAGAATTTGGTCAGGGGGACGGCAACCTCTGCTGTGGGCTTCGACCCCTGACTCACCTGCCTAACTTTTTGGTTCCCAGCGCTGCCGGAGTACCTCTCGATCAGCATGGGCTGCAGGTGAGTACCCCAAAGGCGCTTGAGGTCCACCAGGGCGCTCAGACGTTTCAGCTGGCTACTAGAAAGGCTTCGGGGCTTGTGATTCAGCTGCCGAGAGGGGAGAGGCACACTTTTGTATTATTTATGTAAGGATTTTGAAGCGACCGTCCAGGGCAGGGCCCTCATAAGGCACCAAACATAAAACAGTGAAATATAAACAACAAAATTAGGACAATCCCCAAATCATTTTTTTTAAAAAGCAGCCTTAAACCAGGACATTCCCATAACAGCATTAAAAAAAAAAAACCAACCACTTCTTAAAAACCATTTCAGACCAGCAGCACCAAAACACCATTAAGAGAAAGCTGCCTGAAACAAATGGGTTTTTAAGGCCCATTTGAAGGCCTGTACTGACAGGGTCATACACAAATCAGTGGGAAGGAAATTTCACATTTGGGTAGGTGGGGGCCACCATGGAGAAGGCCCCATAACCTGCATCTGCCCTTTTCTGCCAGCCTCATGCAGGGGAGCTCCTGGTAGATTGGGGTGGCCTGGGAAACATGTGGCCCTCCAGATGTTTTGGCCTGCAATTTCCATCAGCCCTAGCCAGCCTAGTCAATGGTGAGGGTTAAAGCAGCTCTGAGAGCCAGGACGGTTCAGTGGCTGGACCATAATTCCTCTCCCTCCCAGCAAGCACAGTGGCACTGTTTAGTGGCTAGAGCAGCCCTCCTGATTGGACTACATCTCCCAGAATTCCTGGCCATCCACCATGCTGGCTGGGGCTGATGGAAGCTTAAGTCCAAAACAACTGGAGGACACCAGGCTGGTTTAGAGTGTCAGATTGACTCGGGTTCAAATCCCTGCCCAGCCATGAATGAGCAAGTTGCTTTCAGCCGAACCTACACCACAGGATTGTTCTGAAGATAACATGGTGGGGAGAAACCTTGAACTTCTTGGGAGGAAAATACCAGGTCATATAGGGATGTCATTAACAGAGACGTGATTCCCCCGCTCCCAAAATAACCCCCCCTTCCCAGTCACGCCCGCGATCCCCAGCGGGACCCCTCTCCCCGACTCCTGCCGCTGCATTAAGCCCCCGGACCTACCTGGGCGCCCGGCGGAAGCTCCTGCTGCGGCTTCACCCAGCTCCCCAGAGCGGGGTCTGCCCCCACATCCCAGAGCAGGTAAAGCCCCAGCACAGACCCAGCCGCCAGCGCCAGCATCGCGGGCAGCCACAGGCGGTGCAGCAGGCGGGTCCGGCCCCGCTTGTGGGCCGCGGAGAGGAGGAGGACGCCGCCCCCGCCGCCGGGCTCCGGCGCCCCGCCCGCCGTCCCCGTCCCCGTCCCCGTCCCCGTCCCCGTCCCCGTCCGGCTCCGGCGCGACCCTTTCCGCATGGCGCCTCTCCGCCCCGCGAATGCCCGGAGCCCGGGCCCGCTGCGGGGGGCGTGGCCAGAGAGGGGAGCCCCGCCCACCCGGTCGACCGGGATGAATGGGCGGGAGCCACGCCCGCCCGCCCGCGTCGCGAAGAAAGCGCTCGGGGGGGGAGGGGGCGGGGCCCTCGAGTCGCCACGCCTGCTTGCCCGGAGCCCATCGGAAAGGCTAGCTAGGAGAAACGGGGCGGAGCCCTAGTAGGACCCGCCCCTTTCCTCGTTAAGGACACGCAGCTCTGGCAGAATAACGAAGGGGCGGGGGAGGAAGAAGAGTATTTTAAGGACACATCATCAGCGTTGCACTTGCGGCGCTTCAGGATTAACTAGTGCCCCCTTCAGATGCACGATGTGGGGAAGGAAGGTGTATATAATATACGCACACGTGGCGCGTAGAGTAAGAACGTAAGAAGAGCCCTGCTGGGTCAGGCCAAGGAAGGGTCCCTCTCTAGCCCACGGGGAACCAACCAGCTGCCCACGGGGAAACCCACAGGCAGGACAGGAGTGCAACAGCACCCTCCCGCCCATGTTCCCCAGCAACTGGTGTACATTGGCATCCTGCCTCTGATACTGGAGGCGGCATAGAGCCATCAGGACTAGTAGCCACTGATGGCCTTATCCCCTATGAATTTGTCCAACCCCCCTTTAAAGCCGTCCAGGCGGGTGGCCATCATCACCACATCTTGTGGAAGTGAATTCCATAGTTTAACTGTGTGAGTGAGTAGGGGCAGGAAGGCTAAAAGAGGAGCAGGGGACTAGATGGCAAGGAAATGCAAACGGTACAGTCGTGACAATTCGATTAGAACTTAAAACATATGCAAAATAAGCAGACTGACCAGCGGCAAGACACGGAATAATGGGCTCAAGTTACAGGAACCTAGATTCCACCTAAACATCAGGAAAAATTTCCTGACTGTCAGAGCAATAAGACAATGGAATCAACTACCTAGGGAGGTCGTGGGCTCCCATCTGGAGGCATTCAAGGTGCAGTGGACAGACATCTGTCAGAGATGCTTTGACCTAGATTCCTGCATTGAGCAGGGGGTTGGACTCGATGGCCTTGTAGGCCCCTTCCAACTCTACTTTTCTATGATTCTATGATTCTATGGCTGAGTCAATTCAGGCGTGTAGTGGGACAGGAAACCATTGTCTGTTCAGACCCGAACTAATAAGAATCAAACTTTGTTATCAGGTCCAATTTGCCATCAGTGGTGCAGCTTGCTAATTTTAGAACCTGGACTTAATTGTCTTATGTGTGTGGTCTCAGTTGTGAAGCGCGCACCCCTCCAAACACTATTCCAGGCTTTAAAACTGCTTCTACATTCCTGATATGTTAGAACTACCACAACATAACTGTTTGCCAACCTTAGTTTTATTTAAAAAAAACAAAAACATGTCTGATCATGTGCAGTTTTGCATTTTTAAACTCTCTCAAATCATAGCCCCATCCAGATGCAGTGTTAGAGGGCTGACCACTAGGGATGGAGCCCCAAATCTTTCATTTGGAGCCCCGAATCTCTGGGAGGCCATCTGCCCCGCCACCCAATGGTGCAGCTTGTCTGAGCGTGGAAAGCTAAGCAGGGTCAGGCCTGGTTATTACTTGGATGGGAGACCCTTCCTCTAGTTTCCTGCATTGAGCAGGGGGTTGGACTCGATAGCCTTATAGGCTCCTTCCAGCTCTATGAAATCTAAATCTATAACTCTGGCATCAGAAAGGGCAATGTTCAGAAACCAGCAAGAAAATGTTTCCAACTCCCTAGACATGTTCCTGCTGACCTGAAAAGTTCCCATGGTCCAGTGAGCCAATGGCCAAGCTGGCTGGGGAATGCTGGGAGTTGCAGTCCAACACTTCTAGTGGGCACCAAGTTGAGGAAGTTGGTTTGAAATCCAAGTTGAATAGCAGAGAGAGAGAGAGGAGAGTCCAGTTTGACCTGGGGCTCTGACCCAGGGTGTAGTCCAGAACAGTGTTCTCCAACCTTGGGTCCCCAGCTGTTTTTGGCCTACAACTCCCAGCATGCCCCAGCCAGCATAGCTGTGAGTTGTAGGCCAAAAACATGCTGGGAGTTGTAGGCCAAAAACAGCTGGGGACCCAAGGTTGGAGAACACTGGTCCAGAGAACATTCCAAGTACTGTGTCCCTCCGCAGCATGGTGTAGCAGTTAGAGCTTTGGAGTGGAAAGACCCCGATTGAAATCCCGACTTGGCCATGAAGCTCTCTGGGTAACCTTGCTCCACTCACTCTCTCAGCATAACCTACCTCACAAGGTTGTTATGAGGATAAAACAGGCTTGGAGGAAAGGTAGAATATGAATGTAATACAGAGAGAAGGCTGAGCCCCCAAACCTCTGGGCCATTAGCAGCTGCACCTTCAGTGGCAAAGAGATTGTTTTAAGACAGCCTTCCCCAACCCGGTGCCCTCCAGATGTGCCGGGTGACAACTCCCAGCATTCCCCAGCCCATGCCGACTGGGGATGCTGGAGGTTGTAGTCCAAGACCTCTAGAGGGCACCGGCTTGGAGAAGGCTGCCTTTAGCATTCTAAAATCTCCCTCTGGCTTCTGTCCCAGTGCAAATTCTGTTGGGCCAAAAGCCGGCGGAGACCCAGGGAAATGTATTTTTAGCTGATCCCCCGGGAGGCCGCTCATCAAGGTACGCTCTGCTCCAGAGGCCCAAGCGGCAGGCGTTTTGGTGCATCAGCTGGGCTTCTGCCACAGCTAAAGAGATAATCACAAAGCATAATTGTGGTTATGTAAAAAAATGCAGCAGGATGCTACAGCGGGGGCGAGGCGGCGGGCCGCTGGGATGGGATCAGAATCCGTCTCGGCAGCTGGCTAGGGGCGCGCTGGCAGGAGGGCCGCTGCAGCAGGACCGATCTATTGTCAGGGCTGCATGCGTATTACTACCCGGCGCTTAAAAATACATACATCCGATTCCGTTCCCAAAGATGAGCAGTGGCACAAATCTTGCATACAGTTGCACATTTTGGGCCTTCAATTCTACTTCTTTGTCATGGGGCGAGGCAAGCAGCTCTGCAGGGCAGTGGCGCCCCTCCACTCGCTCTGAAACGCAAGGGCCAAAGTAGAGATGAAGTTAAATGCACCGTGCATTTGATGTGCAAGTGTTGTTTTTTTAAAGGCCAATAGCATAAGCTGGAGGGGGCCGATAATTATCAGGATCATAGCAGGCTTGGAAGGAATTTAACCCTTTGCTTTGTGTGTGTGTGGGGGGGGATCCTTCACTGGGGCAAAGGGGGGCATTTCTTCCCAATGCAGATATTAGTTTCAGGAGAGGGCTTTCCCCCAGGATCGCAGCTGGGGTGGAAAGGGTACAATTCCTCCACACAGCCTGAAATCCTGATAATTATCATCACCCTATCTCCCAGTGATGCTCCGTGCGTTTTTAAAAAATTGTATGTGTAGCACCCTCAGGCAGTGCCCTCTCTGCCTCTTCAAATTACGGCGCGTTTCCCACACACTATCAAGCATCTTCTCTGCAGCCATAAGGACTAGAAACTTGTTTTTTTAAAAAAAATAAAACCCAAACCTGGGATTCTTTGGCAGGTGAGTATCTTCCAAAAGACATGTCTTCCAAGAGACACCTTTTCCCATAGGACCTGACCTTAATCCGACTCCGAGGCCCTTCCCCAAGTTCCAACTAACCCCACATCTGGGTAACAGAGAGTGGGCATCGTCTGCGGTTTTCTTCTTTTTACATGCCAGGCTAAGCACATCCCGATTTGTTCAAGCTTTTCAAGCCCATTCTGTTTTATTGGAGCTGGCTGGCTGCTTTTTAAAGCTTTGTTTGTACTGCTGGCTTTTGTGTGCTTTTACCTGTCGTCGGAATTTATGAAATTGGAATTTACTGTTGTTTTAAATGAACTGATAAGTCAAAAGCAACCAATAAATAGTATTGTTTTATAGGTGAGGACCAGCAAGGCTGAGAGAAAAGGAATCAGTACAAGAGGGCAGCCACGGCACATATTACATATTTTTTATTTCTTGCAGTTTTAAAGGAACAGCAAGTTGGGTCTGTACCCTTAAGCATAAAGTCCCATTTTACAGCTGGGAAACCCTGAGCCCAGGTTACCCGTTGCTATTACCCCAATTACTTTCTTATTTCAGCAGCCTAATTTGGGTGTTCAACCTTTCTGTTGTTGCTATTCTTTGGCCATCAGGAAACAGAAACCCTTGTTGATCTGCTAAAAAATCATTTGGCAATCTACCAGTTGATTCCAGTCAACTTTCTACCCTCCCTTGCTGGTCACACACCTGACCCCGTCCACCAATCTCTGGCAGAATCTCAACTGGCCAGGATTTAACAAAAATAAAACGGGCTGAATTATTATCCTCACAGAATTGATGTTCTCCTCGCTTTTCCACCCTCCACAGAGAGGGTGGGAAAGTGAGGGCCAAATCCAGTGCGTTGGGGATCCCAATCTATCCCTCCAAGGCAGTGTTCTCCAACCTGGGGTCCCCAGATGTTTTTGGCCTACAACTCCCAGCATGCCCCAGCCAGGGGCATGCTGGGAGTTGTAGGCCAAAAACATCTGGGGACCCCAGGTTGGAGAACACTGCTCCAAGGTTTCCCCTTTCTCCCAACCACTGAACATCTGGTGCTGTTCCCAGCTTTTGTGCAGTATTTCCAGGGATGTGTCAGGAATCTGACAAGGGGGTGAAAATCCAATGGATTTTCTCGACTTGGCCAGATAGATTCCATTCCATCAAACCTGTGGTGGCGCTGACTCGATCTGATGCGAGTTGAGCCAGCATGCAGACTACTTGTTTTTAAAAGGCGCTGCTGTGATTTGATTTAAAAAAAAAAAAAAAGCTGGGGAAATTCATGCAAAATTCGAGCCTCTGCTTTGCAATTTGCACAAATTGCGGAGTGGAAGCCCGAATTTTGCACAAATCTGGAATTAACTGTCAGAAACTGTCAAGGTGGCCAAGGTGGAGCGTGTGCTTATGCAGCGAGAGGAGGATGCTTCCGTAACTTCTCACGTTAAATGATACAAGAACAACAACAAGGGCTCGAATCTAATGTGTCAGCCCCTTTTTGCACAAATTGATGCAATTTACTCTAGATACACGCAGTTCTCGGCTCCAAACTTGTGCAATTATTTTGAGCAATTACCGTACACCGAAGCCGGAAAAAACCCCCAGACTTGGCCCACATTTGGCCATCGGGTCGGAAATGTGTCGAAAGTCCGTCGAGCTCAAATGGAATGAGTTTTCCATTTTTCACACATCCCTAAATTGAATTTCCCCATTCCATAAGGTTGAAATTTTTATTTATTTATTTATATTTATACCCCGCCTTTTTTCCTTCAAGGAACCCAAGGCGGCTTACATAATCCTCCTCCTCCTGCTTCTCTCCATTTTATCCTCACAACAACAACCCTGTGAGGTAGGTTAGGCTGAGAGTCAGTGACTGGCCCAAAGTCACCCAGTGAGTTTCATGGCTGAGCGGGGACTAGAACCCGGGATCTCCCGAGTCCCAGCCCCAGGGCCGGATTAAGATAGGGGCTATTGGAGCTGCAGCTCCAGGCCCCTATCCCAAAACAGGCCCACAATCAGGACAGGTGCAGGGCAGTTTGGCGCCCCAGGCGAAATAATATTTAGCGGGCCCCCCTCTCCAAAGCAGCCCTGCTCTGCAAAAAAAAACAACAACCCTGTGCCGCCACCACCAACCTACCCTCCCCCCGCCCTGGCGGCGGCTGCTGCTGCCGCCGCCGCCGAGGAGGAGGAAGTGACGCGACGGGACCCCCGCGCTGTTTTTTGCCAGGGAAACCATGGCAACAGGGCTGTTTAAGCCCTGTTGCCCTGGTTCCTCCCGCCAAAACAATGCGGGCGGGGCTCCGGAAGCGACACGACGCAGAGAAGGTAAGTGGCGGGGGGGCGGGGGGGGTGATGGCGGCGGCGGGAGGCGCAGCGGCAGCGAGCGGGAGGGCGGCGGGAGGCGCAGCGGCAGCGAGCGGGGAGGGCGGGGGAGGCGCAGCGGCGAGCGGGACGGGAGGGGGCGGCGGCGGGAGGAGGGTGGGGAGGCGGAGGCCTGGTGGGGGCGGCGCAGCGGAGGCCGCGCAGCGGAGGCAGAGGCCTGGCGGGGGCGGCGCAGCGGCAGCGAAGAGGAGCGCAGCGTTTCTGCGCCCTCTTCAGCCGCGCGCCCTCCTCAGCACCAGGCCCATAATGCTCTTAATCCGGCCCTGCCCAGCCCAACACTCTCACCGCTACGCCACGCTGGCTCTCCCTAAGGCTGAGTTACTGGCAGGAATGGCTTTTAAGCTACAACAGGCCTGTGGCTCACGCTGGCTCAGCTTGTCTGAGCGACTGGAAAGCTAAGCAGGGTCAGGCCTGGTTATTACTTGGATGGGAAACCCCTCCTCTAGTTTCCTGCACTGAGCAGGAGGCTGGACTCGATGGCCTCATTCCCCCGCCCCCCGAGCTTCTCCGAAAGGGAATTCGGCACTCCAGACTGGAGGAGGTTCTCCACCCCTGGCTTAGGGTGTCACCCCACCCAACCACTGTGCCTTTAAACCAGGCCCGCTCTAGAGACTAAATATTATTAACCCTTTGCTAGCGAGCACAAGGAGTACAAAACCACCGTCAGAAACCAAACTTCTTTTTTCTCCTGCTGTTTTATTTTTTTTCCCCCCTCCACTCAACAGTTCATTTGAAAATGCCACACATATACAGAGAGACAAACAGGCATATAAATATCAGTGTATACAGGGCTGGAAGAGGGGCGGAGAGAGGCGTCTGCTTGGCCACCAGAGCAGCATGGGCTGGCCGACTTCGAGAAAGCTTGAGGCGGTGAGGGGGGGGGCGTAGGCCGCAAACGCCCCAACCAATCAAACTTTGGTAGGGGGGGAAGTGAGGTCAACCCTGTGATTTGGGGGAGGGGGAAATAATGACTCAAAACAGCCCAAAACTGGGGGCAGATGTCTAGCCAGCGGTGGGGTGGGGCGCGGGAGAGAGGGAGGAGGCTGACACTCTCAGAGGCGGCATGCGGAGAAGGGATCTTTAGGGTTCCAAATTAAGAAGGCGAGGACGGAGTGTACAGAGGACTGGGGGAAGAAACACCGCCCCGGGTCCTAGGTCGAGAACAGGGCTCAAAAGATGCAGTCAAGCAGCTAAGCAGCTGCCCGGGAAGCAAGAATTTTAGGAGCTGCAGCTTCTTGTCCGGATGCTCCCAAGCTTCTGACAATATTCTCCGTGGAAAATTAGAAAAGACCACGAGGGGCTGCGCCTGTTCAGAACCTGGAAAGGAAGTCACCCGGGGGGGTTTGCAACAAGGAGGGAGAGGCGAGGCAGGGGAGTCGAGGGGAGCCAGCAGCCCAGCCAAGACGTTCATGGAAGGATTGGGGGGGGGGCTGAGAGCGGGGGACAAAGTCGTCTCCTTGCTTTTCATGGACCGGGCAGCTTAATGCAGTGTTCTCCAACCTTGGAGAACACTGGCTTAATGGGACATTGACAGCTCGCCTTCGCCCTGCCCATGCTCCTGGCCTGGCATCCTCCAGACGTGTCAAGACTCCAACTCCCATCATCCCCACTGGTCTGGGGAGGGTGATGGGAGTTGTAGTCCAGCACATCTGGAGGGCGCCGGGCTGGGGAAGGCCGGGCCAAGCAAATGCGTCTTCTGTTGGCAGCTCACTCGGGGGGGCGGGAAGGAGGGGGCCTTGGGGGGGAGGGGATCACGGGTCAGGTGGGAACCCGCTGCAGGCTGCATCATCCGACCCGTGGGCTAGAGGCTCCCCCACTCCTAAATTCAGAGATTGCTGGACAGGTCAGTAGCATCAACAAAAATATCCTTTAATTTTGGGCCTCTGGCTGGAACATGATGGAGGTGTGTGTGTTGGGGCGGGAAGAGAGGTTAACCCAGCAGTGGTCAAATCTTCTTACACGCACGTGTATACGCTCCAATAGGTCTTCCTTATTGGGGTAAGGGGGGGGGATTTCGAAGAACACGGCAATTCTAAAATAATAATAATAATAATAGTAATAATAACATCCAATCAGAAAAGAGCACACCTAGGTAACGCGTGCCCCCCCCCACAGTATCCCACGTGATTCCTCCGTCCCCCCTGACCTCCGACCAAGAACCAATGCATGCCCGCCTCCAAATTAAGATGACAGCCCAGAAAGGGCCGGACACAGGATAAGGCGGCGCTACGAAACGAGTTGGAAAGTAGTCCTTTCTTCAGCCGAGTGGGGAAGCGGCCCGACCACCCGAGCGGGGTCTTGGCAGAGAATGAGGTTCTCCCAACCTAGCTACCCAGCCCACATTCCCAAACCTTGTGCCCGGAGCCCTTAAGATGATTCAAGAGTTCATAGCCCTAAGACGATGCCGCGAGCATCAAAGGCAGCGGGGTAAGGAGCCAACGGGGACAGTGCACTGGGGAGACGAAACACTCCCTTACTGTGGAATCTGGGCGCTGGGTGGGTGGGGGAAAACGCCTCACAAGGAGGCGGCTGGATATGCAGTAGTCAGCCCCCAGGCAAAGGTAAAGAATCACTGCAACACGGCCTGGGCTTCCCCCCTCGCCCCCTGCTCCTCCCTCTAACCACTAGGTTAGACTTCCGGGTGAAGCAAGTTCCGAGTGACTCTGGGGAGCAGCCAGCAGAACAAGTAGGACGTGGTGGGGCGTTGGGGTCACAACATGCCGATCGGCCCCTATCGGTTGCTAGCAAGAGGGCAGCCAATGAGATACAGTTAAGCTGCCCCCACGAACCGGATATGTTCGAGCGCCGGCAATTCTTGTTTTGGAAATTCCAGTTAAAATCACGAGCGCCGTGCAGCCAAGAGCCCTTTATTTTTATTTTTGCAGCTCACAAGCAGGTGGTCCGGGACCGAAATGTACCTCCACGCTACACAGGTAAACCAGCCTTTTAAAGCGGCCCTCTCCCTCCGCAAACTCGCCCCCCCCCCCAGGTTTGTGGTTCAAGTAAAGTTGCTGAGGGATCTCCAACAGAGATTCCTTTCGCCCCCTCGTAGAAGTACGCCTCCCTGGCATCGCCCCCCTCTGCGGAGGAGGCCGCAACCGTTACACGGTTGCTTAGGTGTGTTGCACAGGTGTGCCCCAGTACCGGGGGGGGGGAAAGTGTGAGATCCGGGAAAGGCACAGGGACGAAAAAGCAAGGTGGTAAAAGGGGTATTCAATTGGTGGGTTCGAATCCAGAGGCAATTTGGGGCTGCGCGCCATTCCTGAGCGGGGAAATGGCTTGGACAGGATGGGAAGGAGGAAGGGAAAGCCCCGAGAAGAGAGCAGGGCGTGAGGTTGAAATGCAAGGCCGCAGGACCATGGGAGGGCAGACCGACCCAGGAAGTGAAGCGGCGTGGGGAGGCGGGAGGGAGGGAGCCGGGCGGAGCCAAGATGAAGGGGTCCGACTGACACGCAAGGGAGGGGTCAGACCGGGGTCTGCCCACAACATGGGGGAGCACTGGCTGCAGGGAGGCGAGGGGAGAAGGAAGGGGGCAAGAACGGGAAATTCATCTGCCAGCACCGCTTTCCCCAACCGGGCGGCCCTCCAGATGTGTTGGGACTACAGCACCCCCCAGTCAACATGGGGGGTGCTGGAAGTTGTAGTCCCAACACATCTGGAGGGCCACCGGGTTGGGGAAAGCGGTGCCGACAGATTGAATCTCGTGCGGTTTGCAGCCAGCCATGGTAGGCGAGCCAAAAGTTTATATGCCATTAGGAGACCTCCCATGACCTAAAATGGGCCCCACAGGGGGGGGGAAGCGCCGAGGGGGCTTAAGTTTGGTCTACAAAGCCCATTTGAAAACTGGTTTTGCTGTCATGGCTGCCCCAAAGAATTCTGGGAATTTAGTTCTGCGAGGGTGCTGAGAGAGAGACAGAGAGAGAGACAGAGAGAGAGACAGAGAGAGAGAGAGAGAGAGACCTTCCTCTCCCATCGTACAATTCCCAGGGACACTTTTGGTGGCAGCCAGAAGAGCGAGGCAGGTTTGAAACCGGTTTGAAAAAAAGGACCCTGGGTGACCACAGAATTATTTTAACTCCACACACACACACACACACACACACACACACACGTCTGTAGCGCCAGCTCCCCACAGTCCGAGAATTTGAAAAGAGAGAGGGTAACACCTTCAGGAGATCAGCCTCCTCTCTCACCTCTGCTCTGCGATGCACAGCAGGGAGCCACGGGGGGGGGGGGGGTTTGCAAACACAAGCAGCCCAATTCCTGGTCTCAAGTCCGGAATTTTTCCACGATCTCCCGAAAACCTGTTGACGAGCTGCGACGACTGGCAGAGACAGACGCTCCCCTCCACCCACCATGTTAATTAAGGGACCCTGTGGCTCTTTTACACATATATTTTCTTTTCTCCCTCACTTTTTTTCTTCATACATGGTGTGCCCCCCTCCCCCCGCTTAAATTTCATTCTGTAACTTGTGGGGGGGTGCAGGCGGGGGGGGGGGGTAGAGGAGAAAAGAAACCAAACCCAAACCAGCAAACACAATCAAGCAATTCTTTTTTAAAAAAACAAAACAAAAAGAAAACCTCAACACAACGGAATTCTTGTAAAACACACACGCGCACACCGCACCCTCTCGCACACAAGGAGCACCGAGAGAGAAAAGGGGGGGGGGAGAGAGGGGGCGGAACTCCTCTGCCAAAAAAAAAAACCCTCCCCACGCACCCCGCCCCTCACCTCCCGTCCTCCCTCCGGGCTGCCCTCTCTCGCAACATGTCGCACGGCTGCACCCAGTTGTTGTCGTGCAGTCCCACCCGGCAGCCAGGCGTGTCCTTGTCTGTGCGCCGGCAGCACATCCAGTAGGAGCGTCCGTAAGGCAGGTCGTGATGATAGGGCTTGGGGTGCCACCGGCAGAGGGAGACGTCCCCCTTCTCGTAGTGCCTCTTGCACTGCTTGCAGGGGTCGTCGCGGTACAAGGGGTCCCTGTTCCACTGGGAGTCCGTGGCCTGCACCCCAAACGTCTCGATGATGTACTTGAAGTAGTGGCAGGAGCACTTTAAGGCGGCCAGCGAGCGGGTGGGCAGGTAGCCGAAGATCTTGACCATGATGTGGTCGGGGAGCAGCAGCATGTACTGGCGGGGTTCCAGCAAGCGCTGGATCTTGAAGCGGATCTCCAGGAAGTCGTGGGAGACGTGGCGGTAGAGGCGGCAGAGGGAGGTGTCCGAGGCGGCCGGCTCCAGCCCGGACCCGTCGGTCCGCTCGAGCCCGCCCTCGCTGCCACTGGCGGGGTCCAGGAAGGGGCGGTCCATGTCCTGGCTGTCCTCCGGCCGGGGCGTTTGGGCGTGGAGGAAGAAGAGCTGTCCCGGCGGCGGGTCGTCGCACGACGAGCACAGCCCCTCTTGGGTGGGAGAGCCAACGGTCAAGCAGACGGTCTCTTCCTTCATGTTCTTGGTGCTGTCCTTGCCGAAGAAGACGCACTGGTCCACCACGCCCGTGACCACCACGTCCACGTGGAAGCCAGAGACGCAGTCCCGGGGCACTGTGGCGGTGGCCGCCCCCGCCTTCTCCGCGCCGACCCTGCCGCATTCCGGGATGGCGTCCAGTTTGCCGGAGCCGCCCTGGTTCTCCCCGCAAGTCATCTCCACGTCCGGGGGCTCGTTGCCAGATCCGTCAGCCCCTTTGGGGGAGGCACTTGCCAGCAGGAAGTCCACATTGTTGGGGAGGGTGTCTCGGGAAGGGCTGATGAGCTGGTAGAGGTCGCACGTGATCTTGTCTTTGGTCCGGGCCGCGCTGCCCGTCGGCGACCCTCCGCAGCTCATGAACATGCAGTTGGGGCGGGTGCCGGAGCCGCCCTCGGTGGGCGAGCGAGGGTCTCGGCTGCTGGAGATGCGGAAGGCGATGCGGACCTCGCCGGGGCTGTGCTGGGAGTTGGCCACGCACTCGGGCGACTCCCGGCAGAGGCCGTTCTGGCGCAAGACGTTCCGCTCCCGCGACTCAAAGTGAGCCACGGCCTCCGCCACCCGGCTGCAGTCCGAGCCGCCCCCCGATGGGGGCGCTTCCTTCTCCCCGCCCTCTGCTTGCTCTTGCTCCGTGGACACAAACACCATGGGGGACGGTGGCGCGGCGGGCGGGCTCGGCCTCGAGTAGTTCTGCAGCGCCAACGCCGTCCGCTGCTCCACCAAAGCCACCATCTCGGCTACCGAGAGCAGGTCGGTGGCGTCTCCTCCTCCAGCCGGGTCAGTGGCGTGGGACTCCGGGCAAAGGCACACGTCTTCGGCTTCCCTGCTGCCGCCGCCGCCCCCACCGCCATCCTTCAACTTGACCGGGCACGCTTTGCTCTTGCTGGGGTCGTGGGACCGCCGCCTGCGCTTGGCCTTGGAGCTGTCGCTCCCCCAGTTCCCCTTGACCTTCATGGCACTGGCCCGGCTGCCGCCGCTGCACTGGTGGGCCACGAAAAAGGCAATCTTCTCCTTGGTGTTGCCCGGCTTGATCACGTACCACGTGTCCAAGAGTACCCGTCCCTCCTCCACCTGGCTGGGGCTGGGGGAGACCGCAGGGGGGGGCGGAGGCGGGGCGGGAGGGGTGTTCTCCGAGCAGGCCTCACTGCCGCCCGCCTCCTCCTCCTTGGCCTTGCAGGCAAAATCCCCAAAGGGCTTCTTCACCTGGCCGCCACTGCATTGCTTGTTCTGGGAGTAGGTGCCGAAGGGGCGTGGGCACCACAGCTGGATGTGGGAGAAGGTGTTCTGATCCATCACTGTCTCATGGCAAAGAGGCAGGGGGAAGGCAGCTCCCCCACCCTAGCTCATGATGGGCTGCGCGGCGGGGCCCTCCCAGGGCCTTGGAGGGATCTGAGAGGGAGAGAGAAACAAACATCAGAGTCGCAAGACACAAACAGGCAACGATAAGATAGCCACGTTGGGTGTATTCTTTATTCCCACACGAACACAGGGATGCTCGTGTGGGTGCACAATTTTGCTTCCTCCTGAAGGTTTAAGCTTCTTTTTTGTTTTGTTTTTAAACAACCAAGTTTCTAGCTCCTATTATGATATGAAAGCATGTGGGCAGTGTATTGTAAGATCACAGGAAGCTGCCATATTCCTTACCCAACACCAAGCTATGGGATGCAATCATGAAATGCACACAGCTCTAGCTGCTTACGCTGGCTCAGCTTGTCTGAGTGTGGAAAGCTAAGCAGGGTCAAGCCTGGTTATTACTTGGATGGGAGACCCCTCCTCTAGTTTCCTGCATTGAGCAGGGGGTTGGACTCGATGGCCTTGTATAGGCCCCTTGCAACTCTTAAGATCTATGAAATCTATGAAATCTATTCCTAACATCCCAAGCCCCATGACACGACAAGGTGTCTTACTAGAGTGGTAATTGCTAAATTGTTTCCTGTGCTCTGCATGTATTGAAGTCAGTCCCTTTTCCTCGCAGATTGAGAATCAGAAAGGTTTCTGGTTTGTTTTTAAATTAAGTCAAGTCTCCGGTCCTCATGGTTATAGCAAAAGAGAGGGAAAAAGAAGAAGAAAAGGAATGACAAGGTTGGAGACATACAACACAGCACCTGGAGCAGACTTGACTGTGGGGCAACTCCCAGCATGCCCCAGGCAGCATGCTGGGAGTTGTAGTCCAACACATCCGGAGGGCAGCAGGCTGGGGAAGGCTGCCCTCTGCCCTCTGCAGCCACCCACCCACCCACCAGCTCACGCCTTCTTCTCCGGCTTCCTTGCCCTTTTCCTACCCTAGTATAGTGCAAGCAGCTGTGGGCAACTCACAGCTGCGCCCACTCTCTGGCTGCCAGATCAGGTTCTCCGTGGCCTCCTGCTGCATCACTGACTCCGGACAAAGCTTAAAAGGAAAGGGACGCGCAACAAGATTGTGGATCCAATTACAAAGCCGAAAAGGGCAGGGCAGAGGCAGTCGCGGGGGGCAGCAGATGGACTGAGTGGGTGAAGGCAGTTTACGGGGGCAGCTGGTGGGGCAGGAGCGAGAACAAACCAGAGACGCTTGGTGGGAGGAGCCAGCGCTTGCTGCCTTCTGGGAATCCCCGCACAGGCTGCCGAGGAATCTCTGCCTGCCATCCCAGGGCTCCGGCTGCAGGCTGCAGGGCACCCGTTCATCTCACGCTGGGGGAGCCCCCTCAGCCATTCCACACGAACCAAGAACAGGCAGCCTTCAGGCAAAACAGTGCCGGGGGGGCGGAGTCAGATGTAAAAATAGTGACTCAGGGGCGGGGCAAATGACCTACTGCACACCCCTTCCCCCAGTGAGCCCGCCCATACAAGTGCAAACCTACGTCTACTACATCTCAGGTATTCCAAATCCGGACAGCAGCACCGCACAAAGGCCTGCTGAAAGGCAACCAACCGATACTTCTATTTTACAGGGAGGGACACTGAGGCTGAGACTTAATTTGTACGAGGTCAGCCATGGCAGAGATTCCCCCCCCCCAAGTTGTTTTACTTGCAGTTTTTAAACTATCGGGAATCAGAAACCCCTGGAGACATCCTGCGAATCACCCAGCGATCTACTAGTGGAGCCTAATCTACCTTTGGCCTGCAGAAGGTAGCTCTCCAGATGTTTGGGAACTCCCAGAAGCCTCTGCCAGCATGACCAATGGTCAGGAATCCTGGGAGTTGAAGTCCAAAACATCTGGAGAGCTACCTTATGTGCCCACCCCTGCTCTAAAATACACCAATGTTTTTCCTGCCACTGCATATCGCTGGAGAACATCCATCGGGGGATTCAAGCGATCTTTCATGGAAACTTGTCTACCGTTGTGGATCATCTTGTTGAGGAAGGCCAGCCGTGCCAGGCATGGGCAACCTATTGCCCTCCTGGTTTTGGCCTACAACTCCCATCAGCACTGGCCAGCATAGCCAATGGTGAGGCATGATGGGAGTTGTAGGCCAAGACATCGGGAGGGCCACAAGTTGCCCACCCCTGTGCTAAGCCTACAGCAGGGGTGGGCAAGCCGGCGCCCGCCAGACGTTTTGGACTACAACTCCCACCCCATTGGCCATGCTGGTTAGAGCTGATGGGAGCTGTAGGCCAAAGCATCTGGAGGATGCCGGATGGAAACATCTGGAGAATGTTACTCCTGGCATACAAGGTTCCTTGGACACAGAGTTGGAAAAAACCCTCCTCTAGTTTCCTGCATTGAGCAGGGGGTTGGACTCGATAGCCTTGTAGGCTCCTTCCAACTCTATGATCTATGAAATCTATGAAAACCAGTAGGCCTAGGGGATGCCAAGAGAACAGGGTGGTTATGGGTCAAGATGCAATAGGGATAAAGCAGCATAATGCATAATGATTCTCAGCCTAACCTACCTCACAGGGTGGTTGTGAGGATAAAATGGAGAGGAGGAGGATTATGTAAGCCGCCTTGAGTTCCTTGCAGGAAAAAAGGCGGGGTATAAATATAATACATAAATAAATAAATAATGATAACAATACTTTGATTTACAGAGCACTTTAGATTGTTCAGAGCACTTCACATACATTATCTCAGTCATCACAACAACAGCCCTGTAGAGTCAGCTTGTGCCCAAGAGGCTTGGCAAAGACATCAGTAGCGATTTCCCAGCATGCCTCTGGAGTAGCTGTGCTGGCTCTTGCTCGTCATCTCTGTATGCCTACTTTCATTCTTCATGCTTTGCATAACACGGTGAATATGGGCATTTGGTGTCATGGCTAAGGCGAGACACCTAAACTCCCAACGCGCGGCTCAGGCACTCTGCCACTACGCTATGAGAGCTAGCGCGGTGTAGTGTCCTAAGAGACTGAGCTTTGGATCAAAAAGTCACCATTTCAAATCTTGCCTCAGCTACAAAGCCCACCCAGCCTCAGCCCTAACCCCCACTTGCAGTAAGGAAGTAATACTAGCCCACCTTAAATGGTTGTTGTGAGGATTACTCAGATAATGTATGTGAAGTACTCCAAATTCACAAAAGTATGAATACCAACTATTATTACTGATATTAATATTGTACCAGCAGGTAACAACTTATTTCCACCCATCTCTTATGCAAGGTCGGCTTCTAAAAAGGTGACCAATGCCCCTATAAAAATTTGTGGGGGAAAGTCTGCTAGCCCTGGAGATGAACAGTGTGGCGTAGTGGTTAGAGTGTTGGACTGGGACTCGGGAGATCCGGGTTCTAGTCCCCGCTCGGCCATGAAACTCACTGGGTGACTTTGGGCCAGTCACTGACTCTCAGCCTAACCTACCTCACAGGGTTGTTGTGAGGATAAAATGGAGAGGAGGAGGATTATGTAAGCCGCCTTGAGTTCCTTGTAGGAAAAAAGGCGGGGTATAAATGTAATAAATAAAATAATAATAACTAAGTATGCACACAGACCCAAATTAGTTCCTCCTTTCAGTTTCAGTACCTTTCCTGGAGCTTTGAGGGGATAAATCACATAGCAACCTTGCACTGGCCACGCTCCTTGCCACGGGCCAGGCTCAGCTCCTGCTGCTCCAACCTGGGGTCCCCAGATGTGTTTGGCCTACAACTCCCAGCATGCCCCAGTTGTAGGCCAAACACATCTGGGGACCCAAGGTTGGAGAACACTGTGCTAGAACAACCACAGCCACGTAACAGGACTAAAGGTATCTACCATGTTAAAACTCACAATCTTTGCCTCACCCAGGGAGGGATTCAGAAGCCAAGAATTCATTTATACAGAGAAAGATACAAAGGTGTTCGGGCGGGGGGGAGGCATAATCCACCTTTTCCATCTTATTTTACACACACACAATCTTCACTCCTGTTCACATAATTAACCGAAGGAAAGGAAAAGAGGAGTGGAAAGGCATATATATTGAATTAAAGAGGGGGCTCTACCCCTATTCCTCTCCGTCCCCCAATGTTGTCAGACTAGCAAAACTGCCATCAAATGGTGGAACCCTTTCTGGGCTACCTGTGCTGGTTGTTGCTCATTTTATGTCCACATTCATTCCGATCCTTTAACGTCAAGGCTTTTTACACACGCTTTGGGTACTATACATGCAAATAGATCTGAGAGGAGGATGGAGATTGGTGAAAGGTCTGCTGATGTCAAAGGCAGTAATGGCTCTCCAAAGCAGAGAGAAAGCAGTAATATCCCTGAACCTGGTTCCCTAGTGGGAAGGGGCATTGGGAGTGGTCTCTAATCAGGTGAGAGGCTGCAGGTTCTCCAAACAGAATCTATTACTTGCACATCTCCCTTAAGTTTTCTGGTGGTGTTACTTCCACTCATGCTAGAAAAGCTGCCTCAGAGGTGCATCATTTTATCTGTCTACTTGCACAACTAGGATGTTATTATGGAAGTCTCCCAGGCCGGAAGACCATGTATTTAGACCAGGGCATCTTAGAAGCAGTGTTGGCTGTGCATGAAAAACACGGGTTCAAGTTCTCAAAGTGGTCAACCTGTGCTGGGTCTGCACCACTTCAGACCACAGGTGGGGGCTCAGGCGATTGACCGCTTCTCTGCACACCACGCACGCACGCACACACACAGGCCAGCACTGTGCACAGAAGAGGAATATGTCACGAGGGAGGGTTACGTGCAGCTTTTTGTGAAGGAATGATTCCTCTTCGATGGGGGAGCATTCCATTACAGGAGCTCCCACCTCCAGTCTGAAGTGGTACAGCCCATGCAGAGGCTGAACACCTGCAAACCTGGGCCTTACAGAGGGGAATTGGACAACACGAAAGATGTTGAGCACCGGGAACAAATGTATCAAGTGTTTATCGGCACATGAACTGGGTCATGCGGTATCGCTATTTATACTTCAGCTGTGTTCCCCCTTGCCCAGCAATGACCAGGTTGCCCTTCCTCCTGCTGGGTATCTTCCAGACCCCGGAATGCCCAAAGCCAGCATTTAACTCTGAAGCATATGGGTGCCAATTTGGTTTAGCTATCACAGCAGACTGATCCCCTTTTCTTGAGGATATAAATGGGCAGGGGGGGGGGGATGATCCTTGCCTACACACACCCCACTGAGAATTAAATGCTTTGTCTCAGCCTAAGTTCCACCATCACAGTACCATAAGGCCATCTTACAGATAAAGGCGCCCCAACTTTGAAGGGGGGGGAACATTAAAAAAGAAAAAGTGAGGGGCGGGTGTTGTGGCAGATACCTTGGGAGGGTGCACGAGGTGAAGCCTGCTAAGTCAACAAGTGCAAACAGCAAGGACACCCCTCCGCTCACCCACCACTGCTTTCCTGCTCATCCACCCAGGCGGAGCGCAGCCAGGGAAGAAGACAACCCTGCTCGCAAGTTGCGCAGAAACGGGCCAAGAAGGGAGCCGGCGAGCTTGAGCGCCGTCCCTGCGGCATCTGGCCTGGATCCGGCTTCCTGATGTTACCCAGATCCGTTAAGAAGAAGAAGTTACATGTGGGGAGCAAACGCTTGTTGATTCCACAAAGGCAGCGATGTCTGTCCCTCCACACACAAGCGTATGAGGGTGGGCGTGAGCATTTCAACCACAACACCCGCGCGTGGGATGTTCTGCGCCCGGGACACTCGCTCTGGAAGCGCCCAGACCTCGGATTCACGCCGACGCGACCGCACACCCCCACCCCGACAAAAGTGCAAGCGACATCACCGCCCCCAAATCAGTGCTTTTCAGGGGGGGCGGCGGGGGGCGGGTGAAAACCAAAACCCAAAACTCGCCAGCCCTCAGCCCCACCCACGCCCCCGCTCGCCCAGTCCCAACTAAGCAACCACCTTCTCATCCCCCCCCCCAAACTCCCAGCATTCTTACCTGTTACCCCAAAGCCATGGGAGGGGGGGGCGCTGATCTAGGGAAGGCCTCCACTGAAACCTACATCCCGGGTTTGGGGCCTGCAATTTTTTATTATTATTATTTAAAATATCCACAGGTTGCAAAGGAGCCTTTTGCAAACACAAGGAGAAAGGGGGAGGGATCAGTCCAAGAATTGGGGGGGGGATGGATTTTCCTGGTCAGCAAAGACCCCCCCTCTCCTGTGTGTGTGTGTGTGTGTGTGTGTGTGTGTGGCGCGTGCATGCGCGCTACCTGATCTCTTAAAGGGCCAGCAGCCCCATTCCCCTGCCCCCCCCATGCCCCCCTTGCAATCAATAGTGGCCTTTAATCCACCAGACCGCAACTCCCCCCGCCCCCCCAAAAACACACACACCATCAGCACGACTCAGCCATTTGTTGACAGACATATGCATGGAGCCTGGCAGCCAATCAGAAAGCCGAGTTTGGGGCATGCCCATATATGGATGGCAGCAGCGTCTCAGCCTACCCAGGCTTTTCTTTTCTTTTCTCTCTTTTTTTTTAAATCCCCACTCCCAGTTAGGGACCGTGGAGCAATTCACGCTGGGGAAGCCGAACGAAGAGCCACCCCCCCCGCCCCGCCCGCCTGTCTCGAGACTTTTTCACCGCACAGGATGCAGCACGCAAGCTCCAGCCCCAGCACCTGCTGATTTATCCTGAGATGCGCGTCCCCGCAGCCGGAGCATGCGGCTCGCACGAATTTCAGCCACCGGCAGCTAACATCAAATATAAACAATATGCAAGGGCATTATTCATGGCTGCACGTAGCGGTCATAGGAAGCTGTTTTTTAAAAAAGCCACACCATACACGGGGAAGGGGTGTAGCTCCGCGGTGGAGCAGCTGCTTGGCAGGCAGGAACGTCAAGGTCCCCGCCCGGGGTCATTCCCCGGCAGCATCTCCTAGGTAGGGCTGGGACAGACGACCCCCGCCTGAAGCCCCGGAGAGCCATTGCTGCCAGTCAAGGCAGACCAGGCTTTCCCCCACCTGGCGCCCTCCGTATATCGTGTGGACTTCCAAACGGCCCATCACTCGTAGCCAGCGTGACCTATCTGGGGGAGCACCCGCTTCGCGAAGGCGGTCAATACTGTGCTCTATAGACCAGTGTTCTGACTCGGCATAAGGCAGTTTTAACAGCATCAGATTTACACATTGAAAGGAACTCGGGCATTCCCAAGAAACCCGTTCCAATAAGCACGGCACTGGGACATCCGCAAAGGGCGAAGCTTCACTGCGGCTGCCCCTTCAAACTTCCGCTCAGCTGCCAAGGGAGCGTCTCCAGTTGACAAGCCGCGCTCGAAAAGTGAAAGTGCCTCTCACGCCCAGCCGCCTCGCACATGCGCCACGGGAAATTGTAGGGACATTTTTTATGTTCTTGACATGTTCGATGCTTTCATGGGCCACCTGTCGGATTGACTTCTGTGATACACACACGCCTGCGTGCTCCTAGATTAGAAGCAGGACAAAATACAGTGTGTGAACTTATGCACAACCCTCAAGGCACAATTTGGGGGCTTTTGGAGACTCCGAGTTTTTTTTTTAATGGGTGGAAGTGTGTGTGTGTGGGGGGGGGTACGTTTGGCAAAAATCCAAAGGATCAGAAAAAAGGAGGCAATTAGAGAAGAGTCCCATTCAAGTTTATGGGTGTGTGTTTTTAGCTCGCATGATTCCAGGGGCTGTCTGTATTATGCATAAGATCAAAGGGTTTGTGGGTGTTTTTTTTTAGCTTCAAACAGGAAACGGAGAGTAAGCAAAACAATACCTTGTGGTGTTTGTGTGACCACATGTGATTACTCCTCATGAGAAGCCATATTTCTGGCCAGCTCCCCAGTTCCTCGCATGGGGTGACTTATTTATAACAATTAAATGGGCCCATGTACAAAGCATGCATGCCAAAAGCACAAATCTTTTTCACTGAAAGGGTGGGTGAGTGGCCCACCTCACCTGGCAACAGTGGTATAAGTCGAGGTATTCAACAGGCTACCCACAACAAGTACGCATAAAATTCACCGCTTTCTAGTTCATTTATTTATACCTGCAATTTAATCTTAAGTATTATGAACCTTTCCTGTCCCCTCCCCGCCGCCCCCCTTGCCGAATTCTTCCCCTCCCCCCTCCTGCTCCATGCACTCATTGCAATGTGAAAATGGCGCCCCTGCTGGGGTTTGCCATTCAACAACGTGAACCCCAAAGTTTGCACGGTAAACACTGGATTGTTCAAGAGAGCATCTCACTTTATCTGTACTTCTGTGCATTTTGCAAGGGATAACTCATCCGATGTGTCTAACTGATTTTAGACTTTTCTTAGCAGATTATGCTCTCTCAGCCCCCAACACATCCCTGTGGCAGTGAGTTCCAAAGGTCAATCATGTAGTTTTCTCTCTCTCTCTCTCAAAACTGGTTCAGCTCGAGACAGAAACCAGGGGGAGGCTGGGGGGGGGAGAGGTTCAAAGAGGGTCTACACAAACATAACAAGCAACAACAACGTGGTGTTTTTTAAAGTGTTGTGAGCACTTCATATACATTATTGCAGTAATCTTTGCACCAGCCCTGTAAAATAGGTTAGTGTTATCACCATATTGCAAGTGGGGGGGGGGGAAGGCTGAGAGAAAGTGGCCTACATAAGGCCACTCAAGCTGCAATCCTATGCTTGTTTAGAGAAGACGTCCTACAACTCCCATGCTGGACTTTTTTGCTGTCTAAACATGCACAGGATTGCGCCCTTACTGTGTTCACAACCAAGGTAAAATGTAGAAACTGGGGGCTTCCCAGCGCACATGCTTACAGACAGGGCAATCCTAGACATGTCTCCTCAGAAGGAAGTCCCACGGACTTCAATGAGGCGTATTCCCAGCTAAGAAGGTATAGGATTGCAACCATAGCCCCTAACAGCAGCTACAGCACCCATTGCTCTATGGCACAAAGTTTGCAAACAAAACAAAACAAAATACATTCTGCATCCCGAGACCCTGAAAAGGGCTGACAGCCTCCTGAATGCGAAAGGTGAAGTGTCGCTCGACTGGAAGCGAGAAGGTGCGTCACTGCTGGCTCCTCGCCAAGCACAAGGCTTGAAATTAAATCTAGCCGTCAAACGTTTCACCCACAACCATTTAATTAACCTGTGTAACTCACCAACGCAGAACACCGAGAAAGAGCGTGGAGAAAGCTCCAAGGCCACAAAACTGCTGTGGATTGCACAAGTGAAGGTGTGGATGACACAGCCTTTGGAACTGGACGCTCCTGGGCATTGTCACACAACCTGACTCATGCGCGCGCCTTAAGTATTTTCAAGGTGCCGTATTTTGGGGCACTGGTCGCCTTTCGCAATGGTGTAGTAAAGTGTTATCTGTCCAGTGATGTTTCCCCTTCTGAGCGAGCTGCCGATGAAAACGGAACAAGCAAACACCATGTTCTGCTTAACATTCCCTGTCAGGGATGGAGCTGCAGTCTAGTGGTTAACGCAGTGAACATTTATTTAGGGGGGGGGGATTCCCCATATACTCTTCCAACCCCTGGGAGGGGAGAGGGGGATGTGAGTGAAGGAGTGGGGTGGGATTTAATGTCCAGCTCAGGGGAAGCACATTTTGCAGCATTCAGCATTTTTTCAATGCTTTTGTTGCTGTATTTAAATGGCTGTATTTTGCATTGCAATATTGTATTTTATTCTGTGAGCCCCCCCACAGCAAACATAGGTTGATGAACAGCATTACAGAAACTCAGTAAATAAATAAGGCCCTGACGGGCAACTACGGTAGTTTTCTGGTTTAGGTTGGTGGGTCAGCCCCCCTCCCTTCCTCCAAGTGGACTGCAGGGAACACAGGCAGAGGGAATACTCCTTCTGTATGCCTCCGTCGCGTCTGGGTTGGCAACAGGAGTTTGGGGCAGTCGGTACTCTTCAGGGTACCAAACTGGGCCATCCAGTTGCTCTATCCTAGCATATGGGTCTACACAGAATCGGTACAGAAACCAAATCTCCTGAAGCTTAAAACAAAGAGTCTTGTGGCACCTTAAAAACTCATACATTTATTCCGGCATAGAAACTTAAACTTTCATGGACTATAGTCCACTTCAACAACAGCTGCATGGTGCTTTATGGAGAGTTTCAGGTTTTTTATACAGTACATAGGTTGGAGTGGGGGGGGGGTTTGCTCTTGAGACTCAACCGCATTCCTTCCCTTCTGGGCACAGCAGCTTCCTTGGCAACAAAAGAGACGACTGGACCGTTGAGATTGCCAACACATGCGCCAGTGTGTCAAGGTTCTTGAGTTATAGTGAGCAGAAAACTGATGAGCGTTCTCTCTCTCTCTCTCTCTCCTGCTTCCAGCTCTGAGGAGGCCAATGGACCCTTTGCATGCAGGAGCTGCTTAGATTCCCCCCCCCCCCTTCTTGGAACACCAAATACGACTGCAAATGCCCCAACCCAGACAGAGAAACCTATTCCTACGGCAATGAAGACCCACCAGCACAACATAGCAAGCATTCAGACATGCCCTGGCTGGGTTGGTAGCAGGACTGGTTCCCTTTCCTTCCCCAAACAGGGTTGCCACCTTTTCTTTTCAGAGCCACTGCTCCTGTGCCCTAAGCAGCCACAGCAGCTTGGCACACAGAAGTTAAGCAGGGGAAGATTTCACACCATTATCTTATCTCCCCCGTCAGGAAATCCTTCCTCTGCTCAAACCTTCCCTTGCATCATCAGGATGCTGTTAAAAGCACAGGAGCAGGGCTAGGAAAAGAAGGTGGCAACCCTCACCTTACCAGCACAACCACCTCCAAACTCCCCCCCCACCTCTTTTAACATGGGTTGGTTGTCGCTTCCTCCCCTCCATTCCGTGCCTCCATGGATCCTGCCCCTTCTTACCCTCCACACACCTGGACCAGTGGACAACTCCAGGTGTCTCCCTGCCCTGGCAGGAGCAGCAGCAAGTCCTCTGACTTCCTGGTTACTCGCCGCGCATGCGCCAACCTCCCTGCGCCAGCCTCCAGCGTCCAGTTCCGGACCAGCTTCCCTTCCTCTCCCCCCGCCCCCACACGCGCACCTAGTCCCGCGCCGCAAAGGCGTCTGGGAGTTGTAGTCTTTTTTTTTTTATCACGCTTTTTCCTCGACGTCCCTTGCAAAGCCCGGCTCCGACCGCGCGGCGAAGGGGGCGCTGTTTTTCTCTCCCCGCTCAGCCTCCCAATTATGCCAGGTTATTCTTTGGGGGGTGATACATTCTAAGTGCCTCTGAGCATGTGAAGAGCACCACTTCACCCCTGAATTCAGTAAAGTTGTGTTTTGTAGATTTATTTATTTTTTTAAGGAGACTAAGGTGCTGGTAAACATATACAGAGTGCAGTTTTGCTTCTGAGGGGAAGCAGCTTTGTCTTTTCAATCAATGTAAGGCACAGGCCCCTTTGAAGCAGTGATGTGAGGTGGAAACTTTTCCCAAAAAAATTCTAGAACATTTTTCAGAGCTTTATTTTCCATTTCATATGTTCGTTATTAACAATGAATGGATGTCAACTTGAGGGGCAGTGTGGTATAGTGGTTAAAACACTTCTGAGAATAGCTGGACATATTCCCCAAAATGGGAATACAGCTCTCCCCATCACCACCACCACTCCTCCATCTTGTCTGATGAAGAGATCTGGGGATCTCAAAAACTTGCACAATTTTGTGGGGTAATCTTTTGGTTGGCCTAATAAATGTATTACAGCAACCTGGATTTTGGACATCATAGAGAGGAGAACAATAACGAAAACAGTAGCACAATTTTTCTGGCTTTTCATACCTCCTGTAATTCTGGTTCTCCTAGTAAAATTCTGGCTGGTTGGTATTCATAGAATCATAGAAAAGTAGAGTTGGAAGGGGCCTACAAGGCCATCGAGTCCAACCCCCTGCTCAGTGCAGGAATCCAGGTCAAAGCATCCCTGACAGATGGTTGTCCAGCTTGCACCTTGAATGCCTCCAGAGTGGGAGAGCCCACCACCTCCCTAGGTAGTTGATTCCATTGTCTTATTGCTCTGACAGTCAGGAAATTTTTCCTGATGTTCAGGTGGAATCTGGGTTCCTGTAACTTGAGCCCATTATTCCGTGTCCTGCAAACTGGGATCAGGGCCAGATTAAGATAGGGGCTATTGGAGCTGCAGCTCCAGGCCCCTACCCCAAAATAGGCCCACAATCAGGACCGGTGCAGGGCAGTTTGGCGCCCCAGGCGAAATAATATTTAGCGGCCCCCCCTCTCCAAAGCAGCCCTGCTCTGCAAAAAAAAACAACCCCTGCGCCGCCACCACCAACCTACCTTCCCCCCGCCTTGGCGGCTGCTGCTGCTGCTGCTGCCGCTGCCGCTGCCGCCGCCGAGGAAGAGGAGGAAGTGACGCGACGGGACCCCCGCGCTGTTTTTTGCCGGGGAAACCATGGCAACAGGGCTGTTTAAGCCCTGTTGCCCTGGTTCCTCCCGCCAAAACAACGCGGGCGGGGCTCCGGAAGCGACATGACGCGGAGAAGGTAGGTGGCGGGGGGGTCGGGGGGGGTTGTGATGGCGGCGGCGGCGGGAGGCGCAGCGGCAGCGAGCGGGAGGGTGCGGCAGCGGCGGCGGCGGGAGGGAGGGAAGGAGGGTGGGGAGGCGGAGACCTGGCGGGGGCGGCGCAGCGGAGGCAGAGGCCTGGCGGGGGCGGCGCAGCGGCAGCGAAGAGGAGCGCAGCGTTTCTGCGCCCTCTTCAGCCGCGCGCCCTCCTCAGCACCAGGCCCATAATGCTCTTAATCCGGCCCTGACTGGGATGATTGAGAAGAGATCCTGGCCCTCCTCTGTGTGACATCCCTTCAAGTACTGGAAGAGTGCAATCATATCTCCCCTCAGTCTCCTCTTCTGAAGGCTAAACATGCCCAGTTCTTTTAGTCTCTCCTCATAGGGCCTTGTTTTCAGTCCCTTTATCATCCTTGTTGCCCTCCTCTGAACCCTCTCCAGTTTGTCTATGTCCTTCTTAAAGTGTGGTGCCCAGAACTGGACGCAGTACTCAAGATGAGGCCTGACCAGTGCCGAGTAGAGGGGAATTATCACTTCCCGCGATTTGGAAGCTATACTTCTATTAATGCAGCCCAAAATAGCATTTGCCTTCTTTGCAGCCACATCGCATTGCTGGCTCATATTCAGTTTGTGATCTACCACAATTCCAAGATCCTTCTCACTTGTAGTATTGTTGAGCCAAGTGTCCCCCATTCTGTAACTCTGCATTTGGTTTCCTCTCCCTAGGTCAGTGATGGCGAACCTATGGCACGGGTGCCACAGCTGGCACGCAGGGACCTCTCTGTGGGCACTCGAGCCATTGGTCACCAGATCGCGAAAAGAACGTCCCCTTCTGCAAAATACTAATGATCTTGTTCTTTCTCACAGTGTGGAACAGAATGATTTTATTCTAGAATTCCTGTTTCAGAATTCTTTTCTACATTGTTATCACATTTAAAAGATTTTGAAGAATGATGCACAGAGTATGGCTTGGATGTAAAGCCCTAACAGTTGACCTGAGTGCTGCATGTGTTGCTCTCAAACTAACGGAGTATGAGCCAAGGTTTGACAAATTATCAGCATGCATGCAATAGCAAAAATCACATTAATTGTCCAAAAGCATGCCCAATGCAAACTTTTACCTAATGCAGTGTTTGCAGTCCAAGACATAAAGTGTTTAAAATGTGTTAAGCACGTTTAGTTTTCTTGTTTATCTTGCTCATCCTAGTACAGATTGACTTTTACTTTTACTAATCCGACACCTGTAGAAGCAGGGAAAGGACCCGGAGTAAAGCTTGCCCCATACAATTTCAGTCTGGCATATAATATTACAAGTTGAGAATCCCTTATCCAAAAATACATGTGCCTAATTATTTAAAAAGTTTGTATAAATTCCCTTCAGGCTATGTGTACAATGTAGTACTATAATAATTTTTTGAGTTGATTTTTCCCCCGACAAAAAACTGTTTGTATCATTGAAAGCTCTGTTATTGTGTTTTTCTTTAAAGACAAAAGATGTTAATTAGTTCAGACAACTGTATGAGTTGTTTTTCTAAAACTAAAACCTCGGTATTCAGGTTTAATTGCAGTGTTGGCACTTTGAAATAAATAAGTTGGTTTTGTGTGTAGTTTGGGCACTCGGGCTCAAAAAGGTTCGCCATCACTGCCCTAGGTGCAGCACTTGGCATTTATCCCTATTAAATTTCATTCTGTTGTTTTCGGCCCAGCGCTCCAACCTATCGAGGTCACTTTGAATTTTGTTTCTGTCTTCCAGAGTATTAGCTGTTCCACCCAACTTTGTGTCATCTGCAAATTTGAGAAGCATTCCCTGCACCTCCTCATCCAAGTCATTAATAAAAATGTTGAAGAGCACTGGGCCCAGGACCGAGCCCTGTGGTACCCAGCTCGTTACCTCTCCCCAGTTTGAGAAGGTACCATTGATAAGCACTCTTTGAGTCCGATTCTGTAGCCAATTGTGGATCCACCTGATAGTTGTTCCATCCAGCCCACTTTTAGCTAGCTTGCTAATCAGGATATCATGAGGCACTTTGTCGAAAGCTTTGCTGAAGTCCAGATATATGATGTCCACAGCATTCCCACAGTCCACAAGGGAGGTTACCCGATCAAAAAATGAGATCAGGTTAGTCTGGCAGGATTTGTTCTTGACAAATCCATGCTGGCTTCTAGTAATCACTGCATTGTTTTCAAGGTGCTTGCAGACTGACTTCTTTATAATCTGCTCCAAAATTTTCCCCGGGATTGATGTCAGACTGACTGGCCTATAGTTCCCAGGTTCTTCCTTCTTGCCCTTTTTGAAGATGGGAACAACATTTGCCCTCCTCCAGTCATACTGGCACTTCACCTGTCCTCCATGATTTCTCAAATGTTCTGCACTGTTGGTTGAAATCCAAGAGTGAGACTGAGGCAAGTGAGAGATATGAGGAAAGATTTACCCTCCCTACATGCAGCTTAGCCCTCAAATTATGCATTATAAAGGATTGGGGGGTGGGGATGTGAGACACATTCAAAGGCAGGGAGTGAGCCAACCTTAAAGCTCAGAAGTCAAAAAACAGATTTTAAAAGGGACCCAATTCTCACCCACGCTATAATTTTGGGAGCCTTTTTGGCTGAGGAGCAGCATTAAAATATTTCAAATAAATAAATAAATTTTAATTTATATTTTCTCAAGGCAAGCAGTAACACGAAAAGCAACCAAATCCCCCAATCGAACAGCGTAATAATGCACTAAAACTCACACTTATCAGTTAAACCCAGTCTCCAAAAGCCAGCCCTAAAAGAAAGGCCTTGCAGCATTACCACAAGAAGTTGATCTCAGGCTTTGGTGAGCCTCCAAAGGAAGGGACACAAGAGAAGTGGTGCTAGATCAGACCAAAGGCCTATCGAGTCCAGCATTCTGTTCCCACAGTGGCTAACCGGATGACCCAACGGGAAGCCCACAAGCAGGACATGTGAGTGCAACAGCACCCTCCCGCCCATGTGCCCCAGCAACTGGTGTAACTAGGCATGCTGCCGCTGATACTGGAGCTAGCATAGAGCCATTCAGGGCTAGTAGCCATTGATGGCCTTCTCCTCCATGAATTTGTCCATCCCCTTTTAAAGCCGTTCAAAATTGGTGGACATCACTACATCTTGTGGAAGCGATTTCCATAGTTCAGCTATGCACTGTGTGAAGAAGTTCTTCTTCCTTTTGTCTTTCCTGAATCTCCAACTATTCAACTTAATTGGATGACCCCTTTGGGTTCTAGTATTAAGAGAGAGGGAGAAAAACCTCTATCCCCTTTCTCCACTCTATGCATCATTTTATACATCTTTCTCATGTTTCACCCTGTTCAGGTGTTGTTGTTGTTTTTCTAAACTAAAAAGCCTCAAATGGTATAACCTTTCCTGATAGGGGAGTTGCTCCAATCCAGCCCCTTGATCCTATTAGTTTCCCTTTTCTGCAACTGTTCCAGCTCTACGATATCCTTTTTGTGTGGTGCGTTGACCAGAACTGCACACAGTATTCCCAACTCAGTGTGGTCACGGCATAGATTTGTACAGAGGCATTACGGTATTGGCAGCTTTATTTTCAGTTGCTTTCCAAACCGTTGTTAAGGCATAACTAATCTGAACCAAATCTGGATAAGCAGGGGAACTTCTCTCCCCTTGGAGAAGTGAGGTGAGTCTTGTCCCTCTTGGAACCCTCCCAGGTTCAGTGTCTATTAGGCAGTATTCTCCTCCTTTTATATTTAAATTCCCCCAGCCAAGAAAACCTGGGACCCCTTCACACAGACACACGCCCAAGATGCGGGCAAACAAAAAATATTTATTCAAATGAACAAACAATGTATCAACTAGAGATTAGCAACACTGACAAAGCCACAACAATGTTCCCTGAGTCCAAAACTTCCCACCTCCTTCCAAGGTCTAGATATGCCGACTAAAGTCTATGTCAGTGTTCTCCAACCTTGGGTCCCCAGCTGTTTTTGGCCTACAACTCCCAGCATGCCCCAGCCAGCATAGCTGGCTGGGGCATGCTGCGAGTTGTAGGCCAAAAACAGCTGGGGACCCAAGGTTGGAGAACACTGGTCTATGTCCTTTGACCTTACAGTCAGTTCAAGGATGCCCTCAACCAGTAGGGATTCCTCAGGGCCAGGGGCTCCTCAAAGAGGCAAAAGTTTGAGAGTGTTGCAGTCTATCCTGTGCCAGCAGGGGGCAGCAGCAAATTGGGTGTGCTGCAATGTAGATTCCAACCAGTAGGTGGCAAAGCCGCTCCTGTAGCTCTCTTTGGTCTCTATACGGCTCCAAGCCAATAGGAATTGCAAAGCTAGATCCAAGCTCCAGTGTAGCTCCAAGCCTTAGAAATTCTGTATTTCCAGTGTTCGGGATGTGGATGGCAAGTCAGTCCATTCTGTGATCTTAAATCCGCAAAAGGGGCAGGTAGTTCCCAGTCTCAACTTTCTTTCCTTGGGAGATCTGCACCCTCTTTGCTCTCAGTGCCACTAAAGATGAGGGTGATCCATTCCAGTAGCCAGATCACTTACTTTTTACATCCTGGTGAGAAGGCACAAGTGACCAAAGCACTGATTTGTTCCTTAACCGATTGCAACAGTTACAATAAAGCATATTCTGCAGCTTGACCCGATATGCAAATTGTCTCCTTCACAGTGATGACTTTGGGGTCAAGGCCCCTAGAAACGAAAAAAAGGTAGCCGTGTTGGCCCATGAGGGGGGGGGGGAATCCAAAATCCACAGTTGGGCAATACCATTATGAGGACCAACCAAAATTCCACAAAACTGTGCAAGCTTTCGAGTTCCCCAGAACTCTTAATTTCTTTCTTTCATTTCATTTCATTTCATTTCTTTCCTTGCAGGAAAAAAGGCGGGGTATAAATATAATAAATAACTAAATAAAACCATCAGGCCAAAAAAGAAGAAGAAAGCAGGAGATAGCCGGCAAGGTGATTTCTGACTCCTAACAAAATGTCTCCTCCACATTCACCTCCAATTATACTGCTGAAATTGAGAAAGTTTGGGGAAGGATCTACACAGGAGCCCCTTTAGTTCGTGCAGCACCACCGTGCTGGTATTTAAGCCCCCCACCCCACCCCTCACCCCCAAAGCAATTGCTGCTGTGTGGGCACATGCGTTGTGTGTGCTGAACAAGTTTAAAAAGGAGTGCATGTACGCTCTGGGAGAGGGGAGCAACCCACCAGCACCACCATCACTTTCCCTTAATGCAGTGTTCTCCAACCTTGGGTCCCCAGATGTTTTTGGCCTACAACTCCCAGCATGCCCCAGCCAGCGCTGGCTGGGGCATGCTGGGAGTTGTAGGCCAAAAACATCTGGGGACCCAAGGTTGGAGAACACTGCCTTAATGCGACACATCTGGTTGTTTTCAGCCATTTTCTCCCTGCTTGGCTTACTTCTGGTGTCAGAGCCAGTCTGGGGGTACTGCTTAAAGCAGCGAGATAAGGCGGGCAGGTTTTGCTCCCCCTTCCTGGCCACGTGCTTTTGTGTAAAGAGTAAACCCCATCCACCTCCATCTTACATGCAAATGTGTCGGACATGTCCCATCGTGTTTAGTGTGGGCTTTCGACCATGTGACAAGATTCAGTGGGCTGGTGGTGACGGGAAGTGGTCCCTTAACAATAAAGAGCCTAGAGGTGCCATCCCATACAATATGTTTAGACCAAAAAAAGGCCTACAACTCCCAGCATTCCCTATGCTGGGAGTTCTAGGCCTTCTATCTAAACATGCCTAGGATTGAGCCTTGAGCTGCTAAGAGGTTTATGAAAGTCAGAACCAGCACCTTGAATGGGCGTTGGATCAAAACAGGAAGCCAGATGGAGAGGCTGAAAAACTGGGGAGGGGTGGGGTTGGGTGGGGTCAACAACCTCATGGAAGATCCGCAAAAAGTTACTGGCCCTCATAGATTTTTACTTGTCATCTTGCCCACACACAGTTACATAAATCATTTGTGGCATGTCAATGGCCTGGTTAAAAAATAAAATAGAAACAACCCTCTTCCAGTTGACAAAGTTTCCACACCAGGTCGCCTGGACATAATTCTTGCACACCACAGGCGACTCCAGGCAAGCGGCGATTTACAAGCCTGCTCGATTACAACTTGCCCTTGCAACTATTTCCAGGGGGTGGCCGTGTTAGGCGATTGCAGCGAAAACAACAAAGCATCTTTGCTGACCGCTTTATCAGATGCATGAAGTGTTATCACACTTGAGGTATATATACAGTACAGGGAAGGATGCTGAACTGTGAACAGCGAGATCAGAAGGAAATTAAAATGCAGAAAGCACCAGCTTTGACAATCATTATTAACAACGGCCATTCACAAAAACAGTTGGTGCTAATAACGGAAATATTCTGGCACTAGGTAAGCCAATTAACACATGCAAGTGTGATTTTTTAAAAAACCTTTATCCTGATTATCTATCTAGAACAGTTGATGAACTGTAACTCTGCAGTCTCCCACTTTAAGTTCCTTTTAAGTTTCTTTGCTCCACACTTGGCCGCATTAAAGTAGGCCTCTTGAATAGTACTTTACGTGTTTGGCTGATTTTAGCTTAATATGTGTAGGTTGTATTTTCTAGATGCAGATAAATATGTGTGATACTGAAGGAGAGAAGACTTATCACCAACACAGAAAACATTTAGACAGGAAATTATTTTAGTATTTTGAAGAAAACTTTGAACAGGCTTCTGAGAGTAGGATATCGGATCCTGTGATCACTCATTAGCCTCGTGGATATTTTCTCTGGCTATTATTAATTAGGGTGATTCATAAGAACTATTTTTTAAAAAAAGATCATTCAAAACAGAGATATACCAGAGACTCATTTAAAATATGCCTTCTTCAATCCCTGATATTTTTTTTATTGAAATCTGCAACTTTGTATTGTTTATATTATGGGATTATTATAAAATAATATATTTCATATCCAGAGGTTGCATGTAGACATTGCAATTACGTTTCTATTGACATTTTCAGATTCTTGAGATTTCCTACTCATTTGTATTTTCACTTTAAGGTCAGTGAGTGACCGCGTGTCCTGGGAGAGTGAAGTGTTCTCGCACTAGTTTTTTTAATTTCTGAAGTCAGAGGTGTTTCCATTCATTCCCCCCCCCCATAGAGTCTGGCCTGTTTGCCCTATGGAGCAGTGGCTGGGGCATGCTGGGAGTTGTAGGCCAAAAACATCTGGGGACCCAAGGTTGGAGAACACTGCTTTAAAGCTTTAACACCAACATCTTGAACTGAACCCGGGAAACAGCCAGCAATATGCATGTCTGAATAATTCCAACTTGCCGGTTTGGTGCTAGCTAGGTATATGGATAAAGCGGCTGTGCCTTTAGGTTCTCCGCTTCACGCTTGCGTGGGCACCCACATAGCATAGCTGGCTGGGGCATGCTGGGAGTTGTAGGCCCAAAACATCTGGGGACCCAAGGTTGGAGAACACTGCTATGGAGAACACTGCATGTTCTGTACTGTATATATACCTGAATCTTTGTGGATCTGAGGAAGTGAACTACCGTCCACAAAAGCTTATGCCAAAATAAACGTGTTCGTCTTTAAGGTGCCGCGCGAGACTCCTTGTTGTTTTTAGTTTGCTCTTGACCATCCAAAAGGTGAGCTGCTGCTGCTGTCCACACTTGCAGATGCTTCCAGGCACCGAAGGCAAAACACAATTCACGGAATTCTTCATTATTATTATTATTTTTAACAAGGACTGCCCCTTCTTCCAGGAATCCACAGCTGTATATTGGCTGTCTTTCAAACGCTCTGGAAAGCCCCTTGTGTTTTGGAAGGCTGACCGTCCGTGTCCTTTCGTATCCCTTTGGATGTTAGAATGGAGCTGGGGGGGGTCAGCAGATGTTTTCGGGAGGAGCACGGCACGCAAGCGCCTCCTTGCCGGCTGGGGTCTCCTCCGCCGTTGTCCGGACGGGGATGTACCAATAGGGTTTGCTGCCCACATGTGTCTTTTGGAATGGAGCAACTGCTGTTACATGCTCAAGGCCGCCGGGGAGACCCTTTGGTCCTGGAGGGCTGAGCGGCCCGGGATAGCCGGCCTTCTGGCCGCGGCTGCTTCGGCTGCGCCAGGAAGCCCAGTTGCTAAGGCTGTGGCCCTGCTTCTCGAGAAGGCTGGTGCCCAGTTGGCACCTCTGCCACTTCCTCTGGATCTCGGACTGGACCTGGAGGAAGAGGGGGGAAAGGAGAGAGGAGGGTTGGTGGAAGTTGGGAGCAGGGCGCTGCTGGTGCTAAATGTTGGGACATGTAACACAACAACAGCTGTGGCACAAGTGTTTTCATTTGGAAAGGTACAGGATGGCTAATCTTGTTTAGTCTGAGACTACTATTCTATTCTCATGGGAAAAGTAGGTTGGAAAGAAATATGAGCTGATCACATGGTTTGTACTTTCTGATGACGTAGTATGATTGTTAAGTTTCGATTCCTGTAACTTTCGTGGTAGAGAGAAGGATTGCTTTCTGTGTGCTTTTTCTTGTCTCTTCTCTCTGACTTATTGCAATCATGTAATGAAGTGTGCTAGACTGGACTGGCTATGCACTGGCTATGCATTATAATCTGCAATATAGACTGTAATTAGGAGATTGTATTTACTCTGATATAGAATAAACAGGTAGTAAAAACCCTGTGGTGGATTCTATGGAAATTCCTAATTACAGTTGAGCTGACAGGACGAGCAAGCTGAAGTTGGCTATAATCCGAGACGCTTGGTCAAGCTGCGTGTGGAGGAGACAAAGGCTGAATCTCTGTGTGAACTACATGGGCCGGTTACACACATGAGACAGAGGCTAAATCTTCCAACTCACGCTCTGCTGTATCCACGTAGGCAGACGGGCCTACAGGGTGGATTATAAGCCATCAGGGCTGGAGCAATTTTAGCCTCTTCACTAAAGGGGCTGGGAGAAACTTCCCTAGGAGGAAAGGGGCCAATGGCTGGGGCGGCTGAGCTTAGAGAAAAGGCCAGTACAGGAAGACGTGATAGAGGTGTACAAAACTGTGCACGGGATGGAAAACGGGGATGATGCCAGAACCCAGTGGGGTGGTCCCATGAGACTGAATGGTGGGAGATTCAGGATGGATAAAAGGAAGGACTTTTTCACACAATGCATAAACCAAGTGTGAAGAAAAGAGCCTTGAGGGTTCCTGCACACACACACACACACACGCACGCACACGCACACGCACACGCACACGCCTCCTCATGTGTAAACCAAGTAAGGCCAGTTGGGGGGGTTGGGAGGAGGCGAAATGTGTATAAAGTATCAGATGGGACATGGCACCTGAAAGTCTACGGCTTTTCAGATGCAAATGTCATGAGTCTCCCTCCCCTGCCTGGCCAGGTGAAGTGCATCATGATTGGCTAAGAAGCAGAAAAGCTACAGGAAGGAGGAGGGGAGGGGGAAAAGAGCTATTTCCCAACGTGTGGGTTTTTGGTCTTTGTCTTTGGTCATCGCGTGGCTGCCGGCTGTTGGAGCAATGGCGGCGCGCCATGGAGAGGCCCAAGCCTTCGGGAGGCCTCAGGATTCGACCCCAGGTAGCTCCTGGTGAAATTAGCTGAATGAGGGCTCTGGTAAAGGCAAGCCTTGTGGGAGGCTACCCATCTCGGACCTTCAGGTAGGTGTGGTAATCTCCATCGGGCAGCAAGGCTGTGCTGGATCTAACCCTGGAAGAGAACTGACCCTCAGGTAACAGAGTTGTGTGCCCGAGAGATATTAAGAATCAGGTTTTGTTATTTTGCAGCTTTACTGTGTACCAAAGTGTCTCTCTCTAATTATGTGTGCTTCTCTCATTTCCCATCTTTTGTTGTAAAATGCTACCAGAATAAACCTCCTTTGGTTTTTTACCCCATATGGTGTTTGTGGATTGCTCTGTGGCTTCAGTAACTAAATCCAGGTTATAGACAAAGGCAAGTCCCTGAACAGAGATTCAAGTAAGATTTCAGACAGCTGAGGCTGGCAATCTGGTACCTTGAGATCTCTGGGGGTCTTGGTTCCTTTGGGGTAGGAAAGGGTGAGGGTGTGGCGGGTCAGCCAGCCCCCCCTTCCTCCACACCAAGGCTCTCCAACCTTGGGTCCACAGATGTTGCTTGCCTACAGCTCCCAGCATATACCCAGCCAGCATGGCTAATGGCAAGGGATTCTGGGAGCTGTAGTCCAGCAACATCTGGGGACCCAAGGTTGAAGAGCCCTGGCATAAACGATGGAATCCTCTTCCACAAGGTGGCCATCAGTTTGTTGGGTTTTGCATAGGCAGAACGAGATTACCACCTGACATTGAGATTATCACCTGACCTGGTGGGTGTCTCTTGAGTTCAAGTACACAAGGTCTCTAGTCACGATACATAGTCTCAAGATGATATGACTCAGCAACCTTGGACAGGTTTGGGGTAAACATGTTGATGAATAGGTTATACAACTGGGGTGAGTAATATCCTATTTATAGGTACAGGGTATAAAGCTAACACACTTGTTGATAGCTTTCACTTGCTTGCTGTCTTGCTCGTCTCGACTCGACATGTCTCTTGGACTTCACTTCATCTAGCCTTACCACTGGGGTATTGGATTTGTATCTGCAATGATGTAGTGAGTAGGAGATGCATTGCTTGCCTTAATCCCATGTAATTGGGTCTTACAAATAAACTCTTTAATCTTTATTAACTGCTGTTATCTCCTCCTTCCGCCTGCGTGACTGGGACTGAGGGTCACTGGCTAGGGAAGCTTTTGAACCTGGGTCAGTCCAGCTCTCACACAGTTTGGACGGCCTTAAAAGGGCCTGCTTGTAGGCTCCCCGTTGGGGCATCTGGTTGGCCACTGCGGGAATAGAAGGCTGGACTAGATGCTAGGGCCTTCAGTTTGATCCAGCACAGCAGCCCATCTAAGTGGAGAGGAAGGACCCCAGCCTCTGCTTCCAGCCCCAGAGGGCAATGACCCAAGCACACGGGTGGCCTTGCTTGACCATACCAGAGGACTAGGTGGGCCCCATGCTAGATTCCGCGGCTGGGTCTTGAGTTTGTTCCTGCTGCTGGCATAGCTGGGCTACCAGTGTGAGTGGGGAGCAGGCTCCAGACTCTTCCACCACAAGCAGTGGGGTCTGTGGCATACCGCTCATGCAGGGACACACTCAAACCACCCCACCAAGGGGCAGCAAAGAACACTGGCCCAGCCACATGTGTGCTCGCATAACTGGGTGGTGGGCTTTGGGAGGATCTTCCTGACGACCTACCTCTTTGTTGACGAAACAGTAGAAGACGCTCACCAGCAAGCCCTGGAAGATCAAAAAGTAATGTCAAGAGAAATAATGGCAAGTGATACCAAGTGATAGCAAGTAACTGTATAGTATACTGATCCTCACTGCAACCTTGTATTGGTTTTATACCAACTTAACTGTCCTAAGGGCCACCTTCACTCATATGAAACCACCCTGAGCCTTAAGATGGTAGGCACAGTTCTCCAGCTTTCATTTAACTACTTAATTATTATTCCGCCTTCTCGGTGATGGCCCCAGAGCTCCTGGAATTTTCTCCCTGGAGAAATGCAACACGTTCCCCCCCCTTCCTGTTTTTTGATGAATGCTGAAGGCATTTTATGATTAATATCCTGCTGTTTTTCAATAGATTAAATGTCTGAGGCTGGTTTTAATGCTGCTGTATTTTTATTAGTAATGTCGTAAATTGGGTGCACACCAGGTCGGGGAGCATTTGGCATTTGGACTTTTACTAGGCAGCGAGCCCTCTTCTCTGCCACTTCGGTCCAGAGGAACCAATAGTCCATTTGACCCGGCCTTTGGTCCTATAGGACGAATCGGAGGTCTCTTAGGACGTCCGGATCAAAGGAACCCGCCTCTGGCCAAGTCGAGGAGAGAACTGGCCACCTACATGTACACAGTTTTATGAGTTGACTTTTATACAGGCCTCCTGTCCCTGTCAGGTGACCTGCATCCCATTCTTTGCACATGACGTCCAACGGGGACCCCTTTGGGATACTAGGGCCGCCTCCCGTAACTCCTCTGTCGGAGAATCTCCTCAGTCGGAGATTACCACGTTCCTGTATATATAAACCTGCCTATTTGAGGTTGACATGTCATGCATATGTTCCTTTGAAGTCCAGACTGCAACCCAGAGGGGACGCACGACCCCACTGACATTGGGGTCACCAGCCTTCACTGCAGCAATGGTGAAGGGGGATTGGGGGGGTTACAGCATGCAGGGAGGGGAGGTTCATGGGGGGGGGCTGCTGGGAGTTTTTAGACTGACACACCAGGTTGGGGAAGGCTGGGCTAAGATACACACACACCACTGGTCCGACTCGGGAATAAGGCAGCTGCCACGTTGGGCGGTCCCATATCCAAGCCTGTGTGCCCCTTACCTGGAGGGAGTTGAGGAAGAGCTCGAAGAAGAATTTGATGTAGCGCAAGGTGCCCTGGGCCTGCTCCTCCGTGACCAGCGCGAACACCACCTCGTGAATGCCCAACAGGGGGATGAGGGTCAGCGTTGACTTGGCCAATCTTAAAAAACGGGCAAGAGAAAGGAAGTGTGTGTGAGAGAGAGAGAGAGCGCGCGCGTTCGTGTGGGTGCCCACGCAAGCGTGAAGCGGAGAACCTAAAGGCACAGCTGCTTTATCCATACCTAGCTAGCACCAAACCGGCAAGTTGGAATTATTCAGACATGCATATTGCTGGCTGTTTCCCGGGTTCAGTTCAAGATGTTGGTGTTAAAGCTTTAAAGCAGTGTTCTCCAACCTTGGGTCCCCAGATGTTTTTGGCCTACAACTCCCAGCATGCCCCAGCCAGCACAGCTGGCTGGGGCATGCTGGGAGTTGTAGGCCCAAAACATCTGGGGACCCAAGGTTGGAGAACACTGCTTTAAAGCCTTTAAAGCTCTGAGAGCCCAATCCTACGCATGTTTAGACTGGGGGGAGGGGGGAGTCCTTCAACTCCCAGCATTCCCCAGCCAGCAATGTTGGCTGGGGCATGCTGGGAGTTGTGGGACTTTTTTTTTCCTGTCCAAGCATGCACAGGATTGCACCCTAAATGGCTTAGGGGCCTGGCTATTGGAGGGAGCACCCTGTCTCAGTATGAACCTACTCAGCTGCTAAGATCAGTAGCCCCTTTGCAGACAGGCTTGCATGCAGAGGCTCTCTTCTCAGGCAAACAGGAAAGGGCGTTCTCCTGCATGGCTCCCAAATGCTGGAATGCCGTCCCTCTGGGGTTGCAAGTTGCAACTGCCACTCTCTCCACGTTCAGGAAAAGGGCTCAAAGCACATCTTTCCAACTTGGCTTTTCAAATGATGGTTTATGTTTTTAAAGTTCTCTTTAATGTTTTCCTATGTTTTTATTTGATTCTGGTTTTTATTTTCTGATATTTTTGTAAACCGCCTACCGAAATTTATAGTCCGTGTAATGCATCTGTTGTGCCCGGAGCTTGGAGAGCAGGATCTTAATAATGCGGATGAAGATCACAAAGTTGACCTGGAAAACATGAAAGGAAGAAGGATTCTCTGACTCATAGTAAACTCTGCAGCTTAATTAAAACATTGACCCAGTATGCAGCAATTGTGAAAAAGGCAAATTCAAGTTAGGGATCGTTAGGAAAGGGACAGAGAAGAAAACTGCCAATATCATAATGCCCCACAAATCTAAGGTGCAACCACACTTGGAACACTGTGTATAGTTCTGGTTGCTGTTCCTCAAAAAAATGGATATTGTAGACCTGGAAAAGGTGCAGAAAAGGGCAACCAAAATGGCCAAGGGGCAGAAGCAACTCTCCTGCAAGGAAAGGCTACAACTTTTGAGGCATTTTAGAAGTGGGGGGGGGGGGACTTATTTAGTTTATAGGCAGGGGTGAGCAACTTGTGGCCCTCCAGATGTTTTGGCCTACAACTCCCATAATTCCACACCACTGGCTATGCTGGCTAGGGCAGATGGGAGCTGTAGGCCAAAACATCTGGAAGGCAACACGTTGCCCACACGCCCCTGGTTGACAGTAAGGCAGGGGGACATGGATAGAGGTGTACAGAATGATGCATGGTGTGGAGAAAGTGGACAGAGAGAGATTTTTTCTCCTGCTCTCATAATACTAGAACCCAAAGGGGGTCACCCCATGAAGCTGATTGGCGGGAGATTCAGGGCAGATAAAAGGAAGTCCTTCTTCACACAACGCAGAGTTAAACTATGGAATTCACTTCCACAGGATGCCGTGTGACGGCCACCAATTTAGAGGGCTCTAAAAGGGGACTGGACAAATTCATGGAGGAGAAGGCCGTCCATGGCTGCTAGTCCTGATGGGCTAGATGCTCCCTCCAGTATCGGAGGCAGTCTGCCTACGCACACCAGTTGCTGGGGAACATGGGTGGGAGAGTGCACTTGCCCTCATGTCCTGCTTGTGGGCTTCCCGTTGGGGATGGGGCATCCACTTGGCCCCTGTGGGAACAGAATCCTGGACTCGATAGGCCTTTGGTCTGGTCCAGGCAGGCTCTCTTTAGGTTCTGATGCGCCTTGCATGGAGACGGTCCCAGATTCCATCGCTGCAGTGGCCAGTTAGGAGACTCTCTATTGCAGTGTTCTCCAACCTTGGGTCCCCAGATGTTTTTGGCCTACAACTCCCAGCGTGCCCCAGCCAGCATAGCTGGCTGGGGCACGCTGGGAGTTGTAGGCCAAAAACATCTGGGGACCCAAGGTTGGAGAACACTGCTCTGTTGGTTGGAGTGAGGGAGGACTCCTGCTTAGAACTTGCCAGCCAACCAGAGCAGTCAGTACTAGGCAAGAGAGAAGAGCGGTCTGACTCTGACTTGGGTGTTTGGCAGCCTCTCCACTCCTCTGCGACTTACAAAGATTGCGAGCAGGATAGGGGAACGGATGATCCACCAGTAGCCCATGTTGTCATTTCTCTCCCAGCATCTGGAAAAGAGTGCAATTAAAAGGGGTCAAGAGACTGAGGTGGGGAGAGGGGGAAAAAAAAAAAAGATAGAGTGGGTCTTCTAACAATGCTCTAGCAATCGGTCGTCAGATCTGTCTCTTGCTCACGCTGACACACACACACACACACACACAGACAGACAGACAGACAGACACACACACACACACACACACACACACACACACGACACACCTGCCTTTATTCTGGATGGGCTGCTTTTACCAAAATGTTAGTCAATGCATGGCTTGACCAAGGGACCTCCAGCTAGGATCACATCCACTGAGGCAAGCGCCATTTTAAAAGAGGCATTCTCTCCTTTGAGAGAGAAAACAGGGAATCCCTCTTCTAAATAACTACGTACGCATGCGTTATCTAAAAATAAAGCAAGCGTGCTTTTTTCTCACCACTTTCCCCAACCTGGTTGCCCTTCAGATGTGCTGGACTACAATTCATATCATCCCCGATGATGGGAGTCGACTGCAGGACATCTGGAGGGCACCAGGTTGGGGGAGGCTGCATTCTCACACACATGCATGCCAATTTAATTAAAACAAATAATTAACTGGCAAAAGTTCGATAAATGAGTTGACTAACAGGACAATCTTAGGCATGCTCCCCTTCAGAGGCGAGTCCCATTTGCGTTCAATGGGATTTATTCTCGTGTTTTTATCCCACCCTTACTCCAAGGAGCTCAGGGTGACAAACATCATGGTTCTGTCCCTGCCCCAATGTTATCCTCACAAGAACCCTGTAAGGTAGGTTAGGCTGAGAGTGACTGGCCCAGAGTCACCCAGTGAGCTGCATGGCTGATTGGGAATCTGAACGTGGGCCTCACTCATCCTAGTCTGACACCGTAACTTCTACACCAGACATAGGATTGCAGCCCAAGATTTCTTTAGTTGCCTGAGAGCCCTAATGGCGTACCTCACAGGGTTGTTGTGAGGATAAAATTGGGAGGGAAGGAACTTCGTACACCTCCTTGAGCTCCTCCGAGAAAAGGGAGGAGATAAATATTGTAACAACAACAACAACTCAAATGTGAAGTAAAAGGCTTATTTATGTCTGGTAGACTTACTCATTATTTTCATAAAGGTATCTCACAATCACCCAAGGGATAACAAAAAGGATTGGTGTCCCTGCAGAGGGAGAAAGAGAGTCATCAGCTGCGGGCCTTACCAGAAGGCTCTGGAGAAGGGGTACATAGTACATTTGCCTTCTGTATGACAGAGGCACTCATCCGTCCCTTTCAGTTCAGCGTTCTATAGCTAGCTTCTGCGCACTGAATTTTGGTTCCAGACGGAGCCAACTCCACCATGAGGTCAAGTGAGGAGGCTGCCTCAGGTTACAGATCTGGAACATAACTGAAAGGGTGGCATGCTACCGCATTGAAGGTATTACATGGGGAGGGTGTGGGTGTGATGTGTGAGGCTGTTAGGGTTCGCCAGCTTAGGGGCCCAAATCTCTTGGCCCAGGCCTGGTTCCAGAGGAGGATTCTCCTCTGACCATTTAATAGTTTGCTACATTCAATTTATAAACAGGAGCATAGGGTAGTTCAGTTTGCCCCAACACGGGTATCCTCCAGATGTTTTGGACTACAACTCCATCCCCCTTTTGGAGAACCCCAAGTTGGGACCCCCTGGAGGACTGGATCTGGCTCCTGGTCTGAGGTTCCACACCCCTGCCTTAAAGTCCTAAATGGTTTCAGACCAGCTTATCTGGAGAACTGCTTGCATTCATAGCAACCCACCTGAGCCTTGCGATCAGCTTCTGGGCCTTCAGCAAGAGCTATTAGGCTGCTGATTTATCAATGCCGGGGCCTTTTCTGTGGTGGCCCCATCATCGTGGATCTCTCTTTCCAGTGAGAGATTTATGGCCCCTATTGTTTTTTTTAGGAGAACCCTAAGTATTTTAAAAGAAAATGCTGGCTGGGGCATGCTAGGAGTTGTAGTCCAACACACCCAGCTGGGGAAGGTTGTTTTATATGGTTATATATTTTATATTTGACTGGGTTTTTTTTTTTTAATCAAACACTTTAATTGCAATCCTCCATGTCAGTGTTGATGCCTGAAAGGGTGGGGTGGTAAATCTAAATAAATTAGTAATTAATAATTAAATAAATCGTCCCCCCCAAAGTCTCTTTCTCCTTAGGATGTGGCACAGTTGACTCGCCCCTAGGCATGTACGGATGTCATAAAATCTGTTCCGTCTATGTTTCGCAGATTGTCAGGTGCCTTCCGTTCCATCGTCTGCCCGTTGACGGAATCAGATTTTGTACAAACGCATTTGTGTGCATATGCGCAAATTTACAGTTGCGTGAAAATGTGCAAATCCCCTCCAAAATGCGTATTTTAATGCTTTAGCCCAGGGGTCTTCAAACTAAGGCCCGTGGGCCACATCCGGCCCGCATTGCCTTTTTAGTCCTGCCCGGCGGCCGATCGGAGTATTCATTAATGCCAGGGGTATTCATTAATATTCCCCCTTCTTCCCTCCCCATGCCTTTTTCCTTGTGTGTCGTTTTAGATTGTAAGCCTGCGGGCAGGGACTGTCTTGTTAATTGCTGTAAACCACCCAGAGAGCTTCGGCTATTGGGCGGTATAAAAATGAAATAAATAAATAAAATAACTTTCCATTTAAGGGGGGAAAAATTCACCGCTATCAAGTAAAAAAAAAAAAGGACCTGGGTCTTTTTTTTTTAACTTGATCCATTCGTTCATATTTTTTTCAAACTATAGTCCGCCCCCCCAACAGTCTGAGGGACAGGGAACTGTCCCCCTGTTTAAAAAGTTTGAGGACCCCTGCTTTAGCCTATGGGGGTTTCGCATTTTTGGTCGTTGTCCACCCCCCCTGTATTTTTCTATGACTAAATTTGCGTAAAATTACAGAAAGTTAAAAAAAAACAGTCTGCACATGTCCTTGTGAATCCGCACGCCATGGGAAAAGCTGGTCTAGTGCAGAATCCGTGGGTCGGAGTCTTAGAAATTCGAAGCCATTTGAGTCCCCTGTGGATTTCTCCAACTCACTCCACTCACCCCATCCGATGAACAGATAACCGGGGAAATAGCTCTCTTCGGAGAAGGCCATCGGCCCCAGCAGGTTATGGAGATAAAGTCCCTCTACTAGCAGCCAGTAGTAGTTTGCACAGACACAGTATTGGGTCAGGACCTGCACCAGGCGACAGCCAACCACAGCCTGAACATCCAGGAGAGAGAAAGAGGAGGGAATTGAACTCCGATCCAGCACTCTACCCACCACGCCACATTGCCTTTCTGATCCAAGTTGGATCACTTCTACCCAACCCCCTCAAATTGCAATGGGATGCCCCCACTGAATGGAGCAGTTAGCAGTACCTGTCTCTTAGGGAGGCGGGAGAGATCTCCTTCGTTCTGCAGCTCCTCGGGGAAGCGTAGCCGGAGGAGGCTGTCCCGGGCGAGGATGGAGGCCGCCCGCAGCATGTAGGACAGGAAAAGATTCATGTGGATGTAGTTGCGGATGCATCGGAGCTTCCTGGGGGTGGGGCGGCGGGGGAGACAAAATACAGGGAGGAGTCAGCTGTACCGCACCGCAATCTCCATATCTAGCTGTGACTCATGGTAGCTCAACTGAGGTTTCGTTCGAGCCCGGACTCAACCGTGCACTGGTGTTTTGTGAACAGCACCGAACTACATTGAGGTGCATCGTGCGGTTAATTCTTTAACTGTCAGAAGGGGGAGCTATTGCTTTAGTTCGCTCTGTTGCAAGGGAGACCCTGGTTAAAGGAACAGTCCCTGGTGGGAGTCTCTAGTGGCAGGACTCGGTTTCTGTGATTAAGCCAGCCCTCTCCCCCAACATACAAGCATCCTTCTCCCAACATGGTGTCATGGGTCAGGACCCCTCATCCTCAGGGGATCCTGACCCCTTGTCCTCCGAAGTAGGCTCCAAAGTTAGGAGCTCAGACAGGCTTCTTCCTCCCCAGGACCTAGTTCCTCAAAAGGATCCCAGGGGCCGGCTCCCCTGCATCTAGAGGAGGTTGCCTTGCCATCCTTGGGCTTGGAGGGCTCCAGCCACAAGGGCACTTGCATTGTATAGCCACTTGCCCGTCATCACAGCTTGAGGCTGCTAAAGCAGGTCAGGCCCCTTTAAGATACAAAGCCTCAGGCAGTGCAGAGGCAGAGACAACCAGCCTAAAGGCAGGCAACCTCTCACTTTAGGCTCAGTCTTGAGGTGCTCCTTGTTGGAGTGACATACGGGCAACCCTGTCTGGCTTCCAGCCGCAGCACCGCTCGGAGCTTTCCGTGGAGCTGACCTCCTCCTGTCCTGCTTACCTGAGAAACCTGACCCAACCTGAATTCTGCTCAAGATCTGATCCCTGCAATCCAGGCTACAGTACAGGGCATTGGCAGAACCATGGCCTGAAATAGTACATATGCCTAGCTTTTCCTGCCTAATGGTTGGTGCCTGGGCACCTCCTTCTCAGTACCTGAAAGCTGCCAACAATGCCAGAGCCACCAACAGAGCCACCAGCGAAAGGGAGTAGCCCACTGTGTACATCAGTCGGAACTGCTCCAGAATCCACAAATGTTTCTGGAAGAAAATAGGAATACAGGCTGTGTTGACCACCTGTAGACTGGAAAGCAGCACATCCATCATAGGTTTACTATTCCCCATGAGGCAAAAATGCATCCTCTTTATAGGGCTTTATTAGCATAAGATCTGGAAAGAAAGAATATTTAAGGGCAAGGATTTCTCTGCTGAAACTATAGGACTTTCTAAGCTGCAGTACCTAAGGCTGCAATCCTATTCACTGAATACAACGGGGCTTACTTCTGAGTAGACACGTATACGGCTGCACAGCATAGGGAGCTGCCTAGAGTTGCCTGCATTTGAGGGTCAGATAAATGGAGAGTTTGCTCCTGCAAATCATGACATATTCTGTTATACAAGGATAAGGTGAAAATAGATCTGTCCAGTGACTGAAGACTTTTTAGTCGATTAACTATCCACTTTTGATGAAGTGATTAAATGTAAATACATTGCCATATAACCAAAACTTCACTACTACAAGTGCCTTCTTGAGTGAAGTGTGAAATAATGTACAATTTAATGAACAAAAGCTGCCGGCCAGTGTTAGAAGGAAATGGCATCTTTAATCACCTTTTTCATTTTTTATTGTACTAACACACCAGCCTCCAAAATTCCTCTACTTGTCTCCCTATTGCTAAAAATTTGCCCTTCTTAAACATAATTTGCTCACGCCAGTCAACAAAATCAACTAACGGTGCAATCCTATGCATGTCTACACAGAAGCAAGTCCCAATCCACGCGGGGGGGGGGGGGGTTTACTCTCAGGGTACATGGGTATAGGATTGTAGCTTTAACCAACGAAATCAAATCAATGAAATCACATCAACTAAGGGTGCAGCCCTATGCACGCTGAGAGAGAAAGAAGTCCTACAACTCCCAGCATGCCCCAGCCGGCCACTTACGGTTGGGAAGTGCTGGGAGTTGTAGGACCTTTTTTCTGTCTAAACATGCACAGGAATGCACTCTCTAAATCAACTAAACCTTTAGTGGATTAATCTACCCGTGAAACTACCACTTGCAGCTCCCTGCAACAATATTTTCCTGACTGCTGGACATTAGAAGCGTGCGTGTCCGTGCACACTGCGCGTTAATTATGGACTCGGAAATCGAAAGCGACACTTCATAAAGGGGGCCTCTTCTCCCTCCCCGCCTACTCCTGCCAGATTTGGAGTTCTTGGCCAGAGGGATTTACCTGGAAGGGAAGGCCCTCTTCTTTGAGGCCCTCACACTGTGAGTGATCTCGCCAAGGGTGGCCTGACTCATCCACCACCCACTGCCCATCTGGGCCACATTTCTGGAACACAAAGCCCTCGCGCACTGCAGAGGAAGCAGGAGGAGAGGGAGGGAGAGAGGGAGAAAGAGAAAACGGAACAAGATGATGATGTTTGCTTATGATGTATTGTTTACTCATTATTTAAGGACACAAGGAGAGCCCTGCTGGGTCCATCTGGTCGAGCGTTGTGTTCCCACGGTGGCCCAGCCAGCGGCCCATTTCTAAGCCTTCCACAATCTGTACTGTGTTATCATATCCTCAACATGCTTCTGCGTTATTAGGGCAAAGTCAGGGGCCGGCCCGAGACCTCTTACCACCCACTGGCAATCTGAGAAGCCCACCGCGCACATGGCCTTGTGTGTGACATTGTAGGGCAGTCTTCTCCAACCTGGCGCCCTCCAGATGGGTTGGACTACAAGTCCCAGCATCCCCCAGCCAGCTGTGCTGGCTGGGGGATGCTGGGGCTTGTAGTCCAACCCATCTGGAGGGCAGCCAGGTTGGAGAAGGCGGTTGTTAGGGATGCTGGAGTACAAGTCAACTGCAATCTTAAGAATTGTGCTTCAGCCTATGAAGTGTGCTTCAAATTGCAATCTAAGAACTGTGCTACTAGTAAAATAGGAAAACGCCCTGTTTTCCTATTTTACTAGTAATCGGGGTGTCATGGGCTACCTGTGGATCAAATTCTTCTCCATCCAGCCAAGCTAAGAACATAAAGAGGAGCCCTGCCGGATCAGACCCAGGGTCCATCTAGTCCAGCGTTCTGTTCACACAGCGGCCAACCAGCTGCCCCAATGGGGAAACCCACAAGCGGGACGTGAGTGTGCAACAGCACCCTCCCGCCCGTTCAGTGCACATGAGTGCTTTACATTGGCAAAAACAGAGACGCCCTTGGACCTGAGGGAGCTTACAGTTTGCAAGAGACAATGGGTCCACCCAACAATGACAAGTGGGCCCAGCTGTTAAGTCAGTAACACTATGTTCTAAATGTGCCTACAAAAATAAATAAAAGCGACGGACCTTGTCCCTAGGTTTATAATATGCTAAATCAGGGCTCCCCAACATTGGGTCCCCAGATGTTGCTGGACCACAGCTCCCAGAATCCCTTGCCATTAGCCATGCTGGCTGGGAGCTGTAGGCCAGCAACATCTGGGGACCCATGGTTGGAGAGCCCTGTGCTAAATGGAAGAGAGCCACAAGGAAGTGGGGGGTTAGGGATTTGTAGAGTGAAGACGTGAATTTTTATTGGGTGTTCATATACACACAACGGGAGGAGAGACTGATGCCAGGAGGGCAAGAGTTCCAAGGGAAGAGAGAAAGGGTACACAGTTGGCAGATGAAGGGTGTAATTTTGGGTGCCAGGTGAGTGAATGCGGTAAGAAGTATGGAGAGAGAGAAAGACCAGAAAGGTAAGTGGGGGCAAGAGAATGAAGATGAAGGCACTTTGAAGTCAATAAAATGCACAAAGAAAGAAGGAGCCAACTGCTCCATATTTATTTATATACATTTACATTTGCCGGGTAGTCGACAGAATAACTGTCCTAAGCCGAAGAGAGAGAGAGAGAGAGAGAGAGAGAGAGAGAGAGAGAGAGAGAGGATTCCCTGATTCAGTCAGTCAGTCAGGCGATCACTTGTGACCGAGTAAGATTGTCTTCGGGGGGGGGGGGGGATTTACAAAAAGGAGGTTTTAAAAGGAGGAAAATTCTAAAGAAGATTGTGTAGACTCTAGCGATGGGTCCGTAAGTGACTGTGGAGGCCAATTCTAGATCCACACAGCTTCCCACAGTGAGGACACAGGTTACCAGATGGAAGATGGTCTTGTAAAGGATTCATTTGACGTGCTTTTCGCTTAGCACGTTTCTCCCTTTCACCTTGCACTCGGGCTTCTTCAAAGTCCATGGAACCTTTGTGAAAGGCCAACCTCCATTTAGATCGTTCATGGGCCAGAGCTTCCCAGTTTTTGATGTTTATATTGCATTTTTTTTAGATTAGCCTTAAGAACATCTTTAAACCTCTTGTATTGACCACCGATATTCCGCTTTCCATCCTTGAGTTGGGAATAAAGTAACTGCTTTGGGAGACGGCAGTCAGGCATTCGAACAACATGAGCGGTCCACTGAAGTTGGCGTTGAAGGATCATTTTTTCAATGCTAGTAGTCTTTGCTTCTTCCAGTACACTGACATTTGTCCAGCATAGTCTGAGCTCCGCAAGTGCCGCGTTTTCTCGAATGAAACATAGAGTGTTTGAGGATCGGGATATTTGTAAGAAGACCAAAACACTGGTTTATGAAGCCATTGTATTGCCAACTTTATTGTATGCCTGCGAAACATGGACTATCTATTCCCTGATTAAGATGGTGCTGAAAGTCCCTTTGAATTCAGTGAGACTTCCTGCTAAATAGACATGCCTGGGATTGCACTGAACGGCAGGGAATGCTCTCTCTCTCTCTCTCTCTCTGGCTTAGGACAAGTCTAGCTGTCTTCTGCTTCCCTGCCCAATCGCCCCTGAGAAATTCTGACATCATCTGTTGCTTTGGTTGGAATCCTGAGCACCCTGACTAGGGAGTTTAGGGTCCCAACGAGGGATGTAGGGATTTTGTCAAATCTATTCTGTCTGTGTTTTGCCAATTATCAGGTGTCTTTTGTTCCGTCATCCGCTCATTGATGGAATCGGATTTTTTTGTATGAGAATTTTGCTCGTTTGCAAATGCGCACTTGTGCAACCCCCCCCCCCCAAAAGCTTTTTAAAGAACGGTCCACAAGTCCATGGAATCCACACGACTCAGAAAAAGCCGGCCCGCAGCAGAATCTTTCAAACCCACACTTACCTTGCTGGTGCCATGGGAGGTACCAGGGACAGGGAACCTTGGCGGAGGTGTTGGGAAGGGCGTCGTCCCAGCAGGCATACATGTCAAATGTACGGTTGCACACCAGGCCTGAAAGCCGGGCAGAGGAAAGAGAGGCGTTAATGTGGCAGTCAGGGGCACTGGCTTAGAGGACAGCTTTATAGGGGATTAAGCCTTCAGAAGAGGAGACTGAGGGGAGATATGATTGCACTCTTCCAGTACTTGAAGGGATGTCACACACAGGAGGGCCAGGATCTCTTCTCAGTCACCCCAGTTTGCAGGACACGGAATAATGGGCTCAAGCTACAGGAACCCAGATTCCACCTAAACATCAGGGGAAATGTCCTGACTGTTAGAGCAATAAGACAATGGAACCAACTACCTAGGGAGGTGGTGGGCTCTCCCACTCTGGAGGCATTCAAGGCGCAGCTGGACGGCCATCTGTCGGGGATGCTTTGACCTGGATTCCTGCATTGAGCAGGGGGTTGGACTCGATGGCCTGGTAGGCCCCTTCCAACTCTACTTTTCTGTGATTCTATGATTCTAAGACACATTAATGGAGACGGAGAAGGAGAGAGAGGTCTATCCATGGCTTTCAGTCACGAACAACTAGAGCAGTGTTCTCCAACCTTGGGTTCCCAGATGTTTTTGGCCTACAACTCCCAGCATGCCCCAGCCTGCTGGGAGTTGAAGGCCAAAAACATCTGGGGACCCAAGGTTGGAGAACACTGAACTAGAGGGAACCGTCCCATGTTCGGACCCTGAACACCAGCTGCTGGGGAGCAAGACTGAGAGGGTGCTATGTCACGGCCTGGTTGCGGCCTTATATTGCACATGATCGTATTGCAAATACACAGCAACTAGCTCCAGGTTTTGGATGACCCCTGGGCAAGTCACCCTTAGTGGGGGCCCTCCCTCAGTGAGACTGCCTTCTTACTCGCACTGTCACCAGCTCCTCCTCCTCCTCTTTGCCAGGCAGGGAGCCAGTGAGCAAGTCGGCAGTGATATCCGCTGCTGCTCCTTCACCATTGTCTGGGCCAGAGCGAGAGGCGACAGGTGAACGAACAATGGTGACAAGGAGGAACAACTCCAGGGGGGGCTTTTGTCCATGGACCCCTGCTGGCATATGGGCCCTCAGCATTTGCCCAATCAGGCCGACCCTTGTCGCCACAGCCCTGCAAATACACACTGGCTGGAAATCTATCTACCCACCCCTGGCTGCTGCCAGAAAAAAGGTCGCATCTCTCTGTCCACACCCATGCCTTGTTGAACAACACGGCGAACTCTGGGAAAAGTGGCAAGTGGCAAAGGCAAGCCATCACTGGCACGAAAAAATTTAATCTGAAAGTTACTGCTTCTTGGGGACATCGCTTGAACAATAACATTTTGGGGAATATTGGTAGCAGATAGGAAGAGAGAGAGTGTAAACCCTTGAGTGGCTCGACGAGGCCCACGTTCTACTCATGTGCCCAGGGGAGTGAATTCTTTGCTCTCTCACCTGTGGGATGTGGATCCTCTAACATCTTGCGATTGCAGGCCTGCTGATACAGCTGCCACGCCTCAAACATATCTCTGGCGGTGTTTCCAGTGGAGCTGGTCTGTGACAGGGGAGGGGGGGGAAGCAAAATGACGGGGACATATATCAGACACCTGAAGTCTGGAATTTGGAAACCAGGATGCAGAACTGGTGAGAGCCCCTTTAAGGTTGTGTCGAGAGCAGCCTTGCCCAACCTGGCTCTTTCCAGATGAGTTGGACTTAACTCCCGTGATTCCTGGGGGTCACATCCCTGAGGTCCTCACCTCTGCTATCTTTTGGAGCGACACAAACAGCAGCAGGAGTTCAAGGGGTCCCCACATGCTTTGGCTGCGATGGAGGCATGAGGCCGGCGGTGGGAGCCATCCATGTCAGGGCTTCCTGGCTGGTGGCCTTCGGCACTGCAGGTCCTTGGCCACCTCCATCCACACTGGGGACCCAAGTCGGGCGGAAGCGTCCTGGGGGAGGAACCGTCAGAGTCATGTGTCAGGCAGGGGCTCGCTCTTCAGCCCCGCTGACCTCGACTGAGGCATATGCAGGATTGATTTGGCATCCCAAGCCCCAAGTGATCAAGACCAGCACGCACTTCCGCATTTATCAATCACGCAGACACTACGGCTGGAAAGAGATGGTAGCAATTTTGGGCTGGGGGGTGCGGTGGGGAGAATGGCTGGGGCATGCTGGGAGTTGTAGGCCAAAAACATCTGGGGACCCAAGGTTGGAGAACACTGGCATAGCAGAAGTCTTCATTTACGTAATCAATTTATATACCGCCTACCAAAGATTCAGATTCAAGTACTGTACATCTCAGTAAATACAAAAACTCGTCCATTAAACTGTTCGAAGTGTTTAAAATGTTTTAACGCCAAAGCTAAAAACATAACGCTGAATAAGCAAACTCAATGGGCAGCGCAATCATTCAGACAAGGACTGGGGAAAGAGATGGGGTTTTTTAACAGGCGCCTAAGACACACCACAGTTGGCGCTTCCAAGGGGAAGGGCATTCCGTAAGGTGGGTGCCAGCACAGAGAAGGCCTGCTGCCATCTGCAGATTGTAGTACAACCAGGAAGGCCTCCGCCAATGATCTTAGCAATTACATAGATCCATGTTGCCCATGGTGTGGATGTGTGTCATCTCACCATCATCTCTGTTCCAATGGGTTGTCCAAGTTTTTGTAGTGCTCCGAAAACCTACTGAACCTGCTTAACCAGAGATGTTGGTGGGACAAAAGAAACACGCGCATACACCATGGAAAGCAATGCCTCTATTGTAATACCACTTTCATTTTTTAAATTTTTATTTAATTTTTGCAAACAAAATAAAACACAATATAACAATAACACACAACTAAAACTGTGTACAATAAATCATGAGGTGCACCCCCCACCCTCCTAGGGACCAAATGGTATACTTCCATCCCATTAATCAATTACTATTCCATATTCCAGAAATATAACATATCCTGACAAGGCATACTCCCCTTCCCCTTTATTAACACATAATGTAATAGCTGATTCCATATATCCATAAAATTATTTTTCTCTAAGTGTCCCTTTTTACATTTGATTCTACAAGTTAATTGATCATTTAGGGCTATATCCCACACTTCCTTATACCAATCAGTGATTAGAAAGACACGCTGAACCTTCCATTTCCTCGCAATCATTAACCTAGCTGCTGTTAACAAATTTACAATTAATTCCTTAATTTTTTGGGAACAAGTAACTTTCTCCGTTATTGATAACAATGCTAATTTTGGACAGACCTCTAGATTAATACCAATAATTTCCGATATTTCAAAACCTCTTGCCAAAATACCATTACGCTTTTACAACTCCACCACATATGAGCATATGTACCTATTTCCTGACGTGACATCCTCTCCAACAAAATGCGGGGCAATTTTTATCTATTCTATTTAATCTTACTGGAGTTAAGTACCATCTCCAAATCAATTTATAAAAATTCTCCTTTATCCTTATTGACATAACTTTCAAAATATGTCTATCCCATATATTCTTCCAACCCTCCTTCGAAATCTCCTCAAATTCAGTATCCCAAACTATCTTAAGACGATCATCTTGTTCTTCGGCTTTTTGAATCATCTATTATATAAATGTGAAAGTTTGTCCGTCTGTCCGTACGTATGTCCGTACGAGCGTTTGCGTGCATCGCATAGGTTCCTACACGGTTGGACGGATCCGCCCCAAACTTGGCACGCATATTCTCCATCACCCAAGGACAAAGACTGGTGGACTCAAATCTCCAAAAAAAGCCCTCGCTGTGCCTGTACGGCCCAAAATAGATGACAGCCAATGGCATCACTTGGAATGTTCGCAGGGGCCATTCAGGAGCAGTTATGCAAATCACTCCAACAGCATATAGAATGTTCGTATGAACTGCCACCACAGGGGCCCGATCAGGAGCGGATATGCAAATCTCTCCTACGTCCAAACAGAATGTTCATATGAACTGCAGCCGGGGCCTACACGGGGGGGGGGAGCTCGAATTTCATTGTTGGGTAGTCCCGAGGGGGAGGGGGAACAGGGATTTCATTGTTGGATAGTCCCGGGGGGGCAAGCTGGGATTACATTGTTGTGTAGTCCGGGGGGGGGGGGAGAGCAGGGATTTCATTGTGCAGTCCCGGGGGGGGGCAGGGATTTCATTGTGTAGTCCCAGGGGAGCAGGTAGTCCCGGGGAAACTGGGATTTCATTCTGCAGTCCCGGGGGACCTTTCCTATAGAGGGGTACAAAACAGCGGACAGCTACCTTAAGGAATTTAGAACAAATAGTGCCTATAGGAAAATGACGACCCGTGCAACGCCAGGTAAAAAAAGCTAGTTCTATATAAATCCTTTGTTATACAGTACCTCTTGTTGACGCATTCCCTTCTAAAACTTCTCTAGACATGACGATCATTTCAAATTTAGTTAAATCCTCTCATACTCAGTTCTCTTTTTCCACTTCTTCGACCACTGTTCTAACTGCATTAAATTTAGCCATGAGGTTCTTCTTCTTCCGACAATTTCAATTATTTGGTCTCTGGTCTCCATCTTTCCCACCCAGTCCATTAATTTATGTAATAACCTTTTCTTTTCTTAATATACCCTTCAAGTCCCGTCTTAAATTTTCAGGAAAATCTTCTATAGCCACCACCAGAGTTAGTGGAGATATCCGTGGTATAAATATTTTCCTCATACTAAACCAAATCTCTAACATACTTCTTTAAAAGGGATTATCTAATATTTTTATCATATTATTATTCTTTTTAGCAAATAAAATATTCTCCAATGTATTTCCTAATTCATATGTTCATATGTTCCTCCAGCCACATTATTTCTTTAGGCCGTGCTATAATATCCAATGTACCGTATGTCTTAATTGGTTGGCTATAATACCACTTTAAATTGGGAAGACCAAGACCACCTAGTTTTTGAGCTTTATACCATCTTGTCTTTGTAAACCTAGATTTCCCCCCCCTCCATTGCAATATATGTTAATTATTGTTTGCCATTCTTTAAGTTCCTTTTCTGGTATCCTTATTGGTAACATCCGAAATAGAAAATTTATCTTGAGTAAAATCTTCATTTTAATCAAAGCTATTCTACCAAACCATGAAAGTCCATTTTTTCCTATATTCCTCTAGTTTATTTTTTAACCTCTTTCTTTAATTTTCTAAAATTCTGCTCCCCTAATTTATCTATCTCTTTTGAAATGTCTATTCCTAAATATTTATTTACATTATTAATCTTAATGTTGCCTTTTTTCCTAGACATTTCAGTCTCCTCTGTTTTACTATAATTAAACAACAGAATCTTACTTATCCCAATTTACCTGAAGCCCTGTTCCTTCCCCAAACTCCTTCAGATGAATCTCCAGCCTATCCATATTTTCAACGGGATTTTCAATTGTTAAATGAGTATCATCTGCAAAAAGGTTTACAGTAATACCTTGGACTGCAAGTAACTTGGTTTGAGAGCGTTTTGCAAGACAAGTAAATTTTTAAATATTTATTTTAAAAAATTTGACTTGATATACAAGCGACGTCTTGCAATACAAGTACTGTAGTACGGCTTAAATTAAAAATCTCTGTACAAATTTTTTTGGGGGAATTTCGTTTTGATATAAGAGTGTTTTGGATTACAAACACGTTTCCGGAACGAATTATGCTCTCAATCCAAGGCATGACTGTATTTTAATCTTATCCTTTGTCCCTATCCCACAAATATTCCTTATCTTCTCTAATTACATTTGCTAAAATCTCCATTACTAATGCAAACAAAGTAATACCACTTCCAGCTTGCTTAAGAACACGTGTCTCCAGCCTTATAAATATCCAAGACAGTGATACATTCATTGCAACCTGTACAAAACAGAGGGAGCTAGTTCAAGCGTACTTGGAAGGGGAAGGGATTGGACTACTGTAAAGTGTGGGGTTGCCTTTGAAGACTGTTTGGGCATTGCAGCTGGTTCAGAATGATGCAGCCAGAGTCCAGTGTTCTCCAACCTTGGGGAGGTGACTGTGATGGAAGTAAAGAGGTCTGGGTGCTTCTGAGCAATAAGACCAATTGGGGTAAAGGAGTCACAGCTGCAGCCTTTTAAGTGCCAGAAGCAGCAGCAAACATCTAAGGCAGTGTTCTCCAACCTTGGGTCCCCAGATGCTTTTGGCCTACAACTCCCAGCATGCCCCAGCCATGCTGGGAGTTGTAGGCCAAAAACATCTGGGGACCCAAGGTTGGAGAACACTGACCTAGACTATTGACCAGGCTAACCTTAACTCCCATATTACAACAGCTTCGCTGGCTATTGGCTCATTTCTGGGCATAATTCAAAGTGCTGGTTATGAGCTAGAAGAAAGCCCTACTTGACTTGGGAGTGACCAGGCTTTCTGAAAGACCTGCATTCTCCCCTGTGAACGTACCCAGGTGTTAGGATCCTCCGTGCCAAGGGAGGCCCCGTTAGCACCTGTGTCTGCTGACTTCTGGACAGGCAGACAAAGACATTTCTATTTATTTACAGTAATACCTTGGATTGCAAGTAACTTGGTTTGAGAGCATTTTGCAAGACAAGCAAATGTTTAAATATTTATTTATTTATTTTTGACTTGATATACAAGCGACGTCTTGCAATACAAGTACTGTAGTACGGCTTAAATTAAAAATCTCTGTACAAATTTTTTTGGGGGGGGGATTTCGTTTTGATATAAGAGTGTTTTGGATTACAAGCACGTTTCCAGAACGAATTATGCTCTCAATCCAAGGCATGACTGGACAGTACTTGCTCACTTTGCCAGGCCTATTAAGGTAGTCTCCAGCAGTTCTTCTGGCTCCGTTAACTCTCTCCAGCCCAGCCCAGCCTGTCCACCCACCCGATCTTAAAACAAACAACCCCGACAACCTGGACAAAACCCATGTGAGGTCCGCAAAAGCTGTCCTCTTCCTGCGGATCTTGCCTAAGTGTCATGCCCAGTCCCAGTGGATGGTCTCTGGGAACACCCAGTGCTGCAGCTTTGCAACAGAAACTACACAGATGTAGACCTGATCCATCCCTTGCATGGGAGCCCCGTGTAAGGGCAGGATATAATATTTTAAAAGCCCTACATCTACCTGACTCTTCCTCCTCCTCTCCAGCCTGGGTTCCTCTTTGGTCCTTTTCTGCAGCAAATCCGTTCCCCTCCAGCCTGACTCCCCTTGCCCCCTGTAGTTCCAGGACACAGAGAGAAGCTAAAAATTAAGTGCCCTAAAAATAGGCCCTTCCCATCAGCTGCTGCTGTTCCTGAGGGTTCTCACGGGAACCGGGTTCCAGACAAAGGGGGCGGGGCGGGGAGTAACAGGATTCAATGGGACGATGGAGAGCAGAGCTCTGCTGGCGGGGAAAGGGTGGGTGGAGGCATCCCCGCTTTAGCTCTGCCACCCAGCTTTTCCTCTCCTTCCATCCTACTCGATCAAAACGAAGTTCAAAGTATCCCTCCTTCCTCATTCAGCGCTGCTGCACTTCTAAAAAAAAAAGATCTTCTGGCACCCAGGCGTTCATGGAAGCCATCCTCTTGAGCTGGAAGCCCTTTTCCCTACTCCCAGATCGGGAGTTACTGAAAAAGGAAGGAAATCCACTCCGCACATGCTCCAAAGCACTCTCTTTACTGCTTAAGATGCGTCTGGAGCTCCTGGGGCTAGAACGAGTAGCTCACAAGGCTCTCCTCAACAAGAAGGACCGTAACAGACTTCCTGTTTAGGCTGAGATTTTTTTTTTTACTTTGATTAGGTGACATTTGTCCTCCTGGCTCTAGCATCTCCTGACGCCTGGCTCCCTAGCTGTGACTCCTGGCTCCAGCTTGACAAAGACTGGTGGTAGCTCAGCCCTTTCAAGATGCTCTATTTCGGTGGGGCTCCTTTTCCAGCTTCATGGGAGCTATCCATGGTGCTCCGTGGTGGTGAACGCATTTTGGAGCTGGAGTCCAGCACCACGGACAGCTCGTATGTAGCTCCAAACAGAACCTGCAAAACCTGTCATGGAAAAGGAGCCCCACTGAAATAGGAGGCACCAGCCTCCTTCTATCCATCCACCCATTCATTCCTCCATACCACTGAAGCTGCCTCTCCATCCCTCTCCAATATATCCCCATATGACAGTAATTGCCACTAATGTGCCATGAGAAATTAATTCAAGAATTGAAAAGCTCCCGGGAACTCAAATTACTGTCTGCAGAGGAGTTTGTGTCCACTGCATCTCTGAATTATTTGCTGCCTGGTCTGGCCTGCCTGCTTCTTATCAGCCACTGCTGGGGCTGCTGGGTAATTGTGTCCCATCTCTGCATTGGAGGTAGATCACGTGCTCCTGATGTAAAGATGAAGGATTGCCCCTGTTGTTGTTGCTTCTCTGTAGGGTCCCTTCTCTTCCAGTAAGGAGGTATATACCTAGATCTTATGCAGAAACAGAGAGGACGAGGTTCTCCGAGTACAGGTCATGTTTACTCTTCTATACTCTGAAAGTAAAGCTTTCTGGGCATAAAAGCAAAGCCTCCAAATTTTTAATGTAAAAAAAGGTGTGCCTTGGCTATCGTACATTTGGGGAAGACCGATTCAGCTGATGGCACTGGAAGGACCTTCGACTCGATTGGGCTCCTTCTCTTTCCTGCTAATGCCATCAGTATCTTTAACCCAGCTGACCATTGGCAACAACTACAAAGCACCATATGTTTCGGCAACAAAGTGACATTAGTGTAGTCCTCACATAGGTGGTAAACATACCTGCCTCTGGGCTGTACTACTTTAGACTGCAGGTGGGAGCTCAGATGATTAAATGCTCTTCCATTTTTAAAAAATCCCTTCACACAGAAATTGAGTGTGTCAGGGAGAAAGCTGCCTGACACTCTAGTTTTCTAGGTGCAAGTATTTTAAAAAAAAAATCGCACAGAGATTTCAGCCAAGTCAGCTTGCACAATCAGTCTGAAGTGAGAACTAGGTCAGTCAGTGTCTTTTAGGGTTTCTGTTGTTGTTGTTGTTCTTTTTTGCTCTAACCACTGTAAAAAGCTGCCCTTCTCCTCCCTCCTTACACTTTCAAGAGAAGAAACATGTTGTTGGAGGAGCTGGGCATTCAGAGCTGACCATAATCCATCAGTATCTTGTTTCCGCATTATGATGTTTACTTGGCTAAAAGCTGTCAGGAGGAAGTAAAAATCAAAAATAGATGTTATTGTTAACATCCCAGCACTGCACTTAAGCAGCTGGGAGTAGGCTGCATCTGTCAGGCTGCATTATCGGGGAGGCAGCCTGAGCAGGCAGGGGAGGCATAACAAGAAACATGGTGGCTTGTGCCCCCCCAATAATTGAAGAACCTTGGAAACCCCCAAGGTTTGCTGAAATAAACACACACACACACACCTACAACTAAAAAACAAAAAACATAAGCAGGGAAACCCAAACAGCCACTGAGGTCTGAAGACAGGTCATAGACATAGACTGTCATTTGGAAAATAAAAATGGGAAACTGGGAGAAGGAGCAAGGACAGTTCCATGCTTGAGGGGCCCCAGGGGAAAATACCCTCTGCTGCACCCTCTTCTACCTTGGTGAACCTCCACGGGCTTACCTATCGGCAGCGCTAGACAGCCTGACTCCAGAACCCATTGCTATAATAATTTCCCATGATGACCCCATGCATGCAGCATCACCCCGGTGCATTGTGGGAAAATTAAATGGCAGCTCCTGGACCTAGACCGGCTTTCCCCAAGCGGGTCCCCATCCAGATGCATTGGACGGCAACTCCCATCATCCCCAGCCAGCATGCTGGGAGTTGCAGTCCAACACATCTGGAGGGCATCCGCTTGGGGAAAGCTCACCTAGACATTATTGCAGTTCCTGCTAGTGCTGTAAAATAGCAACAGCATTTCAAATATCATAGAACAGAACATTCAAAAAACATAGCAATATATATATATATATATATATACACACACACACACACAGTATACACACACACACACACACACACACACACACAAAACTAGCATCAAACCAATAAAAGAGGGCTTTATGGAATTTTTTAAAAAAAGTCTTAACACCCATGTTTAAAGACCAGCAGAGAGGTGGCTTGAAAGAACTCCCAAGGAAGGGAATTCCGCAACTGTTGGAGCCAGTATCGTAAAGGCCCTGACCCTGGTACCTTTCCAACTTAACCTTCACTAGTGAGGGACAAAAGAACAGGGCTGGTGGTAAGATCCAGGAAGGTTCATGCAAGTGCAGGCGGTCTTTCAAACAACCCGCTCCCAGGCAGTTTAGAGTGCAATCCTACGCATGTTTAGACAAGAAAAAAAGTCCTACAACTCCCAGCATTCCCCAGCCAGCTTTGCTGGGAATTGTAGGACTTTTTTTCTTGTCTAAACATGCGTAGGATTGCACCCTTAGGGCTTTAAACATGTAGGGCTCCAAACGGAAACAAATTGGGAACTGGAGGAAGATTGGTGTAATATGTGCTGACCATGTGTATTTATTTATTTATTTCAAATATTTCTTGGCCGCCTTTCAGGGTAGAAGCCCTCCCCAAGGCAGTGTACAACAGTAAAACACATAAAACCAATACAGTATTAAGAGCAATAAAAACACAATAAAACAATAAGGATGCAGTATAAAACAGCAATAAAAACCAACAAGAAAAGCAGCACTAACAGCAATCATATCATAAAGGTAGGATATAAATGTAATAATCATAAGAACATAAGAAGAGCCATGACACATTTTAGTACCCAATTGGACTTTCCAGACTGTTTTGAAAGGGAGCCCCCTCACAGAGAGCATCTGCCCCTTTTACAAAGGTGAATTTGTAAAAAATAAAATAAAAATTAATTAAGCACGTCTCCCCATCTGCCTTTATGGCACTCTGGGGATGGCTGTCTGCACATTTTGGGGGTGGGGGGGGGGAAAGCATTTCATGCTTACAGCTAATGGCAGTGGTGGTGGTGTGGCATGCAGCGCCAGTCCCTTTTTTAAAATTATTAGCAGGGACGCTGACGTCATCTGCCAGCCCCTCTCAGAATTCCCTATTTCCTTTATGAGTTTAGTTGCAATGATTCCTCACAATACCTGGAAGGAAACGGATTTTCCCAACAACAGCCTATGGTTCCCAGTTGTGACGCAAAGCATTTTGCGGTGTTTTTGGTCTCTCTCAAAGGGGCAATTCAGACCCGCGAGCTTTACAAAACTGGTGGAGATGATGAACACTGCTAGAATGGGTTTGTTGATATGGATCGATGCAGCTGCCTGCAACTTTTGGACTCCCCTCGGAGGGGGGGGGCGGCGGCTCTGGGGACTGTCATGAAGAGCGCCTTAAATATGCCACGACACCGCTGGCTAATGGTGGTACTTCTGTACCCTGGCTAAGCCTTACGCCAGTCCTCCTTTACTACTGGCTCACCTTCCTCTCACTGTTCCCAAATCTTCTTTCTGTTGCCCCCACCATTCCTGGGCTTCTGACGCAGACATGTTCAGTCTGCTCCTCATGTATAAACTAAATAAAAACCTTTTTATTTGATTAAAACAAGGGAGAAAGCCAGACAGAAATTAGGAGCAGCAGGAAGACCTTTCATCTCTCTCTCTCTCCCTCCCTCTCACAATCAGTATCAGAAGCAGCTCTATGTCCTTTGTTTTACATTAAGCTAGTCAACTGCAAAACCAAGGCTAGCAAGAGGAACGACAGATCCTGCCCTCTTACAGACCGATCCAAAGACTCAGAACCAAGCCAAGTGCTTGCTTACTCCAAAATAGGTTCATCAGATCACAGCCTCAGGATTCAGGAACATGCTCTGCCTCTCACACAGGGTTGCCAGCTTCTCCTAACAGTTCCCACTCCTGTGTCTTTAATAGCAGTTGGCTCTGCAGATATTCTCTGGTGATAATGGTTATTTTCACCCTTTTGAAAGCTTTCCCCTGAAGATTTTTTGCAGAATTAGCTGCTTAAAGAATACAGGAACAGGCCAGGATGTGGTATTCTTTCCCTGGTCAGTTGGCAACACTACCCCCCCCCCCATATTTCCCATATTTTAAATTTTTATTTTAGAAAATTTCCACCCTACTTGTTGGCCCCCAACCCCCAATATAAGGAAGCCCCACTGAAATCAATAGGAGTTACTTTCTTTCTTTCTTTTTTTTTTTAATTTTTTAAAATTTAAAATAATGAATACAACAACAAAAAATACAACATAAACATTGTGCACACCCCCCACCTCTTGGGACCAAGTTATATTCTCACCCCAATTTTTTTATTTTATTTTTTTTGGTATGTGTATATATACAAGCTATTATTCATATTCCAAAAATATAACAAATCTTGACAAGGTTGTTCCCCTCCCCTTTACCAACACATAATCCAAAATTTGTCCCAAATGTCACAAAGGTGTCTTTCTCCAATGTCCTTTTGACACTTAATATTACAAGTTAATTATCATTTAACGCGATATCCATACCTCTGTATACCATTCATTAATTGAAAACACATGTTGAACCTTCCAATTCCTAGCTATCATTAATTTTGCTGCTGTTAACAAATTCACAATCAATTCTTTTGTATTTTTTAAACAAACTAACTTTCTGTAATTGTTAACAATGCTAATTTTGGGCAGACTTCTAATTCCATTCCAATTATTTCTGATATTTCTGCAAATACTTTCTGCCAAAATTCCAGAACATTTTTACAGCTCCACCACATGTGGGCATACGTACCTTTCACATTACATCCTCTCCAACACAATGCGGAGCAATTTTTATCTATCCGATTTAATCTTACTGGAGTTAAATACCATCTCCATATCACTTTATAAAAGTTGAGTTACTTTCAAGTTCTGGGACTAGGTTTGGGTCTTATCAGAGCAATCGTTCTGATGCTCCAGTCGATGTTCAGGGCTTTTTGGTTATCTGAACGAAATTTGAACTCGTTACCCCCCACCCCCCACTCACCTCACACATGCAACCCAATAGTACCACTTGAGATCTTCCAGTGCTGTGCACGACTGTGCAAACTGAAAGCAGGCTGAAGCATCTTTTAGACACCCAATTCGGAGTAACTGCACACACTCCTTCCAAAACTTTTAGTTTGCTCTGCCAGACCAAATGAAAGATTTCCATATGATATGGGGGGGGGGGGGGACACTTGGTCTGCTCGTGTGCCTCGGGTGGCAACTTGATGCGCAGAAATCAACAGGCAAAAGTTGTCAGAGCCTAGAAAGAAGCGTTGTTATAACCCTGCTAACCTTTATGGAGGGTCTCTTCGAAAAAGCCGGCAACCGCCACACTGAACTAGGAAGATTCTGGGGCCCTAATAATAATCCACTACCAAGTGGTTTCATAGATTTCATAGAGCACAGAGTTGGAAGGAGCCTACAAGGCTATCGAGTCCAACCCCCTGCTCAATGCAGGAAACTAGAGGAGGGGGTCTCCCATCCAAGTAATCACCAGGCTTGACCCTGCTTAGCTTTCCACACTCAGACAAGCTCAAATCAGTAGCCACAGGATGAACTGGCAACGAGAATAGAATCCCCGGCGGCATGCACACAGAGAGAGAGAGACATATGCATGATATAGGAAGACACACAGGCACAAATCGCATCTCTGTTTCCTAGAATGAAAAGCAGAGGAGCTCTTACCTGCAAAGTGGAAGGTGAGCAATTGCTTCCTGACTTTGCCATCCGCTTGTGGCATCTGGCAGTCCCCACACTTGGCGCTCTGGCGTTTAAAGGCACCGGCTCCCTCACCTTGTCAGGAGTGGGGTGACTGCAAAGCACGAAGGAGAGGAGTGGGCTGCTGATGGAGAAGAGACAGGAGGGGGGGGCAAATAAGCACGGAAGGGGGGTGGGATTCTCTTCACCTCTCCCTCTGGGGACACACAGGGCTTCCCTGTGCATCCTCGGAGGCGCTTCTCGGTGGCTTTGGACCTCATCCAATAGCGCACACATTTCAGGCCCCGTCCGGCAACTGGGGGTGAGCAGGTAGCTGTGTGGCAGACCTTATTTCATGATCTGTTTGCCACTGCAGGAGTTGCAGCAGACTGCTGGATGTTTACTTTTCAAAGGGCAAGGGAAGAAAGAAAGAAAGAAAGAAAGAAAGATGGGGAGGAGTTTGTAAAACATTCTGTACTTTTAACAAGGTTATGAAAATTATTAATGATAATAATAATTCTATATCCGTCCTTCCCAACCTGGTACCTCCCGATGTGTTGGACTACAACCCCCAGCATGCCCCAGCCAGCCAGCATGCTGGGAGTTGTAGTCCAACACCTCTGGAGGGTCCCAGGTTGGGAAGGGCAGTTGTACATTATTAGAGATAGTTAGATATACATGACAATGAAATATATATATATATATATATATATATATATATTTAATCCCTTTTCAATTTGGGAAACAGAGTGCTCTCAAATTAACATATTTTCGGGAGGTGGCGGGGAACGGCAGAGTGGCGACTCCTCCTTCAGTGGGGCTCCTCAGGCATTACAGCTTTTATTCTGAGCTTTATAGGAGTTGTCCATGGTTCCGGACTCGATCCCCAAAATAGGTTCACCACCGTGGATAGTTCCTATAAAGCTGAAAATAAAAGCTGTGATGGATAAGGAGCCCCACTGACACAGGAGTCACCACCGGCCTCCCCTGATCACAATCTGTGCTTAGTTTCTAAACAAAGAAACGCAGAGCTTCAGCCTTTCTGGAAGCCTTGAACCTGATCCCCTTGCGGCAAAATCCAGGTAAGTAAGGCCTGACTTTGTTTACGTAGCTATGGGGGAAACGCACCTACTGCATTGGCTCAGAAGAACTAGTTTCTTCTCATGGTTAGTCTCTGTGTTCCAGGACTAGGGTTGCCAACTGACCCTGCTCCTGTGCCCTTAACAGCAGCATGATTTGCAGAAAGAAATAAGCAGCAGAAGCTTTTAGCAGCCCTGGAGATAATTTGCTAGCATTTGATCATTTCTGCTGATCCAAGCTGCTGTTAAAGGCACAGGAGCAAGAGGTGATTAAAAGAAAAAGAGTTGGCAATCCTATCCAGGAACTAGCCTTAGCCTTTAGAACAGGGCGGGGAGGATTGTTCCTTGGTTGAAATAAAGTGCTGCTGGTCATAATTTTATATCTTTATGACTTTTTATTTTATCATTTTTTATCACAGCTCACATCTTTCCTAGAAACCAGCCTACCCCTGCTGTTTAACTGGGGAAGCGGCAAGCTGAAAAATCCAATCTTTCAGGAAATCCTAACCTCCCACATGCTCTAATTGTCCGTATTTACCATCAGGGACAGCCTGGATTTTCTGGTAATAATTTCCACAGGAGTAGGCATGTTAAGTCTGTTGCAAGAATCTCTCGTGACACCTTATCAAGAAGTTTGATTCTATTTGTTTAGGCTCAAATCCAGTCAATGGTTTCCTCTCCCACTCCAAGTGTTAATTAACATAGCAAAGCTGGGATGATTATGTTATCACCAGTTATTGCTGTTGTGAATAGTTACTGTGATTATATTGTATAAATTAAGCTTAACATAGAATTGACACAGACTGTACCTCTTGCATTTCATGGTGATTTGGTCCCAATGTTTACAATGGCTTTCCCTACGCCCGGCAGCTGAGCATAACGCTTCATGCGTCTGATGATGTCGTGATCTCTAGTCCATGAAAGCTTATGCTGTGGCATCATGAGTATATTCGTCTTTACAGTGCAAAAAGCCCTCTTTGTTGATTTTTCTGGTAAGTGTTCCTGGCACATTGTTTGCCCTATTTTTTATTTTTTGCCTTTTGGGGACACAGGGTTAAAGTTTTGTGAGTGTGAGATCTAAAAAGGCAATTCTTTAGCATTTAGAGGGTGGGTTCGCACAACACGACAACAGGCCTGTGGCTCACGCTGGCTCAGCTTGTCTGAGCGTGGAAAGCTAAGCAGGGTCAGGCCTGGTTATATTACTTGGATGGGAGACCCCTCCTCGAGTTTCCTGCATTGAGCAGGGGGTTGGACTCCATGGCCTTCTAGGCCCCTTCCCACTCTATGATCTATGAATCTATGACACGACAACCCCACACTGTGGCACAAGCCATGCAGTGTGGGTTGTTGTGCCCAAGGGCACATGGGGGACACTTGACTCAACAATACTACAAGTGAGAAGGATCTTGGAATTGTGGTAGATCGCAAACTGAATATGAGCCAGCAATGCGATGTGGCTGCAAAGAAGGCAAATGCTTTTTTGGGCTGTATTAATAGAAGTATAGCTTCCAAATCGCAGGAAGTGATAATTCCCCTTTACTCGGCACTGGTTAGGCCTCATCTTGAGTATTGCGTCCAGTTCTGGGCACCTCACTTTAAGAAGGACATAGACAAACTGGAGAGGGTTCAGAGGAGGGCAACAAGGATGATAAAGGGACTGGAAACAAGGCCCTATGAGGAGAGACTGAAAGAACTGGGCATGTTTAGCCTTCAGAAGAGGAGACTGAGGGGAGATATGATCGCACTCTTCCAGTATTTGAGGGGATGTCACACAGAGGAGGGCCAGGATCTCTTCTCGATCATCCCAGTTTGCAGGACACGGAATAATGGGCTCAAGTTACAGGAACCCAGATTCCACTTAAACATCAGGAAAAATTTCCTGACTGTCAGAGCAATAAGACAATGGAATCAACTACCTAGGGAGGTGGTGGGCTCTCCCACTCTGGAGGCATTCAAGGTGCAGCTGGACAGACATCTGTCAGAGATGCTTTGACCTGGATTCCTGCATTGAGCAGGGGGTTGGACTCGATGGCCTTGTGTAGGCCCCTTCCAACTCTACACTTCTATGATTCTATGATCTCCTCCCACCTTGCTCCTCCCACGGGGATCTCAGGGGACCCTGCGGGAGCACCGAAGTTCTCCCCTACCCCAATGCTTCTGCTGTGGCAGTGGGGAGCAGATAGTTGGGATCTCCGCTGCCTGCTGTGGCAGCGGGCCGAAAGGGGCTGCCGCTGTGGCGGGCGGTGCGGGATCCTCTTCCCTGCCAGCACAGTGGCCCAAAATGGCTGGAGGGGGCAGCAGGGAAGAGGAGGTAGCTGCAGGTGGTTATGCACATAGCCAGCTGAAGCCACCTCTGTGTTCCCACCCGCCCCTGCGAGCCCGAAACAGCTGGCAGGGATGGTGGGGTGTGGGGGGAAGCCTCTGACAGCCCCCCCCCAAGTGCTGCTTGGGCACTTGGGGGTGGGTGGCTGTCGGCGGTGCTTGCCAGCTACCTGCTTGGCGGGCAGCGGGGGAGCAAGCGTTGTTTCCAACTCAGGGGCAAGGGGATTTGCTGCTCTTGGCAAGCGGCTTGCCTGTAGTTGGGATTGACTCACGATGGGTCATCGGGTTCAGACAACACGACAACCCATCGTGGGTCAGACAACCCCAGTTACAACCCACGGCTTGTCAGGATGGCTCATAAGCCCAAAATAAGCTACCCTGACAAACCTGCCCTGGGTTTGCACGACACGACAACCCAGGGTTGTCGTGTCGTGCGACCCCAGTCAGAGCCTTCCTTAGGGTTTCTGGAAGTTAAATCTCTGGGGGCTATAACCTTATGGCCACTTACCTGAGAGTCAGCCCCCACTGAACTCAACAGGCTGGCTTACTTCCGAGTAGACAGGCCTGTGGCTCATGCTGGCTCAGCTTGTCTGAGCGTGGAAAGCTAAGCAGGGTCAGGCCTGGTGATTACTTGGATGGGAGACCCCTCCTGCATTGAGCAGGGGGTTGGACTCGATGGCCTTGCAGGCCCCTTCCGACTCTATTATGAACTAGACATGTATAGGATTGCACTGTGAACTTCAGAACGGATGCATCTTGTCCCCAGCACATGCATGCACACGCATTAACACTAAGGCACACCCGTGGATGCTGAGGCATCATGCAGTGTACCGCAGCCTTCCTCCAGCCGGCTGGGGGATTATGGGAGTTGTAGTCCAACACACCTGGCAGGCACCAGGTTGGGGAAAGGTCTGGTTTACAGTTTGCCATTTCGGACACTGTGGGCACCGAGGTATAATTTGAACTGTTGATGCATGTATCTTCAACCAAAAGAACAAAACCCTCTTCTTGGTTTTCAGATCATTGCACAAAAGAGTCTGTTGCAAAGTAAAGAAATGGAGATGGCAGAGGACACCTTCAGTGATGTGCAAGCCTGTGTGTGCGTGCGCGCACATGTGCAAGGCTCCGGCACGAATCCTTGGAATCAGAATTCAGGTGCTACAAACCTGTCTCTATGTTCCTTCCTTTGTGAAATGTTGGGGGATATGACCTGCCCCCTAACCTCAGGAATCGCTCTGTAATCTCCGACTGAGAGACTGTAATCTCTCAGTCGGGGCCTCAGGAGACTGTTTGAAATGTCTGGAGGAAGAAGGCAGAGAGGAAAAAAAACATCACAGCTGCAAGATTAGCCCTGGAAAGCTCGCCACGACTCAAATATATAAAAGCCATCCACGCACTGCAAGCAACCAAACAGAGGCAGTGAGGTGCAGTGGTTAAAACATCTGCCCTGATGGTCTTCCAAACAGCAGGCGTTGTTCCACGTCCTCTGACGTCAGGGCCGGCCCTACTATTAGGCAAGGCGAAGCAGCCACCCCAGGCAGCAGGTGCTGGGAGGCGGCATCAAGGTGTTGGAGGAGAGAGGGGGCCTGCCGTGTGCCCCCTAAGCTAGTTTGCTGCCTTCAGGTGTGGTGGAGGATGCTCTCCCCCATTGTCAGTGTCAAAGTCCGATTCATCTTCCACACCCAGCAGCGGTGTCGCTTAGACTGGCCAGGGGATGGGATCCCTGTGGCTTGGCGACAGGCAGGCAGCCATCAGATCTGGACCCTGTGCCATCTGCCCTGCCAAGTTGCCGACCTTCTCTCTCCCAGTCCTCGCCTCCCTCAATCCTGGCAGTATCCTGGCAGTGCCTCAGTCTGTCCTCCTCGTGCTCTGGGGCAAAAGACGTAGACGCCCCAAATCAGCCGTCTTAAGTCTTTGGCAGGGCAGGAGAAGCACAGAGGCAACCTTCGCCTCCACACACCTTCCGCCCTCGATAGGATCAGAGAATCAGAGAATAGTAGAGTTGGAAGGGGCCTACAAGGCCTTCGAGTCCAACCCCCTGCTCAATGCAGGAATCCAGGTCAAAGCATCCCTGACTGATGGCCGTCCAGCCGCACCTTGAATGCCTCCAGAGTGGGAGAGCCCACTATCTCCCTAGATAGTTGGTTCCATTGTCGTGTTGCTCTAACAGTCAGGATTTTTTTCCTGATGTCCAGGCGGAATCTGGCTTCCTGTCACTGGAGCCCATGATTCCGTGTCCTGCACTCTGGGATGGTCGAGAAGAGATCCTGGCCCTCCTCCGTGTGACCACCTTTCAAGTCCTTGAAGAGCGCTATATCCTATCTCCCCTCAGTCCTCTCTTCTGAAGGCTGAACATGCCTGTAATCCTCTGAGTTTGGGAGGGTTACGTGCAGCCACGTTGGACTGAGCTGCCTGCAAGTTCCTCTTTAGGGGGCCACACAAGTCTCTGGGCAACTGATTAACATGGCCGCTGTCCCTCTGGAGATTCTATGAGACGTCTTAGGGTGTCTTTTTAAAAGTGTTTCTGAGGGGGCCTTATCCCAGAAATCTAACAAAATTACTAGGAGATCTTCCGTGGGTACTTCTGGTTCATCATTAGTAATATTTAATTATGAATAATCTCCCAATCTATTGCGTGTTTGAACATCCCCCCCCCCCCACGTCCGTGACAAACTAGTCAGAAAATGAACGTCTTGTTTTGAGGAAAGTTGGAAAAGGAAGAAACTCAAAGGGGAGCATCATCAGGGAGCCTGAATGGCGGCAGCACACGCCACCGGCCAGAAGCACCCTTGGGGGAATGGATGACGCGAGGGGAAATGCACGTAAACACATTAATAAAATGACTATGTTTTTTAAAAGGAAAATGACAAAATTGCCGATGCTTTCACATCTATTTACAGACTCGGCTTTGGAAATGTCAGGCTTGTGTGGAGTTACGAAGCGGGTCCCAAGAGAAAAAAGTGGGTTAGAAACGTGTAGTGCCCCTTAACTGAATGTCTCATCATAGAGAAAACCTACACGGGAAGTATCTTGACATCTTTGTAGTGTTGTTCCTAAACCTAAGGATTTCACATCTGGGTCCCACAACCATCTCTTTGGGCAAAGTCCAACAGAACTGTGATCCAGTTATCCAGTCATGACCCTAGAAACCCTTTGTTGACCATGAGTACTAGAAACTTGTCCTTTAAAATTAAAGCTAAGTTTCCAAGAATGCCCCAACACTTCTGTCTGATGCCCAGACTTGTGCGACAATGCATGGGGAGAATGCTGTTCAGAAGTGAATGACACCCACACTTTGGGATTAAGTCCCACTGGGACTTCCAAGCAGAAATGACTGGCTGCCATAAAGGATTGAGGCATCCATGACAAAAAGGTGGAATAAAGGAAAGGTTGGTGATAATACAAGCGGGTTAGATAGCAAGGGAAGGGGCGCATCGGGCGAAAGAGCCTCTGAACTCTAGTAGGTAGTTTTGTGGGCATTAGTCAGGTCACTTTACCATCCTCTGCCTCCCATATGTGCTAATAATGCTGGCTCATTTTACAGAGTTGTTGTAGAGACTGCTGAGATAATGTACGTGAATCACCTTGTACACGAGAATGAGCCATGCTCATCCATTTTGTGTGCTGAAGAATTCTATGTAGGTCAAAAGTTTGCACACCAGCAAAAATCATTCCAGCAAATGATATTATCTCGTCTATCTTCTTTCCATGCAGCCTGCTAAAAGGGAACACGACACTGTACATAACAACAGTTTGGGGGCTTTTCTCAAGGAGCTCCTTGGGCCGACGTTGGGAGCCACAAACATCCCTTGCCCCCACGCCCCGCCCCGCCCCACCCCAAGATGATCACTGTAGATCTGAATTTTTCTGGACTTGGCGACTAGGACATATCTTAATTTGTAGTTCAAATCAGGGCCACATGCTGTGATTCCTATTTATTTAGTACAAATAAGCAAAATGAAAGACACACTCAAGTATAATTTACATTCTTTTGGGTCTCCCTGTATGAACACATCAATCCTTGTCATTAAGGGAAAGAAGAGAAGCAAAAACTCCCCAGAAGTCGGAGAGGCCCAGCGATGGGGGTAGAAATGCAGGCTATCTATTGTAAGGGCACATTTGCCGTTTTTCCCCCTCCCTGAAGTGAAGACTAAGGCTGCAGCAGCAGTTCTATACCCACTTACTTGGGAGTAAGCCCCATTCAACTCAATCGGACTTACTTCCGAACAGACATGCAAAGGATTGCACACTGTGAGGCAGGGGTCCCCAAGGCAACGCTGTGGGCACCATGTTGCCGGTGGAGACCTCCGACGGCGCACACAAAGCTCCCCCCTCCCTGCCCCCTTCAAAACAAAAATGTTTTTTAAGAAAAGGAGGAGCGTCTCCAGCAACACCAAGTAGGCCACTCAACAAGATCTGCCACAGACGGCCTTCTCCTTGTCCCTTCAGCCAGAGCAGCCAGACTGGTGGGGACGAGGAAGAGGGCCTTTTCTGTGACGGCCCCCGTACTGTGGAACTCTCTCCCGAGTGACCTCCGCCATGGCCCCTCTCTGCTGAGCTTTCGCCGCTCACTAAAAACATGGCTATTCGGGCGGGAATATGGGGTGGGTTAAGATTTTAAAATTTTTATACTGTTTTAAATGTATTTTATATTTTATTATGGTGTACATCGCCCAGAGTGGCCGGTTTGCCGGCCAGATGGGCGATTCATAAATACAACAAAGAAAGAAAGAAAGAAAGAAAGACCTTGGGAAATGTTAGGGCAGGCTTCTTTCTCCCCCTCCCAGCCTCTCGCCTCACTCTTTCTCTCCCCCGCCCCCACTTTAGCTCACTTTTGACGAGCCAGGCCCCCCACGGCAAGCCATTACGTGACTAGCCACATATCCGCCACGGGAGCCATTTTGTGGCGGTGCCCACAGCAGTTTCTCAAAATTGCCAAATGCACCCAGGGGTCCAAAAAGGTTGGGTACGCTTGTCGTGAGGGCTGTATTCAGTTGTAGTCCTACTTTGAGTAGATTAACTGGAATGAATGGGACTTAGATTAGACTAACATTGAATGTGGCCCATTAGATACAACACTAAGTGTGCAATGCTGTGCATCTTTAGACAGAAAAAAAATCTACAAATTCCAACATCCCATGCTGGGTGAAATCTGCTGGGAGTTGTAGGACTTTTTTTTCTGTCCCAACATGCATAGGATCGCACCCCACGTATATCCCCAAAGAAAATGCTTTAGCAGCTGCTTCGGTTCTAAACTGCCAGCAACACAGTTTCAAAGTGCCGTCACAAATTACCTACTTTTTAGTTTTCACCGGAAGAGCATTCGCTGTTCTCACTTAGCGCCCTACTTATCTTAAAAATACAAATAAGAATATAAACCAGTGGTAAGTATAGCTCAAGCAAACATATATATTGATTCCCCATGCTGGCTGGCTGAATACTGGGATTTGTAGGACTTATTCCTGTCTAAACATGCGTAGGATTGGGCACTCTCTTAAGAGTTGTTTTTTTTTGTCAGCTACCCAGATAAAATAGTAACATACAATATTTTTAAAAAGACATAAAAACAGTTGCAACATAAAAAAATCCAGCAGAGAGAGAGAAGTAAAACCAAATACACCAGCCTTCCCCAGGCTAGGGCCCTCCAAATGTGTTGGACTACAACTCCCATAATCCCCCAGCCAGCATGAAACATTCCAGCAGCGAGAGAGAGAGAGAGAGAGAGAGAGTGAAGCAAAACCAAATACACCAGCCTTCCCCAGTCTGGGGCCCTCCAGATGTGTTGGACTACAACTCCCATAACCCCCAGCCAGCAGCTGGCTGGGGGTTATGGGAGTTGTAGTCCAACACATATGGAGGGCCCCAGACTGGGGAAGGCTGAAATACATGGTGTGACTAAAATTACAGAATACTGTGTTTGCTTAAAACTTACCCTCCATGCTTTTCCTTGGTCTTTCAGACCCAAATCCAGAGCGGGAGGACGGAGCGCTTGGGAAACAGCAAGGAGCTAGGAGGCATCGTAAACATTTACTGATTAATTGCAAACTGAACATGACACACTGGCCAGGCAACATGTGGGAATGTATTTTAGGCTATAATAAGCCACACTCTTAGGCTGCAAACTTACACAATTACTAGGGAGTAACCTCCATTAAACATAGTGGGATTTACTTCTGAGTAAATCCTCGCTCGCGCTTCCCCAACCCACCCCCATCACCAAGATCACAACAGCATCAGGCAGAGACCTCAACACTGGAGGATGTTGCTTTGCTGCTCCTGGTCCCCGGAGCAGGTGAGGAGGCAGAAAGAGCCACCGCCAAAGGTGGCTCCTCATTTTATTTCAGATACTTTATTTTGGAAGTTTCTGGGATCCTAGAACACGTTTTCTTGGTGTTTTTTTTTTTTTTTTTTACAGTCCTTGGGTTCTAACTTCTTGAAATCCTAAAATCTAAAATCTAGTGGTTAGAGTGTTGGACAGGTACTTGGGAGATCCGGGTTCGAGTCCCCACTCACCATGAAGCTCACTGGGTGACTTTGGGCCAGTCACTGACTCTCAGCCTACCCTACCTCACAGGGTGGTTGTGAGGATAAACTAGAGAGGAGGAGGATTATCTAAGCCGCCTTGGGTTCCTTGCAGGAAAAAGGTGGGAGATAAATGAAATAAATAAATAAATAGCCAGTGCAGAGGGACTCTATCAGACTGTAAGCAAAGGCTGGTCTTCCTGCATCTGACCTGCAGCTATGAAACCACTTTCAAGCTAGATGTAACGATGTGAAGCTGCTGGGAAGAAATACTTGGTTGAAATGCATTCAGCCAATTTGATTGTAATTTTGAAGCTCAGTGGTAGAGCAGCTGCTTTATATGCACAGGATGTTTCAGATGAGGCTTTTATGGAGCCAGTGCCCTGCCTCATTCATGGAAGCTTACGTAGTCCAGACAATGATGTCTTCTACTCATGACCCTCGGGTGCTTTCTTAACATTTCTTCCACCTTTCCCCTTAATGCAGAAAATCCGTTGGAGAAAAAGATGGAACAGCTTCTGCCGCTAGAAGCCCTCAATCTGGAAGCACCTGGGTCTGAGAACCTGGGGACTCACTGCCAGAGTACACCACATTGGTTTAAAAGGGTGCTTCCGGACGGAGGACTCCTAACACTATTTATTTGGAGGCATTGTGTACTCGATAGCCTTGTAGGCTCCTTCCAACTCTATGATCTATGAAATGTATAACTATGCTGTCCTTTCTTCTTTAACCAATTTTCATGCTGTAAGAGAAAAGATAGAAGCTTTGGTAACCATGGGAGGGTTACCAGTTGAAGACAATGGTGTCTGGAACCTCCCCCCCCCCCCATAAAATTCCGTGAATGAAGTAGTGCGATTGCACCGTAAAATCCTCATCTGGAAACACCCGGTCTAACCTGGTCCAACGCAGCTCCCTAGGAAGTGTTCTACTCTTTCTTGGTATCAAATTGGTTGCAGTGGAAGACCGACAACCTGGTCTTCTGCGTGGGTTCAATGAGAGATGATTCAGCAACGATGCATATGGAAGCACAGTTTACTACTGGATTGTAAGGGCGTTGTAAATAATAAACGTTGCATTTTGATGTGCAGGGAAGAGATTTTTGTTTGAAACGTTAGTCTCTGGCCTTTCTTTGTGTACCACTGTGTAAATATATGACCCACGCACACACACATTAAGGGAGCAATCCTGTGCATGTTTAGACCAAAAAAATCCTACAACTCCCAGCATTCCTTAGATATCCATGCTGGCTGGGGCATTCTGGGAGTTGTAGGCCTTTTTTTCAGTCCAAAATATGCATACTGTAGGTCAGATGCATGTTTGGACCGAAAAAAAGGCCCACAACTCCCATGGCTGGCTGGGGAATGCTGGGAGTTGTAGGATTTTTTTTTTTAGGGCGCAATCCGATTTCTATCCATGTTTAGAAGGGAGGGAGGGGACATTCCTACAACTCCCAGCATTCCCCAGCCAGCCATGGGAGTTGTGAGCCTTTGTTTCGTCTAAACATGCATAGGATTGCGGCCTAAAGCATATCTTCCCTCCCCATGGCAACCACGTCGAGCGGAGGCAGGGCTAGCTGTGCCTCTGATTGGCCCGCCGACAGACGCGGGGCGAAGGACGCTCTGCCATTGGTCGGCGTTCGTCGTGTCACGTGAGCGGTCAACATGGCGGTGCCCATGGTGCTTTCCCGGGGGCTGCGCTGGCGGGCGTTGCGGCGAGGGCTTCAGCCGTCGCTGTTGAGGGCGGAGAGCAGCCGCGCTGCCCCCGCCGGTGTAAGAAGCCGCTTGTACGAACACGTGCGAGGCGGGTGGTCGGCGCGGCCGCGGCTGGACGTGGAGGCGCTGAAGGCGCGGCTGGGCGAGGCGGAGCGGGAGCTGGAGACGCGCAAAGGGCTGCTCGGGCCGCGGGACCTGCGCGAGATTGTAAGTGCGGGGGGCGAGGGAAGGAGAAGCAGCAGGCTACGAGTTTTATCCGATGGGGAGGGGCTGGATTCTCCGCCCCATGTGTGAATCGCCCCCCCAAAGAGGACACCAATTTGCATAAAATTTGCATATGCTAATTAATAAGCAGACGCAAATTTTGTATTATTATTATTATTATTATTATTATTAAAAACAAGAATACAGTACATTTCACCATAGTGTGGGATGCTGACCTGTGTGCCTTGCCCAGTCTACTGTTCAGGTGCTGTTGACTGACAACTTCCAAGACCCAGTGCTTCCTTCTGATGGTTCTTTATCTTTATGCTGGGCTTGGATTGGACAGCCTTTCATACAGAAGATGGTCCTCTGTAAAAGAGGACACACAGCTACCTTAGGCCAGCTGCTGCAGCCCCTTTCCCCCCTTCCTCCTTGGGGGTTGATTGGAGGCAAAGCTAAGCCCCAGATTTATTGCCAGAATGCAACCCAAGAACTAATAATGAAGAAGAGTATGTTTCTAAGTTTGTGCAAAGTGCAGTCTGGCCCAGCTAGTGCAGCCTTAAAAAACAAAAAAGCAGAGTTGTGTCTTTTTTGTGTGCCAGAATTCAACAGGTCAAGCTATTCCTCCCCTTGTCATCCTAATCATTATGTTGGGAATAGATACATCTGTTAAATCCCCACCTGCACCCCATCATTTGGAATGATCTTCCCATTGAGATCTAGTGTGGAGTGTTTCTGCTGACAGCTGAAGACACACTTGTCTTCACACAGGGAAATGCCCAGGCATTTCACTGACCACTAGTATTGTCAGCTACCCCTAGTTATTTTAATTGAGATTTTATTGTTTTTATCATTGTTTTATTTTAATGATTTGTTTTATTGCATTTTATCATGATTTTATATTGTAACCTGCTTTGGGGTTTTATTTTATTTTTTAAATGAAAAGTGGTATAGAATGTTTTAAAATAATAATAAATCATGGAGTGGTTTAAGGCACAGGAACCCTGCCAAGCTAAAAAGCAGCACTCAAGCAGCTGGGTTTTAAGAGAAGGTCCATGCTTTAGGAACATAAGACTCTATCCCCTTGTCGTCATCATCATCATCATCATCAGGCGATCACTCGTGACCGAGTAAGATTGTCTTCCGGGATAAAAGGAGGAAATTCTAAAGAAGATTGTGTAGACTCTAGCGATGGGTCCGTAAGTGACTGTGGAGGCCAATTCTAGATCCACACAGCTTCCCACAGTGAGGACACAGGTTACCAGATAGAAGATGGTCCTGTAAAGGATTCACTTGACGTGCTTTTCACTTAGCACGTTTCTCCCTTTCACCTTGCACTCGGGCTTCTTCAAAGTCCATGGAACCTTTGTGAAAGGCCAACCTCCATTTAGATCGTTCATGGGCCAGAGCTTCCCAGTTTTCGATGTTTATATTGCATTTTTTTAGATTTGCCTTATGAACATCTTTAAACCTCTTATATTGACCACCGATATTCCGCTTTCCATCCTTGAGTTCGGAGTAGAGTAACTGCTTTGGGAGACGGCAGTCAGGCATTCGAACAACATGAGCGGTCCACTGAAGTTGGCGTTGAAGGATCATTTTTTCAATGCTAGTAGTCTTTGCTTCTTCCAGTACACTGACATTTGTTCGCCTATCTTCCCAATAGTGTCATGGAGGAGGCCACCCATGCCTTCTCTCTTTCTGGAGAATCTTGTTAAACTGCTATTGGTCTGTATAATGTTTTCTCTTTTTCTGTTGCCTGCCAGGTAGCTACTTGGCAGAGATTGGTTGAGGTGCAAGAGGAGATTGCAAAACTCGACACTGAAAAAGATCAAATTGCCAAAGAAGTGCGGAATCTTGTGGTGAGTCCATCAAACCGTGACTGTCATGGAAGAACCCCTGAAACTTCACAACCACTGCAGAAAATGTGTATGAATGTGAAACTTATATAATTGGGTGCATGTCCCTTTTCCTATGTTGGGGTAGGCAACCCTTTTGGTCCATGGGCACATTTGGCAATTCGATAAACTGTCCTGGGCACCACCACAAAATGGCTGCCATGGATGGCACAAAGTACAAGTAACTTGCTCAAAAGAATGAGTACAAGGCAGAGGTGGGATCTGAGCCCCAACACACTAAACAATTCCTTTGAACCCACAGCTTGTAAAAAAAATGTGTTAATCTTTTAAAATAAAAAGTGAGATGGGTAAGGCACTTTGGGGGATGTCACAAAAGGTGTCCGGGGCTGCATTGGTGTCTGTGGACACCGCATTGCTTACCCCTTTATATAATACCTAGATTTATTTATTTACTGTATTTTTAAATTGCCTAATAAACCAAGTTCCCTGTGTGGTGAACAATACATCAGAGACATACAGTACAACATTAAAACAGAAAATAAAAACAGTGCAGAGTAAAACCAAGGTAAACCCAGCAGTTTTGCTTTTGTCTGAACCATAAGGCCTTTATTTTAAATGAGAGGGCTTTTTTTTAGGGCAGAGGTGGGGGAACTGGATGCTTGTGACAAATTCTGGTGTTCTGTTGTTTGTGATCTTGTACTTTGTGTATAGCCAGAAATATTTCTAGACCTTCTGAGTTGCATAGCATTTTAAGTACTGGTAATTATTATATTGGTTTCTTTTTGGAAATAATTCTTAACTCAGTATTTTGTCTTCCCTTTCCAGAAAAGCCAAGACAGTAGTACTGTGGAGTCGGTAAGAATTGTTCTTTCCTTTTTTGCTACCTTAAGAATTAAGCATCTATAGCCATAAAACTGAAGATAGTTGTGTTTTTTTCTGGTATGAGACACACAGAGAGAGAAATGACATCTGGCATTTGTTTGCCTCCTGAAGAGCCTAAGCAGAGGCTTGCTGGATCAGACCAAAGGCCCACTTAGTCCAGCATTCTTTTTCCTCACAGTGATCATCAGATGCCTCTGGGAAGCCCACAAGCAGGACATGAGGTCAATAGCCCTCTCTTGCTTTTGCTCCCAGCAACTGGGACTCAGAGGTATGGAGGCAGCATGTAGCCATCATGACTTGTAGCCACTGGTATCCTTATCCTCCATGAATTTATCTAATCATCCCTTTTAAAGTTATCTAAGTTGGTGGCCATCACCACATCTTGAGGAAGCATAATTCCATAGTGTGGCGGACCGAACCTGGTCCGTTGCGCGGGTTCGGCACCTTAAGGGTTAACCGGCACCGAAGTCGTGCCCTGTACGCCGCTGTCAAAAACCTTTACTTTTAGCCGCAAGTGATATTGACAAGGAATCCCCTCAGAAACAGGGAAGCCACAAGCTAGTCAGTTTCAAAAGAGTTTAATAGACTACAGGAATTTCACAGTACAGTATAAACATAGCAGTCACTACAGATAGGGAAACGGAAGTACGGTATTCAGTTTGCTTTCTAGGTAGGCTTTGCTCGAATGCAGAATATTACCTGACACCAGGGACTCTGACTCTGGATTCTAGCGTAGTGGTTTGCTTTGCTGATCGGCGGGCGCCCTGCCCAGGGTTGGAAGTTGCTTGGCCCTAGCCAGAGCTAGCGACCTGACCCGTGCCGTGTTCCCAACAACCCTTTGTCTTTGTTCTTTGGCACGTATCTTTTCTACCCTCCCTGCCCTTGATGATCAGGTGGGCTGGTCCCGCCCCGCGGGGGGGTGGTGGCGCCTTTCGGGTGCTGGCATCTCCTGGGTACTTTGGGGTACTTTGCAGCTCTTTGAGACTGCGCCCCCCACCTCTGGAATGTTATGCGATTCCTTGAGGGAAGTGTAAATGTGCCCCATTGAAGGTATGCAGATGTGGCAGGTGTGGCTTATGTATAACCAGTCTGCCCAGAATTGTGTCTCCTGTGCCCCGGGTGGGGATTATGCAGACAGAGGGGTGACAGCAAAAAAGGGGAAAACATGTCAGGGTTCAATTTATGAGAGAAGGATAAAAACTTCTCTCTAACCACTTCTTTACACCGTGCATAATTTTATACGCCTCCATCGTGTTCCTCCCACCACCACTTACTGACCTTCCTTCTAAACTAAATAGCCCCCAAAGCTGTAACCTTTTCTCATCAGGGAGTTGCTCCGGCCCCCTGGTTACTTGTGTTGCCCCTTTTCTGCACCTTTTCCAGCTCTACAACATCACTTTTGTGATGCAGCAACCTGAACTGTACACAGTATTCAAAGTATGGTTGTACCATACATGTATATAATGGTACAGTAATACCTTGGATTGCAAGTAACTTGGTTTGAGAGCATTTTGCAAGACAAGCAAATGTTTAAATATTTATTTATTTTTTACTTGATATACAAGCGACGTCTTGCAATACAAGTACTGTAGTGCGGCTTAAATGAAAAATCTCTGTACAAATTTTTTTGGGGGGATTTCGTTTTGATATAAGAGTGTTTTGGATTACAAGCACGTTTCCGGAACGAATTATGCTCTCAATCCAAGGCATGACTGTATTATGATATTGGTAGTTTTATTTTTGATTCCGTTCCTAATGATCCCAAACATGGATCACAGCTGGGTTGACATTTTCGTTGAGCTATATACTCACAACCCCAAGATCTCTTTTCTGGTCAGTCACTGCCGGCTCAGACCTCATCGGTGTATATGTGAAGTTAAGATTTTATTTTTTTGCTCCATTGTGCATCACTTCACACTTGTGTACATTGAAGCGCATTTGCCCTTTTGTTGCCCATTCCTCCAGCTTGGGAGAGATCCTTTTGGAGCACTTCTCTGTTTCTGATTGTCACTCCTTCGGGAGAGGGACAGGCGGAGTGCGACCCTGTTACTTTTTCTTGATCTCTCAGCGACTTTTGATATCATTGGCCACAGTATCCTCCTGGACCACCTCCGTGTGTTAGGAGTTGGAGACACTGTTCTACCATTGTGTGGGGTTGGTTCCAGATAATAGCGTTGGGTGACTGTGCCTCAGTCCCTTGACAGTTAGATATAATATAGATATAATAATATCTGTATGAAGCCATTGGGAGCAGTCATTAGGAGAATTGGCACAAAGTGTCACCAGTATGCTGATGACACCCAGCTCTGTTTGTCTGTGACATCTGAATCGGGAGGGGCCGTACACGTTCTGAACTGGTGCCTGGATGCAGTTATGACTTCTGGATGCAGAAGACTAATAAACTGAAGATGAATCCTGACAAGACAGAGACCTATGGGTGTGCGGTTCCCAGGTTCATGAATTGGGCTGTTGGCCTGTTCTGGATGGGGTTGCACTCCCTCTGAAGGAGCAGGTGAATAGTTTGGAGGGGGGGGATGCTCCTGGATTCATCGTTGTCATTGGAGGCCCAGATGACCTCAGTGGCCAGAGCGCCTATTACCAGCTTTGCTTGGTGTGCCAACTATGCCTGTTCCTAGATAAGCATAGAAACTTAAAAGTCAAGAAAATGTATATATAAAATATAACCATAAAATATAGTAAAATAGATTAAATTTTATAAATGTAATGTAAAAATTTCCAGAAATATTTTTTTAAAAAATTATATATATAAAACATGTATAAGACAGAAACAATTAGACCTGTACAATACAACTTCTCTAGGGCGTTTCGGCCCAAAGGCCTTCTTCAGTGGCCCTGTAGTTTTCACTTAATTCAGTATACAAGCTATTGCTCTGTATTTACCAAGCTCCTAAGGCAGTGCTTGGTAAATGAAACCAACTTTGAATGGTGAAATACAGAGCATTTAAAATACAGAGCATTTAAAATTTAATCTGTTTTACTATATTTTATGGTTATATTTTATATATACATTTACATTAATGTATATTTAATATACATTAATGTATATTTAATATACATTAAATACATGAGCATTTAAAATACAGAGCATTTAAAATTTAATCTATTTTACTATATTTTATGGTTATATTTTATATATACATTTTCTTGACTTTTAAGTTTCTATGCTTTGTTTCTGTCAGGATTTTAAACATAGTCCCTTTTTGTATGTTTCTGTTCCTAGATAAGGACAGCCTAGCCATGGTGAGCCATGCACTGGTAGCCTCACGATTAGACTACTGCAATGCACTCTATGTGGGGCTGCCCTTGTGTTTGGTTTGGAAGCTGCAGCTAGTGCAGAATGCGTCAGCGAGGGTGCTCAGCGGGGCACTCAGCTATGTTCACATAACACCTGTGTTAAAAGAACTGCCCTGGCTGCATATTAGCTACTGAGCTATGTTCAAGGTTATGTTGTTGAACATACAGAGCCCTAAACAATTTGGGACCAGGATACCTAGCAGACCACCTTCCCCTATATGTATCCAGCCTTGCTGGTCGTTCCACAACCAACAGAATGTATCTACGTGATATGTCGAAGGCATGGCCTTCTTGGTCGCAGTGTCCATCCTCTGGAAACCCTCCCGCATGCAGTTTGCGAGGCAAAAGATGTAATATGCTTCAGACGCCTGAAAACGTGCTTGTTCACCCAGGCTTTCACTGGCTTGTAATTAATTGCTATTAATCATATGCTGCTCCGTCTTACTGTGCTTTGTAGTTTTGTATTGTTACTGTAGTTGAAATGGTTTTTAGTAGTTTATTTAAATGTGATTTTTAAAATATATATATGTGAAACTCTTAGCGATTTTATTATATTAAGGGGTATGTAAGTACTATTAATAAATAAATAAATCCCAAGTGTAACTCTCTCTTTCCTGCTGCTATTAAAAGTTTGGATCTGGGATTTCTGTTCTTTAATCCTTGGATCTGATAGCCTTCTCCCCTCTTTCCTTCCAGCTCCCTGTTTACAATGCTTTGCGGAGCCAGGGGAGGGAGCTTCGCCTTCGTCTCAGTGTCTTGCGAAATGAGGAGATGGAGTTGGATGAAAAATACTACCTGCCTGCCCTCAAACTGCCCAACAGAACCCATCCTGAAGTGGTAAAGAGTAGAACAATGTAGAACTCTGTAGATTTGGGAGCTCAGATGGGTGAGGCATCATCACAGTTTTGGAGCCACTGCCAGGAAGGCCCTGCAAAATGCCTCTTGAGCTGAGTAAACGTCCGTGGTTGAGGATATCTTAAGCCAGGTTTCTCCTCCAGATAAGACAGGATAACTGTGGATATCCTTGTGTGTGTGTGTGTTGTGTATGTGTGGAGGGGAGTTTAGATGTGCAGACAAAACTATCCCATCTTCAGGGGCCTCTGTCTGGGTGATGATTTAGGGGGCCCAGACTTTGGCCCCAGGGCCCAGCCTTACCTGCACTACTGATTGGAACATGAAGGGGTCTAGAAGAATAGAAGGAAAAGCCAGACGTAGGAATTTGAGATGGGAAGGAAAATGTGAGGAGAGGTTCAAGGCCTGAAACTACAGAGATGAGGAAGTTCACATGTGAAGTTGAAATAAGGAGTCATATCCTCTGCTGAAGGCCTCTGGTATGGTTGTATGTTCTTGGTACAAAACGTGTATTTGTTGATGCAGCTCTTTCAGATAAAGTTATTTAATTCCACATTGGGACACCAGGTGGTGTGTTGTGGTTTTGCAGTTTGGTGCGTTACTCGGAATCTGTAGCCAGCAACTTGGCCGGTCAGTTCTAATTAGTATGTGCAATTCTGTGTATGTCCGCGTGCACACACACACAGTCCCTTTTTAGTCTTGGCTGGCTCAAAGTCCTGCGGCCTCCAAAGTCCTTTTGCGTCCTGATCCATCAAAGCTCCTTTGTTGGCCTGCTCCTCTCCTGCTGAGAGTGCCTGTTCCGTGTAAAGACAGTGGAGGTTAGCTCCATGGCAGGGGCAGAAATAAATGTGCTGTTTCCGTGCTTTAACCTCTGACCTCTTCCTCCCACAGCCTATCGGAGATGAGAGCCAAGCACGGGTGGTGGAGGTTGTTGGAGAAAAACCAGGTGAGAAGTAGGAAGAAGATTCCTCAGCCCTCAGTGGGGTTGCCCACTCCTTTCCCGACAGAGCTCTGCCTGCCTTTAGCGGCTGGATCTGTTGGATTACTCCTTATTCTTGGCTTAATCCTTTTTGCCTGCGCACTTTGTTTGTTCAAACAGCCTTTGACTTCAAGGTGAAAGGGCACCTGGAGATCGGAGAAGAGCTGGATATCATAAGGCAAAGGTTGGTATAAGAGGCTGTTGTTTTCATTATTGGTGCTGGTGGTGGTGGTGGTGTGTGTGTGTGTGTGTCAAAAATGCCTCTGTCTTTCCCATCCCACTCCAGTATGGTGCATTCTGCTTGAAAGGAACCATTGGATGTGGGCGGGGCAGGCTGGAGTTCCTTTTTAAGTAGAGCAAACTAAAGCAATAGCTCCACCTGCTGGCAGAAAAATGACAAGAAATAATGATATCCGAATGCTATTTAACTTACGGTAAAACTCCACAACGCACTCTGGAAAAACCTGCTTCCCTTGCATCTTTCTATCCCAGTGTTCTCCCACCTTGGGTCCCCAGATGTTTTTGGCCTACAACTCCCAGCATGCCCCAGCCAGCTACGCTGGCTGGGGCATGCTGGGAGTTGTAGGCCAAAAACATCTGGGGACCCAAGGTGGGAGAACACTGTTCTATCCATTCCACTGATGTTCTCTAGGCAATTGCCATTTTTAGAGTAAGGGCTGTAGCTCGGTGGTAGAGTACATGCTTTGCATGCAAAATGTCTTTGGTCCCCAGCAGGGGACCAGGTAGGCGTGGGAAAGAGCCCTGCCTGAAATCCAGGGGGGGCTGGTGCCAATAGGGGTGTTGACAAGACTGAACTTGATGGATCAGTTGAGTGACTCAGTATGAGGCAGCTTCCGATGTGTGAAGCTTTTCAGGGCCCTCAGACAACCTACCTGTTGAGGCCATATAATGAATTATAAAAACCGAAGAGAGACTCACTGGTGCATGAGAAAAAGAAAAATCCAAAATCCACAGTCAGTACTTTTAGGAGGACCAACCAGAATGCCACACAAGATTGTGAGAGCTTTCGAGGTCTCCGGCACTCTTGATCAGGGTTGGTGGTAAAAAGCATTGGGTGGGGAAAGAAAAGACAAGACCCGAGATACCGGTAAGCCTAATTTTTGGACTTTTCTCTTCTTCCCCCATCCCCTGCTTTTTTTAATTTTTTTTTTTATTGCCACCTGGCCTGATGAAAGGCCTGGAGAACTCGAAAGCTTTTGTGCCATTTTGGTTGGTCCTCCTAAAGGTATTGCCGAAATGTGGATTTTGGACTATATTATAGTTAGAGGAGTAAAAGTGGCTATCTTGGAAAATGTAAAGAAAAATAATGACTTCAGGGTTGCCAGGTAATTTGCAAACACACAGGCCAACCGTGAGTCTCTCGTGCAGATCATTTTCTCCTCCCGCTCGAGCCCCGCCCTCCGCCATGTTTGCTCTTTTGTCTTTTGTTTGTGTGCGTTGAGCAAATGTTTTTTAAAGTGAACAAAAAACCCATCAGTCAATGCAGTGTGGTGCAAAAGCTATTTATCACATCCTGTTCAAATACTCGCATTTGTTGTTAGCAACAGAATTACGTGCTGTAGCCTCTCTGCCAACGCCCCCCCCCTGCCCATTATCCACTCTCTTCCCGCCCCCCCCCAGCCCATGGTCAGTGTCTCTCAAGACAGAGTCTGAAACAAGCTCACACAGCAGTTGGCAAGACGAGGGGCTCCGGACTTGCTCTCCCACATCCCGGGACAAGTGATCATATGAACAGCAGTCTGTCTCACTGTCCTGGTACCTGAAGTAGTAGGATATGCTATAACCTGCAGTGTCTTAGGTCCTGTTGAAATCTGTCTCAAAGGAGCAATTTGACTTCAAAATAACTCACTTTAAGACTAACACTAGTGTAGTAGCAGATTTTTTAAATGTCTGGATGTAGCTGACACATCATAACATCATTTTTATTTATTTATTTATTTATTATATTTATACTCCGCCTTTTTTCCTGCAAGGAACTCAAGGCGGCTTACATAATCCTCCTCCTCCTCTCCATTCTTATCCTCACAACAAACCTGGGAGGTAGTGTTAGGCTGAGAGGCAGTGACTGCCCCAAGTCCCCAGTGAGTTTTCATGGCGGAGATCATAGAGTTAGCAGGAGCCTACAAGGCTACAAGGCAGTAGCTACGCTGGCTGGGCCATGCTGGGAGTTGTAGGCCAAAAACATCTGGGGACCCAAGGTTGGAGAACACTGCATTAGCTGATTGGGAGCCCCTCTCTTTCCCGGAGCGGGAATCAATATTTCATGGGTGGCCTTTGAGATGGTTTGTTTGCCCCTGGGCATTTTCCAGCAGCAAGCTGCTTCCTCCCCGCCCCCTCCTTAATTTTACAAAGCTCCCCAGGCCTTGGGCAAAGCAGCCCCCCCCCCATCATGGGAGAAGGGTGCCCTGGCTGTAGGCATTGGCGACATGTGCGTCATGGAATCAACGCTCCATGTGGCTGCGGGTTCAGATTTCCTGGCACAATCCAGTTCTTTCTGGCCAGGCGAGTATTCCTGAGAATTGTCAGGCGTGTTCGCCCAGGGCTGTGTGTTGGTCTGTTTTTCAAATTTTTGTACATTTTCTCTTGTGTGTGTATGTGGCTTTTTAAAGCAAGACATTTCTTAAATTCTTACTATGTCATGTGCCGCCCTCATAATGGCCCTGTTCGAGGTGGGGTGTACGCTTTTTTTAATGAATAAAATACTGCAAGGTAGGCGGATATTGTCATCCTCGTATTTGGGTAGATCACTTTCTCACTTGCCCCTTCCCTAGGACTTGAGGTAGGTCACGACAGTAAAGAACAAAACAAGATAATAAAATACACAGTTAAGTGGAAGTTAACCGATGCCTGCAAGCAGGGCTGTCATTTTCGGCCTGGGGGCCAAATTCACGTTTGGGAAGGGTCTCGGGGGCTGCCTTCCGCGTTTCCCTGCTTGCCTGCTCAACCGCCAGAGCCTGGCTAGCATGTGGCTACTTCTGTCGCGATGAATATCAAAACACAGCCGATTCTCGGCCACTACACCAGCTCTCTAGATCTTGTGCCAATACAACCTGTGCAGCCCATGGGCTTGTCGCAGAGCGTATAATGGGCTTAGCCCTTACCAGCTCTGCCAGGTGAGGCGGTTTTGTCCGACGGGAAAGACGTGGCGAAGATTTCTGACATCTTTGGCCATCGTCGGAGTTGGAAGGGGCTTAAAAGACCATCTCACCCAAAGCCTCAGCCCCAAGGCCGAGCGGTCCACACAAATAAGGTAGGCCGCACCCTTGAGAAACTGCTTAATATATTTCCTCTTCTCCTCCTTTCCCCAGGCGTTTGTCACACATCTCGGGCTACCGGTCGTACTACCTCCGTGGGGCAGGAGCAATGCTTCAGCAAGCCCTGGTGCAGTTTGCTCTCAACAAGCTGATGAAAAAGGTACGGAGAACTCCAGAGCACCTTGTGACACAGAGGGCCAAGCGCCCTGGTTCTTTCCTCCAGATTGGAGAGGGCTGGAAGATGAAATAAGCCGGCGGGGCAGGTGGATTTCTGGAATCTGGTTCTGGATTTGGAAGAGGCATGACATCCAGTGGGCTGTGAAAAGGAATTGGTTGCCAGTGGGACTCTGGGATCCTCCTGAACAGCCCGATCTCGTCTGATCCCGGAAGCTAAGCAGGGTCGGGCCTGGTTAGTACTTGGATGGGTGACTGGGCATGTTAAGAACTGGGCATGTTTAGCCTTCAGAAGAGGAGACTGAGGGGAGATATGATCGCACTCTTCCAGTATTTGAAGGGATGTCACACAGAGGAGGGCAAAGATCTCTTCTCGTTCATCCCAGTTTGCAGGACACGGAATAATGGGCTCAAGTTACAGGAACCTAGATTCCACCTAAACATCAGGAAAAATTTCCTGACTGTCAGAGCCATAAGACAATGGAACCAACTCCCTAGGGAGGTGGTGGGCTCTCCCACTCTGGAGGCATTCAAGGTGCAGCTGGACAGACATCTGTCAGAGATGCTTTGACCTGGATTCCTGCATTGAGCAGGGGGTTGGACGCGATGGCCTTGTAGGCCCCTTCCAACTCTATTTTTCGATGATTCTATGATTCTATGACCACCTTGGAAGACCAGGTGCTGTAGGGAGGGACCGGAGCTCAGCGTGAGAGAGCACCTGCTTGGCATGCAGAAGGTTCCAGGTTCGATCCCCGGCCTTCAGGTGCGGCTTGGGAAGAATCCTGCCTGAAACCCCGGAGAGATGCTGCCAGTCAGTACTGGGCTAGATGGACCAAGGGTCTGACTCAATATGAGGCAGCTTCCCAGGTTCCTATGGAGCCTACCCCTCCAGTGGTTACACTCCAGTTTAGCACGTGCCAGGGAACGGCAGCATTTCTGGTTTTATGAAATGGGGGGGGGGGGGGGAGCTTGGAAAGGCCAAGACCTCAGGACTTTCATCCCCTCTGCCAAGGTGACTGCAGAGGCTGGGAGTAAAAGGGGTCTAATGGATTAAAGCAGCCTTCTCTCCAATGTGGTGGCCCTCCAGATGTGTTGGACTACAGCTCCCATCGCCCCCCAGCCAGCATGGCCATTGGCTAGATTGGAAGGGGGGGGGCTACTAGGAGCCCAGGAAGGTTTGAGTTCTGCCCAAAGCTCTGGAGAAGAATGAGGCCTCGGACGTTGGAGCAGGAGTGCGTTGACCTGCCTCTTGCGTGGTCTGCTTCCTTTTCCTCTCCCCCCCCCGCCCCACCCCCTCGGTTTACTGTGTGTGCCAAAATTGCAAGGCAAGAGTTCCTACTCAGGATCGCTTACCAGTTCAGGCATAAGAGTTAAGTAATCCTATGTAAACTTGCGTGACAACATAAACAAGTGTTGTTTTGGATCAGACCTCCAGACAGAGGTCTACCTCCCGCTCACCTTTGTGTTGGGGCGCGAGAGCTGGAAGCCAGGAATACTGGGTTTTTCCCCCTCCTCTAGGCCCTCTCACTGGCTTGCCGGCTGTTCTCCTCAGACTAGCGCAGTGTTCTCCAACCTTGGGTGCCCAGATGTTTTTGGCCTACAACTCCCAGCATGCCCCAGCCAGCTACGCTGGCTGGGGCATGCTGGGAGTTGTAGGCCAAAAACATCTGGGCACCCAAGGTTGGAGAACACTGGACTAGCGGGTAGGAATGGTTCCTTTGCATACCTTTTCAGGGGTCTCCGGAAGCCGCCAGCCAGGCGGAATTTCTGCAACACCTCATCTCCTTTCTTTTTCTGTAGGGCTTCATTCCGATGACTGTTCCAGACATGCTTAAAGGAGCCGTGTTTGTAAGTCTCCCCCCCCCCCCCCCGCGCGCCCCCCTCGGCCGCCCTTCTCTCCCTTCCGTGTGCCTTAGAAGAATCCGAAATGTTCTACTTGGTGGCACTAGCGTGGCGTGCATCTTTGCCGTGTTCCCGTTCCACATCTGCTGCTCGAGCCTCCGTGCTTTCTGTGAGGCTGGCCACCCGATCGGCTGCCCTGTGCTTTATTATTTTTTTATTTTTATTTATTATATTTATCAATCGCCCATCTGGCCGGTCACCCGGCCACCCTGGGCGATGTACAATTAAAACACAACAAAACAACACAATAAAATATAATAATTAAAACAATATAAAAAATTCTCATTAAAAACCTAACCCACCCCATATTCCCGCCTGAACAGCCATGTTTTTAATGCACGGCGGAAGCTCATCACGGAGGGGGCATGGCGAAGGTCACTAGGGAGGGAGTTCCATAATGTGGGGGCCGCCACAGAGAAGGCCCTCTTCCTAGTCCCCACCAGCCTGGCTGCTCTGGCTGATGGGATAAGGAGAAGGCCTTCCGTGGCAGACCTTGTTGAGCGGCCTACTTGATGTTGCTGGAGGCGCTCCTTGAGATAAGCTGGGCCGGAGCTGTGTAGGGTTTTAAAGGTCAAAACCAACACCTTGAATTCGGCTCGGCAAGCAACTGGTAGCCAGTGCAACTCATTAAGCACTGGCGTGATGTGATCCCGCCGGCGGCTGCCCTTAATCAGGCGATCAATTTTCCTCTTGTTAAGAAGCTGGGAACGAGCCGGGGCCCCAGTTGCTGATAGATGATAGCTTTATGCGTGACCTGAATAGAAACCTGGGGCTAAACTGCAGGCTATGTTAAATGCATCGCATGTAGCTCAGCCTTCCCCAGCCTGGCGCCCACCAGGCGTGTTGGACTGCAATTCCCATCATCCCCAGCCAGCGTGGCCGATGGGCATGCTGGCTGGGGATGATGGGAGTTGCAGTCCAACACATCTGGTGGGCGCCAGGCTGGGGGAGGCTGCTATAGCTGCTTCTAACTTTTTTTAAAACTTTAGTGCAAGTGTACAAGACCTCAATCCAGCTTAGGACCACCGCGCACGGCCCGTAGGGACGAGTTAAACCTTCTTACCCGGCTGTTCTGCCCGCCCGCCCGCCCCCCAGTTAATTCCACCTGCCCCCATGCAGGCACTAAAAGAAAAAAAGAAATCCAACTCAGTTGACGCTAATTATGTTCCACCCCCCCTTTCTTTTCCTCACGTGCGGAGGGGTGGGGGATTGAATTTCGGGTGGGCAAATGGCTGCGTGGGAGGGTTTACCTCACCCCACGGTGGTTTCAGTCCACGGTGGTTTACACTAAAGTTAAAAAGAAGTTGGTGTCCGCAACATGCGACACCTTTAGCACAGTGTGTAGTTTAGACCTTAAGAGTAGGGCGGGCCGCTTGTGACCTTGCAGGTATTTTGGCCTACAGCTCCCATCAGCCCCATAACCGGCGGTGAGGGATGATAGGAGTTGTAGGCCATAACATCTGGAGGGCCACAAGTTGCCCGCTCCTGACTGTTTGAGCTGAAATCTGCCGCATGACGCAATATTGAATTGAGGAGGGGTTTTGAGGCAGAAGATGTGGTTTCCTGGCAGGATTGTGTCCACTGGTCCTCATCCTTTTCTCGCCGCCCCTCCCGCAAATCAGACAACTCCAGCCAGCTTAACACACCCCTCTCTCGGCTCCCCAATCTACGTGGAACATGGCAGATGTGCCCAAGGGGCCTGTTTGGGGCCACAGACTTCATGGCCTGGGTGGTGTGCGCACACATGTAACGCCTGTGTCCTTCCGCTTACCAGGAAGGCTGTGGCATGCTTCCCGACACTGCCCCCTCCAAGTTGTACAACATAGACCCTTCTCGCTTCGAAGACCTGAGTCTGGCTGGCACATCCGAGGTCGGAATTGCAGGTACAGCCAAAAGGGCCGATTCCCAACCTGTGCACAGGAAATAACTTTCAGGGACATGTCTAGATTTCCTCACTGAAATGCCCTCCTCGATTGTGTGCAGAGGGAGAACCTTCCTGGGTTTGGGGTTGCTTTTTAAAACATTTTTTTTTAAAGTTAACTTAATAAAGGATGTAATCATCACAGTGTGCACAAACAGATTTTGGGGGAAAAACAACCCAGCATAGTGGTCGATGCAGTGCAAAAAATTATGACCAGAAGTGGGACAGTATATAAATATATATGGGGGGAGAGGAAGAGAAGGATTGGGGCAGCGGGTAAAAGGGGAGAGGAATTGAGAAAGTGTGCCCCCATTTTGTACCCAAATTCACTTCTCCTGCATTTGTTCCCACCAGGGTACTTCATGGATCATGCGGTGGACCTCAAAGACATGCCAGTCAGGTGAGAAATTTCTACCTGCTTTGTTGGAACATTCGGGTGCTACTCTGCACTTGTTCAAAATTCCAAGCATCATAGAACATCCTCCATGCAATTCTAGATTCCCAGGGGTTCCAGCTTTTGACCTGGTTTGCACGTAATGACAAACTACAGTTTAATTAACCATGTTTTGTTGAATCATGGGTTGTTGTTGTTGTGCGGACCCAGAACTATGGGTTGTTAACCAAGACCAACCCACAAAGAGAAGCCATGGAGCTGGTTCACACAATTGGCAGGCAGTTAACAAACCACTGTCTTAACTACGTTGTGCATGCCGGTCACATGCCGGGGGGTGGGGGTGGATTTGCAGAATAACCCTCGGCAGCTCAGCTTGTGTTGTGTGAACCTGGCCAGGGTGTCTTGTTGTTGTGGGTAACAAGCCACCCAGAACTCATGGGCTGTTGTAGGGTTCTGGATGCCTTGTTACCCATGGCAATAGGACCCCCTGGCTGGGTTTGCCCGACATGACGAGACACGCTGCCGAGGGTAATTATGCAAATCCCCCCCCCCCGGCATGTGACCGGCATGCGCAAAGTAGTTAACAAGCCACCGTGGCTTGTTAACTGCCTGCCGATCATGCAAACCCAGTCATGGTTTGTTGTTGGGTTGTTTAACTGTGGGTTGTTTAAACCATGGGTTGTTACATGCGAACACAGACTTGTGGGTTGCTCATGGGTTGTTTCACCAGGCTATAGAAGCAGTGGGCAAGAACGGTAAAAAAAACACCCCAGCCTCTTTACATGCCAGTACTGCAGTGCTGCAAAGGCAGTTGGGATACAGGGAAGGCGTGGGGGAAGGAGGAGGGAAATAAACAACCCAGGGACTGAAAAAACAAACCATGGTTTGTTCAGTCATCTGCCAGACAAACCCTGGGTAGGGCACAAACCATAGTTTAGCGTTATGTGTGAAACAAGCCTTTGCCTTCAGCACCCAGGGAATTTACGTCGGAGAATTAAAACAGATTCTGAAAGGGGGAATGGGCAGGGAACATGGACTAAAGATTGAAGAAACCGGGTATGTTTAGCCCTGAGAAGAGAAGACCGAGAGGGGATAGGATAGCACTTTTCAAGTACCAAAGGGGGCTGCAACCTGTTCTCCGTCATCCAAGACACGAAATAACGGGCTTCAGTTACAGGAAGGCAAATTTCGGTTGGACATCAAGAAAACCTTCCTAACAGTCAGAGCAGTTAGACAGTGGAGCCAACAGCCTAGGGAGGTGGTGGGTGCTCAGGTCGCTGGAGGTATTCAGGCAGCGACCGGACAGGCATCTGTCAGGGATGCTTGAAACTGGATTCCTGCACTGAGCAGGGGGTTAAACTCGGTGGCCTTATAGGCCCCTTCCCACTCTAGGCTTCTGTGACTGCCGTGAGGCTTAGAAGACTACAGCTGCAGTCCTGGCAGCAAGCTGTTTAGAGGGCCGACAGTATGCAGGCGGCTTTATGAAGGTACTGGAGGACAGATCTCTGCCCTGAGGTGCTTAGAGTAAAACTTGGCACTAGAAGTTTCTAACAGGGAAGGGGCGAGGGTTAGTGGAGACCAGGTTAATAGTAGAACTATTCTTTGAGTAAGCACCCCTGGGTGACCCTTTTAAATGCGTTGTGTCCACTGCCTAAAGCACCAGTGCAATTGAACTGCTCTTCATTAACTTCCAAGTTGGGACTGTTGCGTTTAAGTCGGCCATAAGGAGCTTAAAGGTGCTCTTAACAATTTTGGAGTGACTTCAGATCTGCCCAGCCCACCTCACCAACAGCAGCTGGTGCCTGAGCATCGGGAGACCTGGCGCATGAGAGTCTTGAGTCAGGGCTCGGTTATAGCTAGGTCTGTAGCCATATGCCAGGCCTGAACACACGTGGGATCACCTTTTTAAAAACAAGGCTTCCCTTTGCATCATTTATTGTTTCCTTCTTGGCCCAAGCAAACCCTGGGATTCTTGGCTTTCCCTCCCAGAGAAACTGCAGGGCTTTATCGTAGAGATCTTGGGCAGACTGTATGTCCTCTTGCATTTAAAATATAGACATGTTTTGCACCCTGGCTGTCTAAACTTGTCACCAAGAAAAGCTGGATTCTGCGCCATATATGCATTTTGTAAATTGAGCAGGTTTTGCAAAATTTTGCATAACTTTGTTTTTGGTCTACTTTGTGTAACTTATTCTGGTTTTGCTAGATGTGGAGAGAGGCAAAGAGCTACATGGGGCAATGAGCCCTCTTCTCCTCACCCCCAGCCAATGGTAATCTTACTAAGCAACCTCTCTGGCTTCTAAGGTTTCATTAAGCCTATCTTTGCATCCATGAGAGCTAGAAACTTGTCCGTTTAAATGAAAGCTGAAATTTTCAGGAAGCTAAAGTTTGCTCTGCCTTGGTCATGTTTTGTGAGCTGCCATGGAAATAATGCATATCCATGCACAGTGAGCCTGCTCAGTTTTTTCTCTCTGCCTTCCACCCCAAATTCCTCTTGACCATCAGCTGATCAGTCATCATATCTCCTTCTACCTTGGCAGGACGGTGTGTTCTAGCACATGCTACAGAGCTGAAACGAATACCGGCAAGGAACCCTGGGGATTGTACAGAGTGCACCAGTTTACCAAGGTGAGGATTGTATGAACCAAGGTTTGATGTTTATGTATTTATTACTATATAGCTCGCATTTTTTCTTCTTGCAAGGAACCCAAGGCGGCTTATGTGGTCCTCTGCCTCTCCAATCTTACTCGGTCACGAGTGATCGCCTACTACTGATAGCCTTATTCTCCATGAATTGTCTAATCCCCTTTTTAAAAATTTCCCACGTTGGTGGCCATCACTACATCTTATTTGTATTTGTTTATTTATTATATTTATATCCCACCTTTTTTCTTGCAAGGAACCCAAGGCAGCGTATGTGATCCTTCTCCTCCATTTTTATCTTCACAATAACCCTGTGTGGTAGGTTAGGCTGAGAGTGAGAGACTGGCCCAAAATCACCCAGTGAGCTTCATGACCAAGTGGGGACTAGAACCCAGATCTTCCAAGTCCAACACTCTAACCACTACGTCACACTGACTGGGTTCAGACAACACGATAACCCACACTCAAGGGTTGAGCATGGGTTGTCGTTGAACTGTGGGTGCTTGTTGAAACATGGGTTGTCGTGTTGTCTGAACCCAGCCGCGAATCCGCACCAAGAAACCATGGTTTGTTAACCACAAACAACCTACAGTTGACAACCCAACAACAAACCATGGGTTCTCTTCATGGGTTGCTTGAGGTTGAAGGGAAATTGATACCTTGCAAATGACAACTAGTATGTTGTATGATTTCATGCAAGTATAACCTCTGCTTATCTAGGTGTTATAGGGCTTAATTAGAATAAAACTTGCAAAGATATAAACTGAGCAAACATGTCTTTAGTTAAAATCACAGTTATACAAAAACATACAGCAATTGCCCCAATACAAATAAATGCTACAAATAGACCTTCAGAGTGAATTCTTGCTTGCAACTTTGGGGTTAACCAGTCCCAATGTTTTTCCAGTTCCACAATATGCTGGACACTCAGTAGTCTTCTGTAGATACATCATCATCATCATCATCATCAAATAGATTTATATACCACTCAAGGTCTTAGCACTGCAATAACAATACAAATATAGCAAATACCAGAGATACAAAAATGATTCCCCATCCGTTGCAATTCAACTATACCCAAATATCAGTTCAGTTAACCTTATACAAGGTGATAAGAACCCATGATCAGTTCCCCAGCATTTGACTTCCCAGCAGAACAAGCCGACTTGTTTCCTCCTAGCTCTCCCCTGAGTGAAGACTCCACCCTGCAGGGACTAAACCATCCAGTTCATAGGGTTTACACAAGCACAGCAAATACATGGCATCCGATACTATACTAGACATAACTTGAGGCTGTTTTCACTTCAAAAAAAGTTTCTATACCATAGGCCATGCTTAGGCAAATCTCAGAAGACACAGGTTGGCCTGTCAGGATTTCCCATTATGTAAACATAAGAAGGGCCATGCTAGATCAGACCAAGGTCCATCTAGTCCAGCATTCTGTTCACACAGTGGCTAACCAGCTGCTCTCACAGACCTGGTTTGCACGTAACGACAACCCAGAATACGGGTTGAGTATGGGTTGTCGTTGAATCATGGGTTGTTGTTACGTGTGAACTCTGTGCTATGGTTTAACTATGGGTTGTTAACCACGAACAATCCAGGAAGAGAACCCATGGTTTGTTGTTGGGTTGTGAACTCTGGGTTGTTGGTGGTTAACAACCCATAGTGCAGGTTTCATACATAATGACAACCCATGATTCAACAATAACCCGTAGTTAAACCATAGTGCAGAGTTCACATGTAACGGCAACCCACGAGTCAACGACAACCCGTACTCTGGATTGTCGTTACTTGCGAACCAGGTCATGGTGTTGGGGGGGGGGTAGGTTTTAGCACTGGCATAGGTTTCTGCTTCCCGTAACTAATGGGCACAGAATAAGAGATGCACACTTTATATGGGCCTCAGAATTAGCTTCTCTTGCTGCAGAATTTCGGTCACGTTGAAGCAGATGGGGTTTTTTTTACCCCATACCCCAGAGGGGGAGAAAGTAGGGTGGTGATCCTGTACAGCAGCTTTCCACAACTTGGTACCCTCTGGATGTGTTAGACTGCCACTCCCATCATTCCAGTGGGAATAATAGGCGTTGCAGTCCAGCACATCCGGAAGGCACCGGGTTGGGGTAGAGAGTGCTGTCTGTGAAGCATATGGAGTAGGGATTGGGCCTTTGGGTGGATCTAACTCTCTCTCCTCTTCCATCCCCCTGCCTCCATAACTAATGAGCCTCTCCTCATTAGCCAGGAGGGCCAGGATCTCTTCTCGATGATCATCCCAGTTTGCAGGACACGGAATAATGGGCTCAAGTGACGGGAACCCAGATTCCACCTAAACATCAGGAAACATTTCCTGACTGTCAGAGCAATAAGACAATGGAACCAACTATCTAGGGAGGTGGTGGGCTCTCCCACTCTGGAGGCATTCAAGGTGCGGCTGGACGGCCATCTGTCGGGGATGCTTTGACCTGGACTCCTGCACTGAGCAGGGGGTTGGACTCGATGGCCTGGTAGGCCCCTTCCAACTCTACGTTTTCTATGATTCTAAGATTCCTCTCTCTCTCTCTGTCTCTCTCTCTCTCTGTCTCAGGTGGAAATGTTTGGGGTTACTGCCAATGAGACCGGGTTGGAGAGTACAGCCTTGCTGGAGGAATTTCTGGCTCTTCAGAAGGAGATCTTCTCTGAGCTGGGGCTACACTACAAGTGAGGAGACGGGCATGGCTCGTGGTGGTTGCTGTGAGATCTGTGCTGGTGCTCGCCGCAGGGGCTGTGGGGATCATGTTGCCTTGGGGCAAGGGAAAGGCTGCTGGGCCAGCCAGTAAGTGCATTGCCCGCCCCCGCCCCCCCAGGTTCTAGTTCAACTCCACTTTGGAGGGTATATGTCTGTATATCTTAATTTAAAATATTTACATCCCACCTTTCTGCCAGACAAAAGGCCTCCAAGGCAACTTATAATAAAAGAAAATTAACACAAAACAAACATACTTGTTTCAAAGGGAGGGGGGGGGAAGAGCAGTATTGACTGGGAAAGTATTGCAACTGCTTAAAGGTTCTGCCGTGGCTAGGTGGGAAAATTCCGTCCCCCAGCACGATTTTGTCCCTGGGGCAGGAGCACTTCCTTTTGGGCAGATGGGCAGTCTGCAGCTCCTGGCTCTTCTGGCAGCAGTGGGGATTAAGTCCGTGGAATGTAGGAAGCCCCCGTTTACCAAGTCAGAATTCTCTGGCCCACCGAGCTCCGTATTCTCTACACTGACTGGCAGAGGACCCAAAGCTGGTGTCCTCCAGGTGTCTTGTCTCAGACTACAACTCCCATCATTCCCAGCATGGAGGGCACCAGGTTGGGGAAGGCTGCTCTTCGGTCTCAGGCAGGGGTCTTCCCCAACCCGTACCTGGAGAAGCCAGGAATCGAACCTGGGAACGTTTGCGTGCAAAACGTGTGCTCCACCATTGAGCTGCAGTCCCTTCCTCCCTGAGGGGATGATCATGTTAACCGTCTGATCCCCAGGCCTTAGATCAATGTTCTCCAACCTTGGGTCCCCAGATGTTTTTGGCCTACAACTCCCAGCATGCCCCAGCCAGCATAGCTGGCTGGGGCTTGCCGGGAGTTGTAGGCCAAAAGCATCTGGGGACCCAAGGTTGGAGAACACTGCCTTAGATGTTTGCTGCCGCTTCTGGCACTTAAAAGGCTGCAGCTGTGACTCCTTCACCCCAATTGGTCTTATTGCTCAGAAGCACCCAGACCTCTTTACTTCCATCATAGTCATCTCCCCTAAGTTGTTGCTGAAATGTTTCCTCTCCCTCCCTCCAACCAACCCCCCCCCCGCCAAGAAATCACTCCTCCAGTTCATGCTTGCCAATCTTTATCCCTTTCCCGCTGATGTACCGTATTTGGTGACTGATGCTTCATCTCGCACAGACCCGCCCGGGCCTCCATTAGCACTTGGGCTGGCTTACCCAGTGCAACAAAGAATTGCATTATAATCCCAAGATAAAACAACTTTTGGAAGAGGCCAAGGAAAATGCAGACAGACCCCTTAAACACAGAATAACGTCATGGATTTTTAATTTTTTATACAGCAACAGTTGCTTTGGAGAAAGGGGCGAAGAAGCATCCACAGCCAGACAATAAGCAAAGCCAAATTAGCCGCAGGGCTTCCAGCATGATTTAATGCATATTGGCGGGGGGGGGGGGGGCTCCGAGAAGCAAAACTGCTTGTAAGTGGAGCACATACAGGCCTGTGGCTTATGCTGGCGCAGCTCGTCTGAGCGTGGAAAGCTAAGCAGGGTCAGGCCTGGTTATTACCTCCTCTAGTTTCCTGCATTGAGCAGGGGGTTGGACTCGATGTCCTTGTCGGCTCCTTCCAACTCTTATGATCTATGAAATCTATGAAATTGCCCCCCTCCTCCCAGCGTCAACAATCCTCAGATAGCAACACCTGCAGAGGCGGAATGTATTAGTTCAGCATCCTGAACTGCCAACCAAGATGGCGGCAGGGCTTGGCCAGCTCCCAGGGCTGCATCCTTCAAGTCTGACCGATCTCTCTTTACGGGCAGGGTTCTGGATATGCCCACACAGGAATTGGGCCTCCCCGCCTACCGGAAATTCGACATTGAGGCCTGGATGCCCGGCCGGGGCAAGTACGGAGAGGTGAGTGGGATCCGTCTGCAGGGCTGAAACAGTGGCACGTTCCTTATACGAGCAGACCCGCTTGTGCAGCCCTGGAGCTGGAAGAACCCCTTGGGAGAGCCGAATGGTTCCTTTCAGTCTCATCTAGGGAAAAGCTGTACGTTAGGGTGTCCAGCGACGCTTGTGGGTTAGTTGACACCCATCAGGATCCTGGGGCTGCTTTCCTGGACCGTGAAGCGATGGTTGCCTGTCTTGAATAATTCCCAGCTCATTACCCTCCTTTGTGGGACTCCCCCCACATACTGAGATTTGGTGGGTGGCTACTCATGAGCGGGCCTTTTCTTTGGTGGCCCCCAAATTGTGGAATGTCCTACCTTGGGAGGTCTTCCTGGCGCCTGCTTTGTGAACTTTTCGGCGCCAGGCGAAGACCTTTTTTTTTTATTCTCCCAGGGCTCTCGAAAGAATTTTAAACTGCTGCTTGTTTTATTTTTGACGGTATGTTTGCTGTTGCATTTTGAAAATATCTTTTCCCATGTTTAAGCTGCTTGGATGTTGATCCCTTCTTTTAACTTTATTTGAAATGGTTGTTGCTGCTGCTTTAAAAAAAATATTTTAATGTGTTTTTATCCTTTATTTTATTGTATTTGCTTTTATTATGTGTGTCACCCTGAGAGCTTTGGTTATAGGGCAATGAATGAATGAAACTTCATGCCCAAGGAAACACCCCTTCTGTTTTCTGTGTGAAAGATGGCCAAGACAAGAGTCGAGGGGCAGCTCTGCACCCTGCCCCAGCTGCCTGCTGCTCCATGGTCTCCAAGTGCAGTGCTGGTAAAGGGGCGCACTGCCTTGTATGTGCCATTGGGGTGGGGATTCAGGTTCCTCCACGAGGGCCCAGATCTTGCCCCCTCTCAACTACATCCCAGATTGCCGCCTGTCGGCTTTAACCCACCCGGCATCGTAGGACCCGTGGAGAGTTGAGTAGCACCCCTTCATCTGCATAGCTGCACCCCGAGTGTTGTGCCTCCAGTAGGTCAGACAGAGACCAGCCGGGCCGGAGTGTGTTTGGGGTGGGGCCAGGCGAAGCTGCAGCCTGACCCAGCTGGGCATCCTTACCGATCAGCGCCTGCTCAAAAGGCAGGTCCCAAACGCACTCAGAGGCTGGAAGCAATGGTTTGCTAAGACAGCTACAGCCGGACGCTCCTGACATTCCCGACCTCAGACTTGTACCTTTGAACCTTGGAATGACCTTGACCGCGACTTTGCCTGATCCCGAACTGGTTTACGTTTGCTGTATTTTGGAGTGATGTATTTTGGCTTCGACCCTCGGACTGTGATAACGACCACGGCTTATCTTGGAGCTGGGCGGATTTACCACACCGAGGTCCATTTCTTGGTCACGCCAGAGTGTGGCTTTTCTATGCGTGATTCTTTTGAGTTTGCCCAAAGGGCTCTAACTTGACTCCTCTGCCTCGACAGCCACCTTTCATGCTTGCTTCCTCTCCTCCCCCCCCCCCCCCCCCCAGATTTCCAGCGCCTCCAACTGCACAGACTACCAGAGCCGGCGGCTGAATATCATGTACTACAACCAGGAAGGGCAGCTGACTTACACTCATACGGTAGGCCCGGTTTGGGCAGGCCCTGGGTCTGTGCCCTGGAAATAGGGGCGGGGCGGGGCGGGGGGGAAGGAAGGAGAGCCCCCCTGTTAATAATCTGTCCGTTTGCTACTTAACCCGGTGGCCTCCGACCTCTCACAGCGCGCTTTTGATTCCCTGGCAGGTCAACGGCACAGCCTGCGCCATCCCCCGGATGCTCATCGCCCTTTTAGAGTCCAACCAGTGCAAGGTTTGTTTTAAGCGTCACTAAATAGGGCTCTGAAGATGGGATGCTTTAAAAAAAAAAAAAAAATCCAGATCCTGCAGTGTGAAAAGAGTAGGGAAATTTGCATGCAAGTGCTTACGTTCCACAATTCTCCTAGCCATGGGAGGAGAGTCAAAAGGGCTAGCACAGGAACTGAAGCCCCTTTCCCCCTGAGCACTGCAATGCCACTTATTCATCCACTCCAGGACTGAACCAGATTCAGGGGGGCTAAGACCTGGAGTGCCCTGTAAACGTCAAGTGAAGCCCAGAGCCGTGCTGTGTCTGTCTTGTTTTCTGGTGCATACAGGCCAGAAAGAGAGATTGGGCCTGCGCAGTGTCCTAACCCTGCTCTGCCTTTGTTCCTTCCTTCCTTCTACCTTCAGGACGGCAGCATCCGAGTGCCCGAGGCCCTCCAGCCACTGATGGGCACAGAGATGATCGGCAAACCCAGCTATGCCCCGTTGAAATACATTGGCCCAAACCAGCCCAAAAAACGCTGAACCGGCAGATGCAGGGGTGCCCTGGAAAGTCCGAGATGGTGGAGCCGTTGAGAGGCCCAGACGAGGGAAGGACGCCCCCCCCCCCCTAGTTGCCAAGGGTGCATGGCTGCTGCTGGGTGTCGCTCACTGGGGGGGGGGGCTTGGAAGTTGGGTTTGAGTGCTGGGGTGAGGCCACCGTTACCCCTCACATGGGACCCTTGTAGTTGTGAAGGGCTCTCACTGTCTTCTCTGTGCATGTGGCAAGACACGGTTTTAAAATAGCAGGCCGCCTTTCCAAGATCATCTCTGTGGGCTCAGCGTTTCCGAGAGGGCTGTGTCTGGGTGTCTTGTGGAACCCCCTGATACGCGGCATACAATGGGGCCGGGCCGGCGGGAGCGGGACTGTTTTCTCCTCCCGCTACGCCTGAGATCTTGTGACACGATTAGTCGGAGTCTGCCTCCTCTCCTTCGTGACACCCTCTTCGTCTTGACCGCCTGCTCCACGAGGCCTTGCGAGGTTATACTTCTTAACTGGTCAGAACAGTTGATGGGACAGAGGGAGACGCTCGTTCGCACAATAAAGGTCACAAATGCAAAAGCGGATTTCTTTCTAGCATTAGGAGGTTTGCGTGCGGCTCTTCTCTGGGCGATGCAGGAGCAATCGGCGTCCTCCCAACAGCATCCAAGCCACGTGTGCCCCCCCCTTCCAACTTGCAACGGAACATTTCCCCGAAAGTTGCACCACACAAGTGCGGGATGTGCATATGCTCCATGTGTCGTCGTCGTCCCCCGTTTATGCTCTGCACCAAGAAAAGAAACCGCCAAATTATGAAAACTGGAATACACTTGCATACTGTAGGTGCTGCTAGTTATGGAGAGGGGTGATGGGAGTTGTAGTCCAGCACATCTGCAGGGTTGGGGAAGGCTGCCATAAGGGCTAGGAACTTGCTCTTCTCCCCTGCACTCTTTTTTTTTGTGTCTTTAATTCTCGGGAAGCTGAATTCAGCACCTGGTGTCAAATGCTGTGGCCTTCCTGTACTCCTGCAGAGTCGCAGCTTATGTGCAAGGCGCCCGCCCACCACCCACCCCGTGTTGCTGTTACCTTGGCAAAGGGAATATGCTGCTAGTGCAGGGGTGGGGACCCTGTGGGGTCTGCAGCTGTTGTGGATTACAGCTCCCATCAGCCCCAGCCCCCATTACCAATGGTTGAGGATGATGAGAGCTGTAATCCACAACAAGCTTGGAAACCCACACCTTCCTCTGCAGTAGTCCTTCCCGCCTAATGTCAGCTTAGGACGTGATCCTATGCCTGTTTGGGCAGGGGGGGAAAGTCCTACAACTCCCAGCATTCCCCACCCAACATAGCTGGCTGGGGAATGCTGGGAGTTGTAGGACTTTTTTCCCCTGCCAAAACTTGCATAGGATTGCATCCTTAATCATCGTTGACGCAAGGGCTTCCCAGTCCTTCCCCTGTCCAGGGTTCCAAGGCTGCTTTCCCCGGGACACCAGAGGGACGTCTTTGCCAAGGTTTTCCCCACTAAGGGTGCTTTCTTCCAACATGTCAAAACACCCAACTCTTTGGATACAAAGAGGATTGTGGGAGTTTGTGGCCCCTCCCAAGATGGGAGAGGACAATGTGGGTTATAAATTGGTATGGTGGGGGTGCCAACATTTTCTACCTCTAGTCACTAGAGTCTAGTGGTTACAGTGGCCACATTTCTGACCCTATTACCTCCTGTGCTTTTGACAGCACCTTGTACCATAGAAATGAATTGGAATCAGATTTGGAGGGGACCTTGGAGGTCATCTAGGCCAACCCCCTGCTTGATGCAGGAAGCCACTAGAGTGTCCCTGCTAGATGGCCATCCAACAAAGGAGAGCCCTGAGGCTGTCTGTTCCACTGCTGAACAGCTCGTATGGTTAGGATGTCTTTCCTAATGTTTAGCCGCCATTTGCTTCCCTGCAGTTTCCATCCATTGGTTCAAGCCCTGAACGCTGGAGCAACAGATTACAAATCTCTCCTTTCTGCATGACAGCTTTTCAGTTATCTGAAGGCCGCTATCCTGTCTCCCCTTAATCTCTCCTCCTGGCTAAACTTAGCCAGCTCTTTCAACCATTCCTCCTAGGACTTGGTTTCCGGACCCCGCTCCAGCCTGGCTGCTCTTCTCTGGATGCACTCAAACTTGTCAATGTCCTTCAAGTGTAACACCCAGTACTGTACAACGGCTCCAGTTGCTCCTGGCATGGAGGTATTTCCTGTTCCTCCAAGTCCTCTGTAATTCAGCCTTCGTGTTGGGCTACAACTCCCATCATCCCCAGCCAGCACAGCCGTGGGAGTTGTAGGCCAACATATCTGGAGATATGCCAAGTGGAGGAAGGCCAGTGTAATTTCCATGTGATAGGCTGCTATTAATGGAAGATCCCAGGCTCAAAGAGGTGACCCTCTTATTTGCTAATAATAGTTCAAAATAAAAAATAATATATAATTATCGACCCCTGCTTTGCATGGATAACCTCTTTGGTTCCGTTTCTTGGCATATTCAGTTACAAAGAGCTCAGCTTTCAGGGCCAGGCAAGAGCTACTGCCGGAACAAGACCGTGCTGGGCAAGAGAAAGACCAATGGTCTGTCTTGGTCTAAGGCAGGTTTGTATCACTTGAGATAGGTGGGGAACTAGTGTTGTTGGACTCCAACTCTCATCAGCCACAGCCAACATGGTTGACTGTCGGGGATTATGAGATTTGGAGCCCAATGAAATCTGGAAGGCCGTGGGTTCCCCCACCTTCAGCATAAGGCCTTTTACCTGTAAAAACAACAGGGATGGGGACTCGGACTCGAGGACCCGACTCGTGAGTCGGACTGAGTCCCCCCTCTGACTCGACTCGGACTCGAGTCCCAATATTTTTAATGGGACTCGAGACCAAGGACTCGTCAACATCCCTGGGCTGTTGACGAGTCTTCTGGCTGTGCCAGGAGCGCGATCACCGGTGAAGAGTGCATGGAGGCAAGGAGCGCCGCTGCTCGGCCACTATGGACAGCTACCAGGAGCGCAGCCCCAACGATGTGTTGAGATTTATTTTGATGTGTTGTTGTGGGGGGTTAGGGTTAGGGTCAGACATTTTGGGTTTGGCTGCCTCTGCCTGCCTGTTTGGGGTTTCCTGCCTCCTCTGCCTGCGTGGTCTCTTCTTAACCAGTTCCACAGTTTGAATTGTCCAAGACAAAGGCCCCTGCCTGCCTGCCTGCTTTGGGGTTCCCTGCCTCCTCTGCCTGCCTGGTTATTTTGGGTTTGTCTGCCTAGTCTGTTCTTGCCAAAATCAGTTGCAGAGTTTTGAAATAAAAAGGCACACTTGTGCCTAGAATTTATTTAAGCCACACATCTGAAGTAGCCTTATTTTGTTGGGGGGAAACCCCATTGTTTTTAATAGGGACTCGTGGAGTCAGTTTTGGGAGTGACTCAGGACTCGTGACTCGTGAGTCACCATTTTGGACCAAGGACTCGGACTCGAGACTCGGGTCCAAAGACTCGTGACTCGACTCGAGACTCAAGACCAAGGACTCTTCAACATCCCTGAAAAACAAGATGTCCCCATGGCATCTTAAAAGGATGGGCAAGCATCGGCCTGTTTGCACTGACGGCAGGCCAGGTTGTCAGGCTGTGTCTGGGCCGTACACCTCACGGTGGGGGCAGGTTTAGCCACCACTTCAAAGGGACACTGGGAAGTTAAAATGGCCACACTAAGCCAAGTTGTCTGGAGCTTGGCTGCCACCACTGCCAAATAAGCCCACACCTTTGGAACGCCTTTCCCAGGGAGATACGTAGGGACACATCACTGGTAAGAACAGAAGAGCCCTGCTGGATCAGACCAAGGAAGGATCCACCTAGTCCAGCATTCTGGTCACACAGTGGCCGACCAGCTGCCCACGGGAAACCCACAAGCAGGACACGAGTGCACTCAGTGCAACAGCCCTCTCCCACCCATGTCCCTCAGCGACTGGTATACATAGGCATACTACCTATGTACACACATTTTAAAAAAACAAACCCTGAAGGCACATTCCAGCCTGCATTTGGTGCTTAAAAATCGTTGTCAGCTGCTGCTGTGTGCGCGTGTGCGCGCGCTCAATTGTAGCGTATGTTCATGTTTGTCAGGGCCGGCCCTACCATTGGGCAGAGTGAAGCAGTCACCTCAGGCGGCAGATGCTGGGAGGTGGCAGCGAGGTGCTGGAGGTGAGAGCTGCTCTGGGCTCCCTACGTTAGCCTGCTGCCTTCAGGTGCTGTCCACCAATGTTGAAGACAGATTAATCGGCCAGGACCGTCAACTTTTGTACATGGAATGGGGGCAGGGGGCATCACCTTGTTCTTCACCTCAGGCAGTAAAATGTCTTGGGCCACCCCTGACATTTCTGTAATATTGTAAGCTGTCTTGTGAAGGCCGTGTTCCTTGAAAATCAGGTTAAACATCTTTTCATAGATAGATAGATAGGGCTTACAGCTAGCTGAGGAAGCTTACGGGAGGACACTCTCCTCAGGGCCTCCTTGAACCTGGGGCCAGCCAGATTTGACTTTTCCCCAACTCCCAGTATTCTGTGTGGGAGGTATTTTTGTATGGATGAATATTCAATTGTGAGGCCCCCACTGTCCACCCCTTCAGGTTGATCACCATCTGTTGTTTGTGAACAAGGAGGCCTCCGGGTAGCATCAGCTCTCCTAGACATGAGTCAACCTCTGCCAGGTGCACGAAGTGAAGTGATCTCCTGCCTGACACACCTGCCCAGCAGGTGTCTTTCCTTTGCACAGCAAGCCGGTTGCAAAGCAGAACGCCCCGTGCATGGCTCCTAAAAATACTCCTGATACGAAAGAGGCGGCAGAGCCAGCAGGCAAAAGAAAGGGCGCCCAGGGCGGCAGGTGGAGTCAGTCCTCCCTGGCGCACCATTGGAAGGCCGCTGCTATGTGAACGGCACTCTCTTTCTGGCATAGACTGAGCAAGTGAGGCAATACGTACAAAAAGAAAAAGTTGGGACCAGCTGCTGTCAAAAATGCTGGCAGTGAACCCCTTTGAGCTTCCACAAGACCCTTCTTCCAGCAGGAGTGTTCAAACTATCTATCTATCTATCTATCTATCTATCTATATAAAAGAAGAAGTCCTGACTGACTGACTCATCAACGCCCAGCTCAAACCGTTTAATCTAGGAACGTGAAATTTTGAAGGGACATTGTTTTTATGACGTAGACGCCCACTAAGGAAGGATTTTAGGAAATTCAGTCCCTAAGGGGGTGAAAAAAGGGGGCAAAATTGCCCCACTCTCATCTCCTATGGGCAAAACAACAGGGGAGCAGTTATGCAAATCAGCCTCACCTCATAATTGCTGTAGGAGCCAATAGGAGCAGTTATGCAAATAGCCCATATGACACTTAGAATGTTCGTATGAATTCCTGCAGGGGCCAATAGGGGTGGGTATGCAAATCTCCCCTAGGCCATTTAGAATGTTCTCTGAGGGGGTGAAAAGGGAGGGAAACTTTTTTAATGACTGACTGAATGAATGACTGCGCGGGGGGGGGCGCATATAGGCTCCATCACGTTTTGACGGATCTACCCCAAACTTGGCATGGTCACTCTTCATTACCTGCAGACTCTCAGGATTAACCTGATTTGCAAGCGAAGCCACGGGCAACAGCTAAGATATAATGTATTTATGGCATCATCAGTGGAGGGAGGCTTTATCAACCAGTAATCATAGTTCCCTGCTCTGAGGAGCTTACAATCTAAATTTGGAGGGTGGGGGAGCCAGCAGGAGGAACCGTAATGTGCAGATAATCTAGGCTAGCCTTTGCCAACTTGGTGCTCTCCAGATGTGTTGGATGGCAACGCCCAGCACCAGGACCGGTGCAAGGCAGTTTGGTGCCGTAGGCAAGATCAGATATTTAGCGCCCCCCCTCCCACTTGAGAGTGCTGTATTTTTTTTCAAGGCGTTTCTGGCGCCCCCTTTAGCCCTGCGCCCTAGGCAGCTGCCTAGTTGGCCTAATGGTAGCACCGGCCCTGCCCAGCACCCCCCAGCCAGCCATAAGAGCAGAGTTACTTGTGTGAGAGGAGGTGTTAGTTATAAGTCAGTCAGGTGGGCTTTGGGGAGGGTTTTGAGGGCACTGCTGCTGCATGTTTCCTGCTGTGTGCATTGTAAGCAGAACAAGTTTCTAGTCCTCAGTGTTGCTGAAGTGGGAGTAATTTTGACACTCGCCTTTGTCTCGACAATATCCTCCGGATTGAGGGGTCCTCTGAGATGAGGGAGTTTCTTGTGTTTCATCGGTGGGACTTTTTTTGATGCAGCCAAGGTTCTAGATCAGCTTTCCCCCAACCTGGTGCCCTCCTGGTGTTGGACTACAACTCATGGCTGGTTGGGGATGATGGGAGCTGTAGTCCAACACATCTGGATGGCACCAGGTTGAGAGAGAGAGAGAAACGAAAACCTGCAAAGAAATTATGTAACAAAGACACTCCAGTGGTATTTAGACACCCCCTACAGATGGATAAATACAAGGATATTTGCTCTGCTTTTTCTGAAGTTTATGCATAACTATTTTTTATGGATAATTGTATTACTACATACTTTTTGATGCTTATGGATATAGATTTCAAACATAGTTACTGTAAGTGACCCCATTTAAAATACTGTAAGAAAATTGTATTTTTTGTTGTTCTTTACCCCCCCTTCTTTTTTATGGTTTTGGTTTTGTTTTGGTGTAATTCACATTTAATTTTTTAAAATACTTTTTAAAAAACACACACTCCAGTTGGTTAGTTTAAAAAAAAAAAAAAAAAAAAAAGCCAGCCTGCATGGCGTTAAGCACTTTTTAAGTCCCACTGAATTCAAACACTTTCACATGCACGAGTTCAGCAGCTCTGCAACCCGATATGCTACCCAGTTTTACTCAGAAGTCCGTCTCTCCGAGTTTAATGGGCCCCTGTTCCCAGATTAAGTGGTCACTGAATGAACGCGAGCATTAGGCAGCGATTCGGTGGCGCACTTACTCAAGGGTAAGCCCCACTGAACCGAGGGCAGTTTAGTTCCAAGTAAACCTGCGTAGGGTCTGACTGACTGTCAGCCGTATATCCTTGCATCTTCTGTTTCATTTTGCATTATGTATTCCATGTTTCCATCAGTCAAGCTTTTTGTTGTTGTTGGTATTAATACTTAGTTCTTTGTCAGATGTTTCTTGGGGGCGATGTTAAGTGGAGGATTCTAGAAAACTGCAACCCTCGTCCTCCTCAGTGGCTTCCTTTTTAACTGTATTTTTTAGCCTCGCTCGCATAGGAAGCATTATTCTGACTTTCTTTTTTAATCCACCCCCCCCACCCCCAGCTAAAGATACTGCAGCAGGCAGGAGCACACAAAATGGTTTCGAGGCAATGATAAATCAAGTACAAATATTGCTCTGGCCACTGGGACGTTTTTTGGAGCCTCTCCAGTGCACAAAAAGGTAAGGATACAATCTCTTCCCCCCCCCCCCCCCGCAAGCCTTCTGTTGGGAGCAGGTGACATCACTTCCTTCCCAGCCTGCCTCCTATTTAAATCCCCCCCCCCGACTCTCTCAAATGCACCTCCGTTCAGTTTCACTCGCACACAAAGAAAATCCTTCACCCTTCAGCATCCAAGGACGTTCACCCCGGCTTTAGACCTCCTCCTCCTCCTCCTCCTCCCTCTGTTCTTCTATTCCTCCTTCCCATCTCCGGCTGCTTCCAACTCTTCAATACACCTCTCGTCTTTTCCCATTCTCCTCCTTTTCTCTTAAAAATAAAATAAAATAAAATAACCGGCAGAAGAACTGTTCTGCGCTCCCTTCAGGATCTCCGGCAATGTTTTCGGATGGAATCGCACTCCTGCTCCTCTGCCTCTGCCAAGGTAAGTCTGCAATGGATCAGAACTACTTGGGGAAAGTGGTGGCGGGGAGCGGCAGAAGCCTCTTTATAGGTTAGTAAGAAAAAGTAAAGGGAACATGATTGATTCTCTTACACGCCCAGCCGGCCCGACATCCAGCATCAGAAGAATCTCTTAAGAGAAGTCAATTTCCCCGACAGTTCGATCCTCCAAAGTTCCCACTTTTTCTTCTTCTTCTTCTTTTGCCGGCGGTGGTTTATCCTTCAGCACCCTCATCACAACAGCACCGCGCACGCCCCTCTCACACAAACCCTTCCTCCTCTTTGCCTTTCAATGCAGAAATTAACTTGCATTGTATGTTAATTGTATATTAACTTGCATTTTTTGTTGTATTTTAATTGTACATCGCCCAGGGTGGCCGGGTGACCGGCCAGATGGGCGATTGATAAATATAATAAATAAATAAATAAATAAACTTGGGGGGCTTGCTAATCTCTGTGTTCCTCCTCCTTGCTTTCGGGTATTGAATCTTCTGCAGCATCTTGTTCCCATGTTCAAGTCAGTTCAAGATTCTCTCTCTCTCCTGCCGTGTCCAGAGAAATCTCCTGCTTTCCTTGCACACTGCAGAACAGACGAGATGCGCTTGTCGGAATTGCTGGTGAGCCATTTGGGGGTCCAAAAAAAAATCCTTTTGAGAGCCGCAGCGTTGTTTGTTCCCGGTGGAAGAAACTCAGCATCTGCTGTAACATGTGAATGCTCCGGGCAAGTGGTTAGATACAGAGTAGCATATACTAGATCAGCCTCCCCAACTTGGCTGCTCCCTCCAGATGTGTTGGACTCTATAACACCCATCATCTCCAGCCACCAGGGATGATGGGAGTTGTAGTCTAACACCTCTGGAGGGCACCAGGTTGGGGAGGCTGTACTGCATGATTTCTTACCACCAGCAGGAACAGAAGGATAGGAAATCATTCCACGTTCACTTTTTTCACACACACTGTGAAATGTACGGCCATCTCGATCCCTTTGTTTTTAACTGCTCTCTTTATGAGATCCTGATGTTCTGTAATCTTTCCCCGTTAGGAATTTGATTCTTTCCCTCCTCCACACCCTCCTCATATTTTCTACCTTCTCTCCCCCCCCCCTTTCAAGTCTATCTCTTTGTTTCCTCCTATTTGATGGCTCCTTTTCAAATTTGTGCCTTTTAAATGCCATCTGGAATATGACAGTAACAAGCTGGTGTTTATATTAGTTTTCCCACTCAACCAGGAAAAAAACACACACGTTGTCATAAGCTCTCTTCCCCCCCCCCTCCTTGAGGGCAGAATCATGCCTGGAAAAATGATTAATCATCTTAATCATCTTAATCATTTAAATCTTGTAATTGTTTTTAATTCCGTTATTGTAACTGCTGCTGCTAGCTCTGCTGTTTGTTTTTAATCTGTGGTTTTAAATTTTATATTTTATATTGTATTTTATGATTTTAACTGTTGTAAACCGCCCAGAGAGCTTCGGCTATTGGGCGGTATAAAAATGTATTAAATAAATAATAAAATAAATACATAAATAAATAAAAAGGCAGCCCAAAGGAACGGTCTTGAGAACTTGGATTGAATCCCACTGTCCTCGAAGGATTTCAGGACCTTGGACAGCAATTCCTTGGGCCCGTCTAGTCCTTTTGCTCCAGTTAACAGAGGCCAGGATCCAAAGAGCAAACTGAGCCCAAAACTTACAATTATGCAGCGGGTTTTGTGTTTTTGTTTTGTTTGTTTAAAATCATTTCCCCCTTTGATCAGCTGATCTCTATGCCATATCGCAAGCTGCATTCAACCCCCCCCCCCACTTCCAGTTACTGAAACTGGTTGCATCCTGGCCAAAAAGCTCGATGGAGGGTGGGGCAGTGTGGTGCATTGGGTAGAGTTGTGTGTGTACCCATCTATCCTAGGGACCCAGCTCATCCATAAAGATTCTGGGGCATGGCGGGGGGACAGGACGGGACGGTCCAACAAGTCAGGATTTCCAAAGAAAGTGTTCCAGAAATAGATGGTAATCATCCACAGCTGGATACATTTTGTGTGTGTGTGTTTAGTCTTAGGAAAGATGTATAGGAAAAACACAAGATTGCTATTTTTTTAGTGTTATATTGTATTATGTTTGTATTTTTAATGGTGATATTTTTTTAAAAAATATTTGTTTATGTAAACTGCTTAGAGATGTTATTAAGTGGTTGACATTAACAACAACACAAATTAATAATAATAATAATAATAATAATAATAATAATAATAATAACAGGGCCGGATTAAGATAAGGGCTATTGGAGCGGCAGCTCCAGGCCCCTCCCCAAAAATAGGCCCACCAATAGGGACGCGCGGCACCAGGGGCGCTGCATTCAGCCGGACTTACTCCTCAGTACGTGCTCGTAGACTTGCTAGTAACAACTCGCTGCTGTCCGTGTTTATTTGGAAAGAAGTCTCCGTGGTTTCTTGGGGGGGGGGAGGCGTTTCTTCTTCACTTCTTCATTGTGTGATAGTGAGTGAGGATTGCAGCGTTCAAGTGCGCGTAAGCGTGCAGCCAGACCCCGTGCTCGTTTTGCTTCGCAGTAAGTCCTCCTATTACGGCCAACGTCTCCTCGGAAGCAAGTCGCAGTGAGACGGAGCGGAGGGTTCTTACTCGCAGGTGAGCGCACCCCGGCCTGCCGCCTCCGAGCCGCTCGCCGGCGGGGCTGCTCAATAATAATAATATCAAAGCACTTGCAATGTACAATGTACCATATCATTATACCGGGACTACTAAACAGAAAATACAACCCTTGTTTCTCTTTTGTCCAGGTACATTGATGGTGTAGGTGTTACATAAATAATAATACGCATTTTCTAAAGGGCTTTGTTGTTATTGTTCTGATAGCCCGCAGAGGCCAGGAGGGCCCTCCCACCAACTTTTGCCCTGTCATAATACCATTTTGAACCATACTTTTTTTTCTCTCCGGGGTGTTAGCAACTGCCGCTGCTGGAGACGGCTGGAGGGGGAGTTTCTCTGGAAGGTTTCCTTTGAGAGAACTGGATGTTGGGGGAATTTTCTCCCTGATTGGGCATATGTGGAGTTGAGAAGGAATCAACACACACACCCGTCTGATTTGCTTGGGACCCTGGGATCTCTCTCTGCCTTTCTTTGTGGCATAGGGCTCAGTTTGGGCTCAGTTTGGACTGCCCTCTGCCTAGGGGCAACAAATTGCGGTCTAGATTTGTGTTGTGCAAGCCAGTCTGTTCAACCTCAAGTTTCCCAGACTGAACAGATCCCCACTGTTCTCAAGATTTCCCTCAACACAATGTTTTACCAAGTTTCTTTGAAACTGGCTCCTTCCACCCACCCCTTTCTCTCATCCACCCCCGCCCTACAGCGCTGGGGAAATGCTACCTCTACGTGCAACCTGGTGGCACCCCAAAGTCAAGCTCTCTAATGAAATTCTCAGAATATTTAAAGCAGGGGTGTTTGAGCTTCAGGCCCGCAGGCCAAATCTGGCCAGGCTCCCTTCCCCTAACCCCACCCCCTTTACTCCAATTGTTTGGTGGCTTCCTAACTTTTCTGTGTGTATCCCGCCCCCATCATTCTAAAAGGTTGAAATGCCTCTCCTAAGGCTCATTTCCTAGCAGTAAGAGCTTTAAGCTGAAACATGCCGGAATGCGGCCCTCGAGAGCTGGAGTGCGGCTCCCAGGCTGAAAGAGGTTCCACACCTCTGGCTGAAAGCTTCATCTTCCCGACACCGTCAAGATGTGTTGGACTGCAACTCCCATCAGCCCCAGCCAGCACCACTGGGGATTATGGGAGTTGTAGTCCGAGCCATCTCGAAGGTGCCAGGCTTCCTGCCCCTGGTGCAGACAATACTGGCTAAATGGGGGCAATGGTCTGACTCAATCGAAGGCAGCTTTTTGTGCTCACAGGGCTGGGACAATGTCAAAGGGCACCCAGAAGAAGGAAGACGGAGCTTTCAACCAGAGGTGTGTAGAACCTCTTTCAGACTGGGGGCCGCATTCAAGCTCTCGAGGGCCACAGTCCAGTGGTGGGTGGGGCCAAAACATCAGCATGCCTACCCCTGGCCTACATGGACTGGCTGGCCGTGGCTCTTCTGGGCCTGCCCTGCTCCCTGGGATCCCTTGACTGGGAACTGGGGACTTCTAGCATCCAAAGCAGGTGCTCGGTGCCTGAGCCACGGCCGTTCCCTCCAGCTACTTCGATTTGTAGATTGAGGAGATCAGCAGTGTTCTCCAACCTTGGGTCTCCCCAGATGTTTTTGGCCTACAACTCCCAGCATGCCCCAGCCAGCGTAGCTGGCTGGGGCATGCTGGGAGTTGTAGGCCAAAAACATCTGGGGACCCAAGGTTAAAGTACACTGTGTTACAGTCAGGTGGGGGATTGTGTTTTAAAAACAGGGACATCTTCCTCCCCATCACTCACTCACTCTCTCTTTTTGCCCTGCTCTGTCCATCTTGGAAGGAGTGAAGCTGACAAGAGCAGGCACCCACGCGCCTGCCGAAGTGTTAAACACTCCATTTCTTTTTCCCCTGGGGTGTTTTCGTCTGGGACTCCTACCCCGGCCTTGCAGGTGTCTCGGACATCCGACTCTTACCCAGGAGGACTTGCGCCACCTTGAGAACTTTTAACTAGGCCAAAGAAAATGACTTTGTCCTTCCTCCTGGCCACGCAACTCCTTTTGAAAGGGCTGGGGCAGTGGACGAAAGGTCAGAGAGGCAGATAATGGGGATTCAGTCTTCCGTCCAGGTCCCAGGTAAAAAAAAAACCCTGTGTCGATCGGGAGGCCCCTTTTGGCAGAAGCAGAATTGCTCTATCTTGCTGTGGGGCTCGTGCCAAATCAAACAAAGCCGAAGGGGAGCCACCTTCCAGTAGCCCGGATCTGTCCCTCGAGGTGATCCAAAAGCTCTTCTGAGGCTGCAGCAGAGCTGTTAAAATCCCTGTCCCTTATTTTGTATTTTGCTACCAATCGTGTCGCCTTGCCGGAGAGGGTGTCATGAATAGAGGAGCTGCGCAGGACCAATGTCGTCGGCTTGCAGCTGCCTGTAGGGGGCAGTCTCGGTGGCGGAGCACCTGCTTCCCTGGCAGAAAGTTCCAGCGTCACCCCTGCACATCTCCAGTTAGGAAAAGATCGTAGGGCACAGGGCTGGGGGGGGGAGATGCCGAAGGGCTGCTGAGAGCTACTGATGGACCAATGAGCTGATTTGGGGTATCAGGTTCCTCCATTCCTGCCACCTCCTGCCATCCTGGGGTGCAAATTGGGGTGCTCCAAAGGCTCTTTTGGAGTGCAGAGCTGGTTGACTGCCCCGCATTTCTCATTCAGGCTGGGTCTGCAGCTGTGAACTGTGTAAGGCAGTGTTCTCCAACCTTGGGGGCATACTGGGAGTTGTAGGCCAAAAACATCTGGGGACCCAAGGTTGGAGAACACTGGTGTAAGGAAATAGGAACCAATCCCAGCCCCATCCAAAACAATGCTTAATGAGTTGCACTGGCTACCAGTTGCTTGCCGAGCCGAATTCAAGGTGTTGGTTTTGACCTTTAAAACCCTACACGGCTCCGGCCCAGCTTAATCTCAAGGAGCGCCTCCAGCAACATCAAGTAGGCCGCTCAACAAGGTCTGCCACGGACGGCCTTCTCCTTATCCCATCAGCCAGAGCAGCCAGGCTGGTGGGGACTAGGAAGAGGGCCTTCTCTGTGGCGGCCCCCACATTATGGAACTCCCTCCCTAGTGACCTTCGCCATGCCCCCTCCGTGTTGAGCTTCCGCCTTGCATTAAAAACATGGCTGTTCAGGTGGGAATATGGGGTGGGTTAGGTTTTTAATAAGAATGTTTTATATTGTTTTAATTATTATATTTTATTGTGTTGTGTTGCTGTATTTTGGTTGTACATCGCCCAGGGTGGCCGGGTGACCGGCCATATGGGCGATTGATAAATATAATAAATAAATAAACAAACAAACAAATAAATAAATAAATAAATAAAATAAAATAAAACAATGCATCGTCATGGCTGAGTTGAGGATCAGAATGTTATTTTGTAGGGAACTGGGAGAAAAGGCCGCTGCTCGTGTCTGCTGTAGCAGTCCTCCGCTGCACGACTGGCTGCCAACTCTCTCTCCTTGTTCCTTTTTTGTTGTTGTGCTGCATCCAGCATTATGTAATCGTCTTATGCAAGATGAAGGATCAGCTCACCTGCACAACTTTGCACTAGTCTGTCTTCCTAAGCCATTAAACTGTCTCTGCCTCTCCATCCCATAATCATCCATCTTCTTGGGTTCAGACCCCCCCCCCCTGCGCGTTAATCCTCAACCTGCACAGCGGGACCGATTTGTACTTGGCTGAGGTTTACTTTACAGGCTAACAGTGTTTCCGTGAAATCCATTTGTGTGGGGGGTAGTGGCGAGGCACACTTTTAAACTAGCTCACAAAACTGGCTAGAGCAGCCTTCCCCAACCCTGTGCCCTCCAGAGGTGCTGGCTAGGGGTGATGGGAGTTGTAGTCTGACACCTCTGGAGGGTGCTCGATTGGGACAGGCTGAGCGAGAAGCATGCCTTTCTTTAAAAGGATGAAGATTCAGAGAAGCGGTCCAGAATATTTCCAGCGGGTACTAGCTTCCCTCTGCCAGCTTTGACCCTGGAACATTTTCTTCCTTTCCATTCCAACATGCCACTTAAGGCAGCCTTGAATCCCCTCTTTAGACCAGGGGTGGGGAACCCGCAGCCCTCCAGATGTTGTTCAACTACAGCCTCCGTCATCCCTGGCCAGGTTGTGGAAGGCTGGGCTGCTGGGGCATTGGTTTCCAGTAAAGTGGGGCATTCCCACCCAACACACACCCAAACTGAAGCTAAGCTTCACCCACAAAATGCTAACGTTTTCCTGTGTTTAATGGCAACCCAAAATGCAGGAGGGAAAACCATTTCTATGATTCTATTTCTTGATATGGAGATGAATTAATGGGAAAAGTTTTACCTGCTACATTTTGGCCGCTGTTAAAAGGCACAAGAGTAAGGGCCCAAAACAAAAGAAAAGAATCCCCAAAGATGCCAATCTTCTAATGACACAAGTCATGTCAAAGACACATTCCTTCCTGATCAATAAGGAGCCCCCAACTTTGCAGATCTATAAATGCTTTTCCCAGTCCTTGGCAACTACAGAACAGCATGAGAGTCTTTCTTTGCAAAGCAATTAGGAACATGGTGTACCAGGATTAACAATGCTCTCTGCCTTCTGGGCACAATACATGTCCTTTTCAAGACTCTCTGAACAGCTGTCCCCCCATGCAATTTTAATTTTAATAGGCCAGCTCCGGTAGGATTAAGGGTGGTGGTGGGGAAACACGCAACATCACCTGGACAGGTAGTATATTGTAAGCCTCTCTGTGTCATTGTCTCGCTCGCTCAGTGCGTGAGAGAGTACAAAGGCCCATCTTCATTCAAAATGGATGGAGTTACTTTTCAGAAGCCCAGCCTCCTCGGGTGGTTTTGCTTTTACTTTCCCGGTCAGATTGTATGCTCCTGGGGGCAGAGATCTACCTGCCTTTATGCGCACATTGTTCTGTAAAATACGATGTACAGTTATGGTACTATGTATACGATGTACATTATGCCTACTATGTAGGCATAATAAGTCTGAAGAGGAGCTAATCGGAGAGCTCAAGAGCTGTTGGGTCTCCTTAGCAAAGAACCAGAGGGATGTTTACATAACAGCTCAGGGGACTAGATGCATGCAAAGCAGGAGAGGACAGTTGTACAGAAGGGAGAATTTTCACAAGTGCAGCTTGGCATGCGGAATGGGGGAGAAGCTACCGCTGCTGAAATTGCCTCCTGTACACCTCAATGGAGCAAGAGCCCGATCCTCCTTTGTATCTGGTCACCTAACTTGATTTGCAGAGGTCTGGGTTCAAGACTCCCATCTCTTATACGTGTGTGGCTGTGAGCAAGTCGGTGTCTGTCTCCTCCTCCTTTCACAGATGGGAAACGGAGGCAAATAGTGACCTACCCCACAGGGCGGTTGCGAGTGCAAGCTAACTGATCTTTGCGCTACAGAGATCTAGTTACATGTGAATATTTGACAGAATCAAAACGAGATCCTCTCTCCTTTTTCAGCTCTTGCGCTGCCGTTGGCCACTCAGCTGTCTGAGGAAGATGAAAAGGTAAGACTGGGGGAAATTATTATTATCATTATTTACAGTATTTATACACTGCTCCATATCTAAGTAGATTCCGGAGCGGTGAACGGTAAAAAGACAAAAACAGATAAAAGAAACAAACAATACATTGAAAACAAAGTAACAATTACAGTGGTGGTTGGAGAGCAGAGAAGGCTTCCCAGAATGAGGTCTTCAGCAGGCGCCAAAAGCAGCACAATGTCGGAGCCTGCCTGACCTCCAGAGGCAGGGAGTTCTATAGAAAGGGGGCCACCACACTGAAGGCCCTTCTCCTGGTGGACTCCAATCAGGCCAAAGGTCCACGAGGAACCACCAGGAGCATGCCATCTGATGACCTCAGCGACCGGGCAGGTTGGTATGGGGGGAGGCGCTCTCTCAGGTAACCTGGTCCCAAATTGTTTCGGACTTTGTACACAAGTACCAGAACCTTAAACTTGACCCTGGTAGCGAATAGGTAGCCAGTTCAGCAAAGGAGTTGCATGCTGGAAAGGGGCAGCTCCCTGACACAACAGCCGAGCTGCTGCATCCTGCACTAGCTCCAGCTTCCAGAGCAGCGTTAAGGGCAGCCCCACGTAGAGCGCATTGCAGTAATCCAGTCTTGAGGTTACTAGCACCTGTACCCCTGTGGCCAAGCTATCCCTGTCCAGAAGAGGCCGTAGCTGGCGCACCAATCGAAGATGGGAAGAGAGATCTGTGTGAAGTTGGTGTGTCACGTATCATAATTAGACAGAAATGGACAAGGAAGCTAAACTGGAATATCTAAGGAAGGAATACCATGTTATGATGATTGAGCGCAGCCATCCTCAACTTGATAGACTCCAGATGTGCTGGACTCCAAAATTCTCCGTGCTGTACAAGAGTCCTCTCTCCTGCTTTGCATCTGGTCCCCTGAGCTAGCTGCGGGATGATGGGAGTTGTAGTCCAACACATCTAGAGGGCACCAGCTTGCGTAAGGGATGATCTAGTAGGTTAGAGAAGGGGTGATTAGGAGTTGGGAATGGATTATACCCCAGCTCTAAAGCAACACATACCTGCTGTGTTGCTTTAGAGCAGTGTTCTCCAACCTTGGGTCCCCAGATGTTTTTGGCCTACAACTCCCAGCATGCCCCAGCCAGCATAGCTGTGAGTTGTAGGCCAAAAACATCTGGGGACCCAAGGTTGGAGAACACTAATCTAGATGAACTGATGGTCTGACTTGGGTGCTTCTTATGTTCCTCTGAAACTTTTTGCTGGGGCGGAATCATCCCACCAGTGTTTGGTTTGGATTTGAATGGGTCTCAGCAATACCGGGAGCGTGCGGCGTGCCCGTGCGGCGTTGGTTGTAAGCAACTGGACGCCCTGTGAGGCAGTTTCTCACGACTGGGTCCCAGTGTTGTTGGCCTAACTGCCCGCAGGAGCTGCTGGGCATGCTGGGAGTTGTAGCCAAAAACATCGGGGACCCAGGCGGAGAAACTGCTTTAGAGCTTGGGGACTCTTGCATGCCTGTGAAGAGAAAGGTAACATCTACGTATGCAGATGGGCAGTGGAACAACTCCACGTCTCAGTCTCTCAGGGAGGGCAATGAGGTAGAGGAAAGTACGGCTGTGTGTGTGATGCAAAAGAGGGTTTTGGGAGGAAACCAAGCCTGCCACCTCTTTCTGGCAGGGCTGCTGGGACAGGCAGGAATTCAACAGGCAAAGCTTTCCCCACGGATCATGTGCCCCTCTATGCTTCGATTGTTGAACTGCTGTCTGCCACAGAGCATTTCAGCACACAAAAGCCTTAGATAGAAAGGTGCCTGCTTTAGGAGAGAGGTGTAGTCCTCCATTCTGTTTCCAGATTTAGGGGAGGGGAGAGGGAGGGAGAGAGGGGGAGAGGGAGGGAGGGAGGGAGGGAGGGAGAGACTGAAGCCAGCATCTAAAACAATCTCTGGATCTGACAAGCACCCCCACCCCCCACATCTCTCCTGTTTTTTCTGGCCAGGTTACTAAGTGCATCACCGAAATCCTAGCGGACACCCTCTCAAAACCCAGTCCAATCCCAGCGACCAGTGAATGCATGAAGATCCTTAGGGAGGGTAAGTGGTGATGATTCACATGGCAAATCTGCTTTGGGAAGCTGTGTGGAATGCTGCATAGGGGTATCACCGAACACCACAACAGGTTCAAATGAGCTTGGATTTCTATGAAACCTGACTTGTGGATTCCACTGCAGAGCGAACCAGCTTTTTCTGCGTTGTGCAGATTCCACAGATTTGCGGAACCATTTTTTAAAAAAAACAAACTTGGGGGGATTTACAGCAAATGCGCACTTCCGCGAATGCACGTCAACGCAAATGTGCATTAACGCTAATGCATGCTTGCGCAAGTGGAATGAAATTCTCATATATCCGTTTAAAAAACACACACACAACCCAATTCCATCAATGAGCAGACGATGGAACGAGAGACACCTGACAATCCACACATCAGAACAGATTTAACTGAATCCGCATGTCCCTCGGAATGGCCCAAATTCTCTGCGCAGCAGCCTGCCTCGGACTGCGCAGCCAGTCTGCAGAGCTGCTCTTGTTTGCACGACAACTGCCACAGGAGCAGCAGGAGACTCCGAGTGCCCGGTTCTAGTCCGGAGCAATTGGAGAATAGTCCTTCAAAAGCCCCAAGAGAGGATGCAGCTGCTGCCCCTCCTGGGTCTAATTCAGCCGCCTCCTCTCCCACCTGCTGTGGAAATCAAGAAGGAGAGGGGGGGGGCGCATTGCAGCAACTGGAGGTGTGCAGAGAGCAGATGGGACGGCAGCACACACACACACAGATGTTTTGGCATACAACTCTCATCAGCTCTAGTCAGCATAGCCAATGGTGAAGGATGACGGGAGTTATAGGCCAAAACATCTGGAAGACCACCCCTGGATTATACCTTCAAAAGAACGGCTTAGAGATATTTTTAAATATGTTCAGCAATCTATAAATCTATTAAATAAATAAATGGTTAATTGGAACCTAAGAAGAGCCCTGCTTGATCAGACCTTTGTGGTCCAGCATTCTGTTCCCATGGCGGCCCACAAGCAAGACACGAGGGCTTCCTCTCACCATCGATAGCCTTCTCCTCCATGATTTTGTCTAATCTCCTTTTAAAGCCATCTAAGTTGGTGGCCGTCATCACTTCCTCTTGTGGCAGCGAACTCCAGAGTTTCAACTCTGCAGCTGTGTGAAGAAGTCCTTCCTTTTGTCAGTCTCGAATCTCCCACCGTTCAGCTTTCTTTGATCACCCTGGGTTGCAGTATTCATGAGAGGGTTTTATGCAGAAGCCTGAGGGCCAAATAGCAGAGATGATGTAGACATAGTAGTGGATTTCCTATATCGGCAGGGGGTGTGGACTTCACTACCTTTGAGGTCCCTTCCAACTCTGTGATTATGAGAGAATGTTTTGAAGGGATCATGGGGAGGCGGCGGCAGGCAGAGTGCCACAGCCCCTTAAGGCACAATCCTATGCATGTTTAGACAGAAAAACGTCCTACAACTCCCAGCATGCCCCAGCCAGCATGGCTGGCTGGGGCATGCTGGGAGTTGTAGGACGTTATTCTGTCTAAACATGCATAGGATTGCGCCCTTCATAGCTCAGCAACCGCTGCTGCTGCTTACAGTTTGAGGCCTAGTAGTAGTGTACTACTACCTGAGCCTCTGTTGCCTAGCAATTGCCACTAGAGAGATGTACCACCATCTCCGTTGCCTGACAGCTACCACCAGAGGATAGAGCGCCACAGGCTGCTGCGGCTTATCTGTGTCACTTCCACAAGATGTAGTGATGGTGGCCACCAATTTGGACAGCTTTAAAAGTGGACTGGAAAGATTCATGGAAGAGAAGGCCATCAATGGCTATTAGTCCCAATTGGCTATAATATGCTTCCTCCAGTATCTGAGGCAGTGTGCCTACATACACCAGTTGCCCCGGAACATGGCTGGGAGGGTGCTGTTGCACTCATGTCCTGCTCGTGGGGCCCCGTGGGCAGCTGGTTGGCCAGCTGTGTGAACAGAATGCTGGACTAGATGGACCCTGGGTCTGATCCAGCGGGGCTCTTATGTTCTTAGGTTTTGTAGCTTAACAGCCACTACCACAGGGAGGCAAAGCTCCACACCACACACTCTTTGCGCATGGCAGGAAGAAGAGACAGGACCGTTCTGTATTTTCTAGCAACCATCACCAGAGGGAGCCAGAGTCTATGCTGCTGTTGTTGTCTAGCAAGCACCACCAGAGCACTGCATGTCCTCCTGACAGTGTGGCCACCATCAGAAGGGGGCACAATGCTGCCGCCTCTGTGCTATCTGGCAACTGACATTAGCAGACCAATGTGCCCTCACAGCCTCTGGGCAGGGAGAAAAGGGAGGCAATTCCGGTTTGTGTGATACTTGCCACAGGGACGCGAACACTTTATAGGGCCTGTTGACATGACCAGCCCTTAATTGTGCCACCTGGAAATCGCCATATAGGCTCTATACTTGCCCTTGAAAGGTATACCTTGAACATGGCTTCCCTGGCTGGATTCGATCCGGATTTAGTCCTACTTGGAGTAGCCCCACTGGAATCAATGGGACTTGAGTTAGTTTAGCCATGACGAAACTAAGTCCCATTGATTTCAATGGGTCTACCCTAAGTATGACTAAACCTGGATCCAACCCCTTGTCTTCAAAACCCATGTGCCCTGGGTCACGTGTGGCCCTTTTGCGTACATGCATTCATTATACCGTGAGTACCTGTGGGATGTTAACACTGTGTCTGTTTCAGATGAGAGAGTCCTGGCTATGCTTCATCACCAGCATCTTCTGACGGAGCTGGAGGAACTTGCACATCAAGGTAAACGGGCTGACCTGCTTCAGCCATCTTCCTTGCAGTGGTGGAAATGTCTTTTGAGTCTAGAAACCAGCTCTTTCCTAGGGTTTAGGGCCCGCTCCTACTTAGGCGTCTTGCTGGGTGTGGCCCTTGGCAGCTGCCGCTGGCATCCTTACGTTCCAGAAATATTATGAGCTGGATTTTCCAGTTCCAGCACATGATAGGTTAAAAAAAAGAGAACAACCCACTGCCACAAACACATGGCAACTGCCATGTTTTCATAGTACTAGCAGCCTTCCCCCCCCCCCCCGCCCCAACTAATGCACCATACACTGGAATTGGAGCTTTGGGCACATTGCATTTTGGGAAAATAAAGACAGCCACTGCAGCCATGGCTGCCAAGGGGCCAGGAGTGGGGCACTCAGGCAGCAGTGCCCCCTGTCACAGGCATCGCCAACCGTGTGGGCCCCAGCATACTTGGTGTTGACAGACCAGCCTGGGATCATGTAGTGAAAAAGGCCCGCATACGGGGGGGGGGGGGGGAGGGGGGGAATTATACCAAAGCATTTGGGGGAAATGTCTGCGAGGAGGCGCAAAAAGGGGCAGGTGTTCTCAGAGGTAGAATATTTCTCTCCCCGCCACCCCAAAAAATGCTCTGCCAACCTATCCTTTGCTGCCTTCTGTCAATTTCTCCCATCCACTCCCCAGAAAATGCGAAGCATCGTCTGGGACACTGAAGGGAGCCATGCTGCTTGGGAAGAAGGAGAAGCCGAGGAGCAGGAAGAAGTGAAGAAGAGGGACGACATGCCCACCCAGCAGAAGGAAGCGGCCTCTGAGGAGATGTGGGAGCAAACTGGGGAAAGGAAGGGAGAGGAGCAGAAGCTCAGGGAGTATGAGAAGACAGAGAAGACTGAAGAGAAGGTGAAGGAAGAGAAGGTCTCCCGAGAAGAGGATGACCAGTGAGGCTTTGGAGAAGCAGGCCAAGGAAGTGATGGAGGAGAAGGATGAGGATGAGGAGGAAGTGAGGAAGAAGAAGAGGAGCTCCTCAGAAACATGGTCTTCTAAAGAATATTTCGGCCACATCAAAAAGAGAGGTTCCAGGCAGCCAAAGATCAGAGAGGTGATGCTTCATGGGGATCAAGATAGAAGGAAGAGGAATGGATTGGTCAAGAGGCACTTTAGACCGGAGGAGGAAGAGGAAGATGACCGCTCTGCAGAGCATCATCACCGAGGAGACAATGAAGGCCACCGCCACCATGAGGACTGGGAGGAAGAGGAGGAGGAGGAAGAGAATAAGAAGAAGAGGTCTGATCTGTCCAAGCGAGTAGCTGAGAAGGCCAGTGATGAGGAGACAGCTCAGTTTGAAGAGGAAGAGAAAGGGATAAAGATTGCCAACTCCCAGGGCCACCTCCACGGAGGCTGGAAGCCATGGCAGGAAGAGGAGGCAGAGGAGAAAGAAGGTGAGATGAGGCATGGACACCGCCATAAGCCATCTGGGTTGGACCTCAGGAAGGGACATCAGAAGGATGCGGTCTATCTGAAGGGCAGACATCATGGCCATGAAGAGGATGAAGATGAGAGGGAGGCCAGCCAGAATGAGGTCAGTGCTCCCACTGTTATCATTTTGCTCGCCCTGCCAGGTGCTTCAGTTAAGACGAGTTCTGCTTTGAGAAGGTTCCTGCAGCTCTCGAAGGCCAAGCGGAGGGCCAAACTCAACATGAGGAGACCTCCGGGAAGCAGGGTGTGTGATGCCAGGCAGGAAGTTCTAGAATCCCGATACAGCAGGCTTTCTTGATTTCCCACAATACACACCGCCCCGAAGCTCTTTCATATTCCCAACACCTGAAGAGCTGAGATCCATGGAGCCACCAAGGGAGGGCCCCCTGCTCCGAAATCAACATCTTACATAGGAACGTAGGAAGCGGCCTTGTACTGAGTCAGACCCTGGGTCCATCCAGCCCCGAATTGTCAACAGTACACTGAGTGGCAGCAACGGCTCTCCAGGGTTTCGGGCAGGAGTATTTCCCAACCCTACCTGGAGATGCTGCCGGGGGATCGAACCTGGACCTTCTGCGTACAAAGCAGGGGCTCTACCACTGAGCCACGGCGATCCACCTCCTTCTCGTTCCTCTCCTACTGGAGGTTGGACATCATCATGGCTAAAGTCTGCTAAACAATCTTTATTTAGATATGGCTGCTCTAAACAGTCTAGCAAGCACCACCAGAGCACTGCATGTCCTCCTGACAGTGTGGCCACCATCAGAAGGGGGCACAATGCTGCCGCCTCTGTGCTATCTGAGAGATAAAACCCTCTCATGAATAGATTCATAGATCATAGAGTTGGAAGGGGCCTCCAAGGCCATCGAGTCCAACCCCCTGCTCAATGCAGGAAACTAGAGATGGGGTCTCCCATCCAAGTAACAACCAGGCCTGACCCTGCTTAGCTTTCCACGCTCAGACAAGCTGAGCCAGCGTGAGCCACAGGCCTGTATTATATTGCCCACAAACCAGTCTTTAAGGTTTATCAGCCAAGATGTTCTTCTTCCTACACTTCTTTTCCCATTTATTTTCCCTTGTGTAATCAGCTGCAAAAGCTATATTTTTTTCATTTCTCATTATATGACCGAAATATTCATTAAGTTTTCTGCATGGTATGTGTTTTATAATTTCTTGATCTTTATACATTCTCTTTAATACTTCCTACGTGGATCACCCTCTCGGTCCATGAAATTCGTAACATCCCGCGATAAATCCACATTTCAAATGCTTCTATCCTTTTTTTTTTTTTTTTTATGGTAGTCTAGTGTTTAAAAAAAAAAGAAAAATTGCCAGCCCAACTTGATCCTCTCTTGTTCTAGGAGGAGCTGGAGAAGTTGGAAGAGATCGAGCGGGAGCTGAAGAAGGCTGCTGAGAAGCTAGAGGAACTGAAGAGGGGGTAATCCCTTCCGCTCTGTTGGGAACTGGGTAGGGACAGGCGGCCTCTTGCATAACCCACTTTCCACCCAGTCCACCTCCTTACACTCACTCACACACACACACACACACACACACACACACACACACTCTCTATATATACTCTCTTTCTCTCTCCAGCTTGGCTTTGGACTGTTAACGGAGCTTTCCCTTGCTTTTAAAAAAATAAATTCTCCACCCGACCAACACCTTGCCTTAAGCAATAGCACTCCCACTTGCTTCCTGTGCAAAGTGTCACCTGGCCACAGGGACCGTCCCATGGGAAGGCTCTGTTCCCATACCTGCACACCGCCCTTGGCAACCGTTCTTCACCGCCCCGAGTGCCACCCACAGCATAGGTCTGGTGGTCACATCCTAAGTGCTCTGCGCCGGGGCAGGCATCCTGGGGCCCTCCAGATGGTTTCGACTACCAATCCCATAATGGCTGCCCATTGGCCATGCTGGCTGGGGCCAATGGGAGACACAGTCCAAAAGCATCTGAAGGGCACGGAGTTGCCTGCCTTACCCTGCTCTCTGCAGTAGTCTTGCTGTATACGCACACCCCCGGGGGCCTTTAGCCGAGGATGAGTAACATTATAGCACTGCCCTCCCAGGCTCCCACAGAAGCAGGGGTGGGCAACTTGAGGCCCTCCAGAGGTTTAGGCCCACAACCCATCTTCCCTCACCATTGACTATGCTGGCTGGGGCTGATGGGAGTTGTAGGCCAAAACATCTGGAAGGCCACAAGTTGCCCACCCCTGCTCAAGAGCATACCCCGTTGCTGCTGGAAAAACAGGGAGGAGATCCCACCTTGCCAAATACAGGAGCCGGAAGTGCCCATCTGAGAGGAGGAGGTCTGTTGCATCTCTGCACGAGTTACTGCTCCGACCTTGCCCCCTCCAAATCGGCCTTTGCTGGAGGCCAGTCGTTCTGCCGCTACTCTGCATTGGATCATTCCAATCCCTCTCAATGCAGCAGAATTATCCGCCTTCGGCGGCGGCGGCTGCCTGTCGTGTCCGTGCATCGGTCACGCATTCTTGGGGCATTCTTCCTCTTGCAGCGCTCTGAACGCCAGACGTTTTGTGCGCGAGAATGGCGTGCGCCTCCAGTCTCGATTCATAAATTCCGGAGCGCTTCTGCTGTCGGGAGGTTTGGGAAATGGCATAGTTGGCTCCTAATCCTGGACCTTTGTGGAAACGCTGCCACTGGAAGGCAGCCTTAAGACGACGCACACCCCACCGGCCTGTAGGCAACAATTTAAGCTCCATGATGAAAGCAGGGTCCTTTTTAAAAATAAGTTCTCCCTCTCAAATAATGTCTTGGCTGTTTATTTGTTACTGCGTTTTGCCAAGTGTCTGGCACAAGCTAGTGCTGCACTAGTAACCGTCCCTCCCCACTTCTCCTGGGTACCCCTAATCTATCTCCCACCCACCCACCCACCCTCCCTCCCGGCCCCTTCCAACTCTACCACTGTGACTGTTCAGATTGAACGTTTTCCCCTTCCTGCCACTGGCCCCTTTGGGTATCGGTGCAAAGGTGAAACAGTTTCCTGGAGGCTACCCATGCAGCGTCGGGGGAGTTTGGCTTGTTTCTTTATCTGTGTGGGTGTTGTCGGGTTTGGTTCTCTACGACAGGGGCGGGATTTGCTTTAATCACTGTAGAGTCAACTTAATAAAGTGAAGTCCAAAAGAATTGATGTGAACATTGGGCTCTCCTTGCATGGATGTGCACTGGTTTCTGATGTTTCGAAAGGCTTCCTTTTTAAAGCGCCTTCTCACTCTCCTACACGCGGCTTCGATGTGTTTTAGGAACTCCTCGTTTGAAAGTGGATTCAGCAATATGAGCCAGAGTGTTTAATTACAGAGGGGTTGAGAGAAAGTATGGTTGCCACCTTCTTCTGGCAGTGCTCCTGTGCCTTTAACAGTTGACAGACGGAAATTCAACAGGGGCGACTCTACATCTCAGAGACGGAGGAGACTAGTGCTGTGAAGCATGGATATGGGTTATAATTAGAGGGCTTGGCAGGTTGCCACCTCTTTTTGGCAGGTCTGCTGGGGCAGGCAGAAATTCAGCATCCCTGCAGCTGTCTGTTGCAGAGCTGTTTACAGGTACAGGAACCCTATGCGGGGTGTGTGTCCCCCCCAGTTCAGTTGGCAGAAATGAATCTATGCAATCCCTGAGAGGGGTTGCCAGGCTGTGCATCTCTGATTATCCTGCTGGAGGGCAGAAAGGGGTATGAAGTGGCATTGGCTACACAATTTAGCTTCTCCCCACTCCCCTTTTTTCTTAAATGCAAGTTTCTAGCCCTCATTGTTACAAAGATATGCTATAACGCATATGGACAATGCCTGCCAAATTTTCAGAAGCCAAGAGAGGTGTCTGAATAAGATTGCCAGTAGTCTACAGGTGAGGCTTCAATCCCGCAGCAAAACCAGAATAAGTCACAGCAAGTAGTAAACATGCCCAGCACTGCGCAAAATGAGAGAAACTAGCCCAATGTGCTCGACTGGTACAACTTATTCAGAGTGGCAGAACTGAGATTGCCTGGCTGCAGAATGAATGTTTGGTTTAGTGCCGAGGTCACGGCCCAGCCTGTAACACAGGATTATCACAGGAGTGCAGGATCTCAGCCTTTGTGGGAAGCAGGGCAGGGTTCGCTGGGGCTGTACGATCCCAAAGGCAGGCTTGAAAAATACGCGCGTGCCTCCTGCTCACATCTCAGGAAAGTGGCGGAGTGCAATGGACTGGGATTTGGCCTGCATGGCTGCTTACCTCTCTTGTGCCCAGCAGCGGCAGAAAGCACCCACTGGCACATTATACAAAGCATAAAGCCTTCAGCACCTGGGTTACTGCCCTGCGGTAGAACTATTGTTCCATACAGGTGTTTCCACGATGTGTCTTTTACAAGGGATACCAGGACCTTCTTTTTAAAAAAACAACTACAGTCCGTAAATCAGGTAAGACCTTGTTTAGATTACACAGAATGCACCCTTTGATTTCTACTGGCTCTCTTCCCCTTCCTCCATAACTTCTGAAAGGGCTGCTCTGAAGAGGCCAGCCTGAGGTTTGCGAGGGAAGGTGCTCCGCCAGCAACATGCATCTGCTCACAGCCCCCACCACCACCTGTACCTGCAGAATACAGGTGTTTGCAAACATAAGATGCCCATTGCCTTCGGTTATATTTTTAGGTAAATCCCTAACAGGGTAAATCAACCAGGAGACAAAGATATATCCATGCAGGCTCAGCTATTGTGGTTTTACATGGAAGTAAATCCTACTGACTTCAATGAGATTAACTCCCAAACATTCATTACACTAGCCTTCTCCAACCTGATGCCCTCCATATGTATTGGACTACAGTTCCCAGAAGGCACCAGGGTTGGAGAAGGCTGCATTACGCTTTTACTCGGAGCTTACTTGAGAGTTTCCGGAATGTATTCCCTTACAGGACCATGCCTCCTTGTCAGAAGCATTCGGTACCTTTTCCCCGAGGGGTCAGCAACTAGAGGCCCAAGAGCAAAATATGGCTCCACGGAGCAGTAGGTGTCCTCCTCCCACATCACACACACAAAAAAGGCTGGAGAAGGGGGCAGCTGTGGCAATGCAGCTTGCTGGGGGACGGGATAGAGCAGTGTTCTCCAACCTTGGGTCCCCAGATGTTTTTGGCCTACAACTCCCAGCATGCCCCAGCCAGCGTGGGATAGAGGGACCTTCATCCACCATACTTGCCTCCAAGCAGCGCCCCCCCCCCCCCCCCGCCGTAAAATGAGTTGCTGGGTTATGTACACATAGGCTTGCAGTCCCAGAATCGCTCGGTGAAATATCCTTCCCGTGTTTTTTGTCCTCGTGTGGCATTTTCTTGCTCCATGCAACCAAGTACCGGCTCCTGCTACCCCTGCAGAACCTCGCATCGGTCCAAAAAGATACAAGAAGGCACACAGAAATCCACAGCTTTTACTTTTGATCTGGTCGGAGAGACCTACATACATAGTACAATAAACATAAAGAGGCAGGAGGGAAGGAGGAGAGACAGCAGAGAGACGGAACCCAGCCACAGAGACGTGGATTAAAACAACAGGTCACAGGAAACCACACTGCAGCGTCAAAACATTGAGCCCTGCGAGAGGGAAGAACACACGCCTTGAGACGGGAGGAATTCAAGGTTTGTACGCAATGTGTGACTATTTCCTGCTCTTTTCTGAAAACACACAGGGTGTGTGTGTGTGTGTGTGTGTGTGTGTGTGTGTGTCGATCTCACACTCGGGAGTTACACCCGGCATGAATGACTCCTAACTTGGGCCCGAAAGCCCTGCTAACACAGAGCAAGAACAAGAGACTCTCAAGTTATATACAGGAGGGCAGGGGGAGGCAGAATCCAAATCTGCTGGATGCTCGTTTCAGAGACACAAAGGCAGCTATAGCAGGTCCCCCGCCCCCAATGCACACGTTTAATTTTGGACATCAAACGTCAAAAGAAACAGAAATTAAAACTTTGGACAGACAGACAGAAAAACAAACCAACGATGGAGGAGTACATCGGAATGGGGCCCGGGAAAGCGCTCTCTGCCGGACATCAACGCAGCTCCCCTGCGGCCCTTATAAATAAGTCAGGTCAGGTCTAGCTCACGGAGAAGAGGCAGTTGCTGCAGAAATCACAGCTGGCTGCCGTGGAAGGGACACGTGTAATGGATTGCGGCCCAGGGGACAAAGCGGGCTCCTCGCCTGGTCATCTAACGCCCACGGTTGATAACGATGTCGTCATACTCCTCCTGGCGGAGCAAAAAAGGGGCCGTCAGGTTCACTCTTGTGCGGTTGGGGTGGGGTTGGGGGGGGAGAAAGAGGCCAGGGTTGAAATCAGGCCTTGTCCTGTATCAGCCACGATCCTTTCTCCTCTCCATGGCAGTATTTTATCCCACTTCTCTGGCTAAGAGCTCGGGGTGACAAAGGGTTCCCCCTTCCATTTTGGCCCCATTAACACCCCTTTGCGGTAGGTCAGGCTGATTGAACAGGGAGATCATCCAGTGAGCTTCATGGCCAATTGAGGATACGAAACCAGGACTCCCTGGTCCTAGACTGACAGCTGGGATCCAGCTTGGCGCGGGCTGGTCTAACCAGCTATTCCACGCTGGCTTAGGGCTTGCCATAGACAGCCGGCCCAACCGCGGGGTCTTCCAGATGTGCTGGGACTCCCATCCACAATGGCCGCCATTGGGAGGGCTTGTCCAAAACCATCGGCAAACTGTGTTGATTCCTGCAGCCTGCACCCACCGCCCCAGGCTAATCTCCAAATGTGGCGTTGGGTGTGGAATTCAGCTCCCCAGGAATGGCAGCTTTAATTTCTTTCAAGAAAACCAAGTTGCTAGCTCTCATGGCTGTAACGAAACACTTAAAATGTGCAGGCCGGGCCTTAGTCAAATCTCAGAAGCCAAAAGGAAGGAAGGACTGAATACGATCCCACAGTGGTAGCAGGCAATCCCATACAGAAGTATTGGGCTCCATGAGACTTCACTCCCAGGAAAGCATAGTAGCCTTCCCCAACCTGTGGCCCTCCAGAGGTGTTGGACTACAACTTCCACAATCCCCCAGCCAGCATGGGAGTTGTAGTACAACACCTCTGGAGGGCCACAGGTTGGGGAAAGCTGGTGTACACCATTTCAGTCTTAATGTCTCCTCCCGCTGCCGTATGACTAGCAGATGCAGAATAAATTATCCACATAGTTTTTAAAAAATAGAAAGTTACATTAAAATATGGTGAATAACTTGCATTTAAGTAAATCTGGTATAGAAATTATGCAAATTTCAGCCTTTTTGGTTTTGTTTTGTTTTGAGATACACCGTTCAGATTTTGCAGTTGAGGATTTTTCTTTTAAAGGACAGAGTTCACCAGCATTGGCAACCACCTTGCAAAGCAGCCTAAAACCTCCGTGATTACCGAGGCAGAGCAATTTGCGAAGTGCAGAAGACTTTCTTCTAGTGGAGCTAGAAAGGCTGGGTTGCCTTGTCTGCCTTTTTTCAGATGTGCCTTTAAAACACAGAGATACGTACACACAAAGCCCTGCCCCATTAATACACGGAGGGGATGTGTGTATACTGGGATTCCGCAAGAGGACAAAACTGGGGCCAATTGGGGATACTGGATGCAGAACCCAGCAGCTTTCTGGGAAACTGAAGATTTCACTCCCCTCTCCACTTTTGAATTAAAAGGCAAGTTTCAAAGCCCCTATGGGTGCAAAAATACATTTGAAAGCGTGTGGGAAATCAATGCTTTGTGACACCACAAATGCAGAAGCCATCAGGCTGGAGCAAGTTGGATGGGAGACCCCTCCTCTAGTTTCCTGCATTGAGCAGGGGGTTGGACTCGATAGCCTTGTAGGCTCCTTCCAACTCTATGATCTATGAAATCTATGAAATCTATTAACTGCTGGTGGGCAGTTGTGGGAGGCGTTGCAGAAGCAGATTTCTGTGAAATAAAAAGGAACCCCGCAAATCTGCCACGGTTCACATGACCGCAATTCTTTTTCCTGCTCCAAGCACACAGCCCCGAGCACCAGATCTCACCGCCTGGGGGGGGGGGGGTGTCTCCCCAGGGGGAAAACTCACCTCACTGTTGCTGTCCAGGCTCTCCTCCGAACCCCAGTCAGGCTCCTCAGAACCAAACTCCCGCAACAGCTGGGGGATCTTTTGGTCGGGCCGGTGCACGGCGCTGTACATGGGGGTGTAGCCAACGTACATGCGGGCTTCGGGGTCTGCCCCAGCCCGCAGCAGGTACTCCACCACCTCGGGGTGCTGCGCCTCCACTGCCAGGTGAAGGGGGCTCCGGCCGCAACTCAGCTCCTGCCGGCAAGATGGGAGAAAGGTGATGGAGACAGCAGTGACGCGTCCCAGCAGTTGCGGGGTTGGCGGGCCTGTCAAGATCTCCAGATCTGCTCCAAGATGGAACTGTAGCTGAGCCACTAGGGCTGGGCGGTGGCACAACTGAGCCAGTCCAGTCCAGAGCACTGGCATACATGCAAGCCCTATGTAAGGCATACATTATGACTCCACAGGAGCACAGCGTTGAGTGTACTGGGTACAGACCTAGCTTCCTCGAAACCCCAGCTTTCTTTTGCATTTTAGTGTAAAAGCCAGCAAGTTTCTAGGCCTCATGGCTGTGAAATATGTCTGGAATTATGTGGGCAGTGCCTGCTGAAGGCACAGAAACTGGAAGGGTGGCCAGGTAAGATTCCTAGTGGCTGGGGCAGGGAACTTCAGTGCCCTGCATTTAAGTCCACCTTTCCCAACTCGGAGCCTTCCAGATGTGTTGGACTACAACTCCCATCATTCCTAGCTAGCATGGCCAATGGAATTAAGGGAGTTGCAGTCCAACATATCTGGAAGGCACCAGGTTGGGAAAGACCGACTTAAGTTAAAGAAATGTGTAAGAAGCCCTCAAAGCAGCTGACACAGAAATTAAATTTAAGACAATAAAACGGCTCCACGGCCCTCCCGACGGCTGGCAAGGCCAGAACGAGTTCCGGCAAGTAGTGAAAATGCTAGAATAAATTAGGCAAACGTGCCTTGACTTGCATAATGCTCAGAGTCCAACCACCTGTGGAAGCCCGCAGATTCCCCGCCCCTGCTTGCTTTACACATGCAAAGATGTCCATTTGCCTTTGCTGCTGCCGTGGCCTCAATCCTCCAAGCAGGTGGCCGGGCAGGGTCACCCTATTTTAGTTTCCTCCGGCCGGGGACCATGTCTTCCTCCTCGCCCTCGCCCTCCCCCGGATTCCTACTGCATCAACCTCCCCTTCTCCATTTTCTCTGCGATTCAGTCAAGTCACAGCACCTTGTTTCCCCACCACCCACCCTGGGGAAGTGGAACAGAAAAGGGAGGCAGGCAGGCAGGCGGGCGAAGAAGTCCCCAGAGCCTGCTCCCCAATCCAGCACACTCTGGATGTGTTGGACTACAACTCCCATCGTCCCCACCAGCCACCCGGGGGGCTGCTGGCTGGGGGTGATGGGAACTGTAGTCAGCACCATCTGAAGGTGCCAGGCTGGGGAAAGCTGAGCTGGACTATTCCTTCTCCCTTAGCAACCACAGGGCCAGCTGACACATCAACCACACCGGTGGGAGGGATTGGGACAACCGGTTAAGTTCCGATACTGCCTTGGAAGGCGGGATATAAATAATGAGAACACAAGAAATACAAGGTAACAGGAAGTACATTGCACTGGAGTTTCTCCATCTGGTTTCTTTAACAGAAAGGCACAGTCGAAAATGGGAAGGAGCAGTGCTACAGGGGCATTGCTTATGTCAGCCTTCCGCAACCTGGTGCCTTCCAGATGCGTTGGATTACAACTCCCAGCATCCCCCAGCCAGCTGGGAGCTGTAGTCCAACACATCTGGAAGGTACCAGGATGGGGACAGCTGCTTGAGGGGGAAGGGTGGAGCTGCAAAACCACCAGAGGCCTCTTTCTACTTATACCACTGCTGCTAGTGAAAAAGGTGACCAAAATGTGTATTGAGTTCAACATCCTTCTCAGGATAAGAGGAAAAAGAATGTATTTTTGTAGTGACGCCAAGGACTGCTTTTCGTACCATCAGCTTCCCACACAGCACGCATAATGCGCGTACAGCCTCACACAGGATAAACACAGGTGCATCTAATCCACCACCATCATCTCCAAAACTAACCGGTTTGTTGAGATCGGATCCCGCAGAGATTAAGAGACTGACCATGTCCACATCTTTCTGCAAAACAGCAACGTGAAGAGGTGTGTAACCTATAGAAAGAGGACAAGACAGTCTTGCGAGTCATCCCAGGCTGCCAAGCAGAGAAGCAGCCTGCCAGTTTTCGTTACAAGTCAACATCCTGCATGCAGAAATGCCAAATGAATAAAGGGCACAATCTTATGAGTGTTTAGACAGAAAAAAAAGGTCCTATCATTCCCAGTGTTCTCCAGGAAGCATGGACAGGACTGAGCTGAAACATGTATAGGAGTGAGCCCTATATTATACAGATATAAATACATTTGCATTAACCCAATTTAGATCACTCCGACCACAAATTTTAGCTTTTTCCAGAATTCAAGGGAAACTGCAGTAAGCACAGCAGAAAGAAGGAAGGAGAAGAATATAAACCTAGAGAGATTAGAGGTAATTTTTTAAAAGGATATGGAAAAGGAGGGCAAAATAATGTCACAAAGAAATATGTGAGGCTCAAAAATCCTAATAGAAGCCTATCCACCCTTCTCCAAACAGCCCACCAATTTCTAGGCCTTAAATTTAAAATCTTAGGCAAGCTGATTATCTCCTCATTTCTCTCTATAACCATAAGGACTAGAAACTTCATTTTAAACCTGCTCCTGGCTTGCCCAACCGACTCCCCGTTCCAGATGGCTTCAAAGAGGCCAGTTCAAAATATTTCCCATGGGGCCCCAGGAAAGATACCATCATAATTGGTGCAGTCCAGCTGGGCCTGGAAGCCGTTTCCCTCACAGGGCCTTTGTGCCACGGGCGGGGTCAAGAGCCGCTGGGCGCAATCCCGCTGTCCTTCTCGGCATGCCAAATGCAGCGCTGTATGACCCCCCTTCTCCTGCACGCACAGCCTCGCTCCCGCTGACACGAGCTTGCCGACGAAATCCGACGCACCGAGGATGACGGCGATGTGGAGCGCTGTCTGAGGAGAGGGAAGAGCGAAACCCTTAGCTGGACAGTGGCGGTTTTCAGAGGACCTGCTCCTGCACCTGACGCACAAAGCAGGGATTTGCCTAGCATAGATTACATCGGCCTTCCCCAACCTGGTAGGCCAACACATCTGGAGGGCGTGACTCCTAGCATCCCCCAGGAAGCCATGCTGGCTGAAGAGTTGTAGTCCGACACATCTGGAGAGCACCAGGCTGGGGAAGGCCAAGTTGCATGATGGGAACGGAGCTGCATCTAGGAACAGAGGAAGCTGCCTCAAACCAAGTCAAGCAATTTCTCCATTTTGTCCACAACGGTCTACTCTGACTTGACGACGGCTCTCTGGGGTCCCTCAAGCAGAGGAGCTGCTCAGCCACTGAGTCATGGCTCCTACCCAAGCAAGCTACAGACACGTGCGTCTTTTCTGTGCATCAGACTGCCGTTAAAAGCCCAGGAGTAGGGCCCAAGTAGGGAGTGATGAATCGGTCTATATTTGGTCCGTGTCAGTTTCACATGTCTTCAATTATAAGTTTGTTCCATCCAATTTCCACATCAGTCTGCAATTTTTTTGGGGGGGGGGGAACAACACATGAGAATTCACCTTTATTTCTGGACGCAATTTTTCTTTATATAAGCATTTTCTGGGAGCCAAAATTCAGAGAAGTGCACAATCTGAAGGGTGTTCCGATCCGCATATTAGGCCGGGACATGCGAATAATGCAAACCAAACAAAACTTCCCCCAACCAGGGGTGTGGGCAGCCCAGCCTTAACTCCAGGGTTCAGAATCCTACTCTGGAAGGGGAGAAGAGCCTAGCTACAGCAAAAGGGGCTGAGACTCCTGTATTCTATCTACACCTTGAGATCTGGGAAGTTAAAAAGGGGTTGGGGTGATGCACAAATGGCTTCCTCGGTGCTTCTGGGTGCTATTGAAAGTGCTGGCTTTAACCTTCAAAGTCCTTTATGGCTTGGGATTATGGTATCTGAGTGACCTCTACTCCCCTCCGAACCTCCCCAAGCACTAAGACCTTCTCCCGGAGTCCCTCTCCAAGGGCCACTCCATTCAAGAGATGAAGGAAGCAGCAACCAGAGGGAGGCCCTTTACAGTGGAATGGCCTTCTAAAGAAGTCAGCCTGGTGCCCTCTTTATGTTTTAGACCACTGGTCAAGATAAAGAGTTCTTTTGATTTTATTTGCTGTCCTACTTGCTGGAATGTTATTATTTTTACTTCTGCTCTTTGTTCTACGAATTATTTGTTTAAGAACTTACTTTACCTCAAGCCATTATTCTGATTGTGCTGCTTTACTTTTTTAAAAAATTGTGCGCAGCCTCGAAATTTTCACACTGTTCTCCAGCAAGGGCTCAGCGGTTCCTTTTTTGAGCCTTGGGAAAGCAACGATCATACAGAGTGAAGCAGAGTGCATCTCAATCTAACCTGTCCAAGGTCGTTCTGAACATCCAGGTAATCTGTCCCTTGGGTGTACTGCAGGATGGAATCCAGGAAGGCCTCATGCTCATGGATGACAGCCAAGTGGAGAGCTCTGGAGGTAACAGGAGAGAACAGATGCTGCTAAGGACAAAACTCTTACTGCAGCCTTCCCGGCTGGGAATAATGCGAGTTGCAGTCCAATGTATCTTGAGGTCACCAGCTTGGGGAGGGTACTCTATTGCCTGGAAATGTGTTCTATAATACAGTTGGGAACTGCTAAAGGAGTGCTCAGGGGGCTGCAGGTTTCTATAATGATGCTGCCCCAGCATTTGAGTATTACTTAAATAAAAGAGCTCTGTTTAAGTCAAGAGCTCTGCTTACCTCAGAATATGTCTACAAACGTAACACAGTTTTGCAGTTCTATCTTACGCATACTTGCTTGGAATGAAGTCCCAATGCATTCAGAAGGGGTTAGTCCCAAGTAAGCGTTCACAAGTTTACAGCGTGAACACCCCCTCAAAAAATAATAATGGTTAAGTATCTCTAATGGAACATTTTCAGCACACATAAAATGTCACTTTCCAGTGTTTCCTCCCTCCCCACCAGCCATAATAGTTAAACTGGTCTCAAACCAGTTTAAATTTGTTGTATCAATGGGACGTGATCAGGCCTATCATCGACTTTCTCTCAAAGAAACATTACTGTAACCTATCAGTACAAAGCATATCCTCGTGGGAGCCAAACACGTCTGAGCTGCCCTGACGTCACCGTGCAAATAAAAACATGGGTGTGAATGATCTGGTGCAGGAAACTATCATAACGGATAGGGGATTTATATTATTACAAAACAGCAGAGAGGGGGACGAGCAGGTTAGAAGCCAGTCCTTCAACTACAGCAGTAAGAAAGGGGCTCTTCAGCCACCGGTGCCTGTAGTGGCTGTCATGACCAGTGGCCACTACAGGCACAGGAAAGACTTCTGCAGACATGGTGCCTCATTAATAGGAAACTGTACAAGCTGACAGAAAGAGTCCCATACTCAGGACTGGTACAGTTTGCCATTTGGGTATCTGCCAAGGCTCAACTGCTGCATCTCCAAGGCAAGTACACGACTGACAAACCTCACGGCTCTGTAGGTTTATTCAGATTTTACGAGAAAAAGGAGTTGGGGGGGGGAATTCAAGGCCGGTTTCTTTCTGACACGGTTTCCAGTTTTTAATCACCAGAGCCTTCCTACGCATTCGCAGCCAGCAACAGCCTCCTGGACCGAGACTCTCCGCCACGGCCTGCCTGCGGCCCCAGGTACGTACGTGTCACCGTCCTCGGTCACAAAGCCCAGCACATGGTGCAGCCAAGCCTCGGGGGCCACCGCCGGCACCTCGTTCTCCAGGCGCACGGCCCCCACGCCTTTCACGATGTCACCCATGTCCTCGTCTCCTGCCAGCGAGTCTCCCAGGGCCGAATCCAGCCGCTCCAAGTCATCTTCCTCCGACAGGGCCTTCTGGGGGCCACTGGAGGGCCAGGGGCCAGGGTCAGAGGTCACAGCAAAGCCTCCAGGCCCCATCTCTGCATCGCCATGGGCAACCAGGCTCCCGCCTTCCTGGATCAGGCCCAGCTGGCCCTCGCTGAGAGACCCCAGCCCGCTGTCACACCAGTCTTCGCCTGCAGCCCCAGCTTCCCCCCGCTTGGGCTCTCTAGGCCCGCTCTGGGCAACTTGCCCCTGCAAGGAGGCCATGGCCAGCGTAAGCCCTACAACACAGCCCCGAAGGAGCCCAGGGCCATAAGGGAGCCCCAGGCAGAGCACCCCGGTCCCCGCGGATGCTCAAGGCACTTCTCCTGCGACGGCTGCCATGGAAAGGAAATTCGAGCAACCTGGGGAATCCCCAGACTGGCGGCCTAATCTCACTCAAAGAGCATGCCGGGAGTTGTACTCCTCCTCCCCCTTTCTCGATGCATGACGGGAGATGTAGTCTCAGCGCGTCACCATCCGCCGCTCCAGACACACAGCGTCCAGGCGCCATTTTGTTTCCTTCGCAAGGCAAGATGGGAATTGTAGTAGTTCCCAAGGCAGGCTTGCAAATGCAGTATGATTTGTTCGTACCTCTATTTGTGGGTGCGTGTTTTTTTTAATTAAAAGCGTAATCCTATGCACGTTTAGACAGAAAAAAGGCCTACAACTCCCAGCATGCCCCAGCCAGTGTAGGATTGCGACCTAATTCTATTTGTTTGGGGGGGTTGGTCGCTGGATTCCTCATTCCTCCTCTTTTTTTACATCATAATTACCACCAACACACACACACTAGTTTGTGGGGGTGGGCTGCGAGGCAGATTGGCAGCGCAACCATTGACCCACATAGGTTTTTAAAGAAACGTCACTGGACTCCCCGCCCCACACACATACACAACTCCTCCCCGCGACGCAAGGCATGCCGGGTGATTGAGCCGTTCTGTAATTTCTCAAATCTATTGCCTGCGATTGGCTGACACTTTTGCGCCCATGGTGGACGTCATTGACGTCCTGTTGATGTTGTTTACTATCGCGGAGCATGTTGGGATTTATTTATTTATTACATTCTATACCGCCCAATAGCCGAAGCGCTCTCTCCGGGATTGTGGCTGCTGATTGGCCGCCCTGCCGCGATGCTTCCTGGGGGTTGTAGTTTTCTTGTCAGGGTGATGCGCTGTGGCTCTGCCGTTTCCCCTGCTCTGCAGCTCCCTTCAGAGCCGTAGTTTACGGCGCGGGGACTCTTCATGGAAAGCCGGGAAGGTAACGGGGGCTGTGAGGGATTGGTGGTCTGGGCCCGAGGAGGAGGAAGGCGAAGGCCTAGGCCTCTGCTTTCTCCCCCTCTTGCCCCCTTCTCCGCAGCGCTGAGGTAACTGTCACCTCACTCGCCGCCTCTTTGTTGTGTCTTTTCCTGTCACAGACCCGGGAGCCGCCTCCGCTGCTGCCGCTGCCGCCTCCGCTGAGGCCGACGCCGAGAGGGGCTCAGGGTCGTCGGTGAGACGCTGGTGGAGAAAAGAGGGCTGCCGTGGGGAGTGGGGGGTGTCACGTCAAAGCGGGCGGGGTCGGCGATCACTCCAGAGGTGGTGCTAGGTACCGAAAAGATGCGGGGCTCGGATAATTTACATATGTTCGAAAGTCTGTAAAGGACCCCGTCTCTTAACGACACCCCTATAAGGGATGTATAGACAGGGGAGAGGAGGGCATTTGATTTCGGGGGAAAAACCGCAGTTAGAAAGATGGGGGGGGCGGCAGGAGGTGAAGCACCTGTGGGCAAAAAGCCAGCTCGCCCAGCGGGATCCGATGCAACAGAGATCCTCAGGGCCCCTGCACCTGTATTTCAGCAAGTGCCCAGGGACAGCAGGGTGGTGGGGCAGAGGGCCTCCCAGAGATTTGGGGCTCCAAATGAAAGATTTGGGGCTCCAAATGAAAGATTTGGGGCTCCAAATGAAAGATTTGGGGCTCCAGCCTTAGTGGGCCGCCCCTAACACCGCCTCTGGTGCCCTCCTCTTTTCAGTATGGACGAAAGCGAAGGATGAGAAATGTCCTCTGGAAACAAAAAGAGATGATAGGAAATTGTGGGAGCTGCTGCGAAAGGCATTCGACAAGTGCTGGGCTCTGGTGCTATCCCACTGCGAGCTGCGGATAAATAAAGCGAGGATCAGATCTTAAAAGGCCATGGAAGGGGTCACAGAGACAGAAAGTGTATCTGTTTATTATTACCGTACGTTTATATCCTGCCTTGTTTCCTCTTGCAAGGAACCCAAGGCAGTTTACATAGTCCTCCTCCTCTCCCTTTTAATCCTCACAACAACCCTGTAAGGTAGGCTAGGCTGAGAGTGAGTGACTGGCCCAAAGTCACCCAATGTGTGTCATGGCTGAGTGGGGACTAGAACCTGCATCACCTGAGTCCCAGACTAAGGGCACAATCCTATGCATACTGGCTGGGGCATGCTGGGAGTTGTAGGCCGTTTTTCTGTCTAAACTTGCATAGGACCACACCTTAACATGCTAACCACTACACCACGCTGGCATTGAAATGACATGGTTTTTATTTATTTATTTATTTATTTATTACATTTGTTAATCGCCCATCTGGCCGGTCACCCGGCCACCCTGGGCGATGTACAATTAAAACACTGCAATAAAACATGGCAATTAAAACAATATTAAAAATTCTTTTAAAATACTAACCCACCCCATATTCCCGCCTGAAATACCATGTTTTTAATGCACAGCGGAAGCTCATCACGGAGGGGGTATGGCGAAGGTCAATAGGGAGGGAGTTCCATAGCTTGGGGGCCGCCACAGAGAAGGCCCTCTTCCTAGTCCCCACCAGCCTGGCTGCTCTGGCTGATGGGATAAGGAGAAGGCAGTCCGTGGCAGATCTTGTTGAGCGGCCTACTTGATGTTGCTGGAGGCGCTCCTTGAGATAAACTGGGCTGGAGCCGTGTAGGGTTTTAAAGGTCAAAACCAACACCTTGAATTCAGCTCGGCAAGCAACTGGTAGCCAATGCAACTCCTGAAGCACTGGTGTGATGTGATCACGCTGGCGGCTGCCCTTAACCAGGCGAGCCGCCACGTTCTGTACCAGCTGAAGCATCCAAACCATCTTCCAGGGTAACCCCATGTAGAGCGCATTACAGTAGTCTAGGCAAGAGGAGACCAAGGCATGAACCACTGTTGGGAGCAGATGATTAGGAAGGTAGGGGCGAAGCTGCCGTATCAGATGGAGTTGATACAGCGCCGCCCTGGCTCACAGCTGACACCTGAGCCTCTATGGACAGCTGGGAGTCTAGAATGACCCCCAAGCTGCGGACCTGGTCCTTCAGGGGTAGATGTACCCCATTCAGCAACAGGTCAGCATCCCCTAACTTCCCCTTGTCCCCCACCAGAAGTACCTCGGTCTTGTTGGGGTTCAGTTTCAACATGTTCCTTCCCATCCAGCCACCCACTGCCTCCAGGCACTTGGACAGGGTCTCAACGGCCAACCTTGGTGAGGACTTGAAAGAGAGGTAGAGCTGTGTGTCATCCGCATATTGATGACATCGCACCCCAAACCTCCTGATGATAGCCCCCAGCGGCTTTAGATACATGTTGAATAACATCGGGGAGAGGATGTAACCCTGCGGCACCCCACAAGTGAGCAGCCGAGGGTCCGAAACCTCCTCTCCAAGAACTACCCTCTGGTACCTTCCAGAGAGGAAGGACTGGAACCACTGTAATACAGTGCCTCCTGATACCCAACCCCTCCAGGCGGTCCAGGAGGATACCGTGGTCAATTTTATCAAAACCCGCTGAGAGATTGAGGAGGTCTAGGAAGGAGCATTCGCCTTTCGGTAGTTTATTTGTAGTGCTGATAAGCCAGTATGGTGTAGGTTAGAGTGTTGGACTGGGACTCGGAAGATCCAGGATTCTAGTCCCCAGCTCACTGGGTGACTTTGGGCCAGTCACTGACTCTCAACCTAACCTACCTCACAGGGTTGTTGTGAGGATAAAATGGAGGGGAGGAGGACTATGTCAGCAGTCTTGGTTTCCTTGCAAGAGGAAAAAAGGTGGGGTATAAATAAATGTAATAAATAAGGGTGCTTCTAGATGGGGGGCTCCTAGTGCTACCGATGGGAACAATTTCCACAGTGAGTAGCCATGTGAGTTTGTTGCAGCAAAAACAACAGAGCCTTGTGACACCTGAAAGACTTAACAGATTTATTCTGGCATAAGCTGTCGTGGACACTTCATCAGATGCATCACAAAAGCTTATGGCAGAATAAATGTGTTAGCCTTTAAGGTGACACAAGATTCTTTGTTGCTTTTATCTATGAAATGGCATTATGCAGCTATCCTGAATTTCCTTCTTAACCGTAAGAGAAAAGACTGAAGAAGCAATGGAACAAACACAGGAGGGTTACAAGTGGAAGACGACGACAACCTCTGGACCCCCCCATAAAATTTAATGAATGAAGCTGGGCAATGGCACCATAAAAGCGCATCTGGAAGCACCTGAAGTGTCTTGTCCTTGTGCTGACTCCTCAGCAACTGAGATTCTGCACATCTGGGGTTAGGGAGCAGAGCTTCCAAGTCGGGAAGTGGGGCATGCAAGCTGGTTTGAGCTCCAGTACCTCTTAGAATTTCATCTTTCAGAATTTAAGCACTGCTCAATCTCGTTGGTGGATTATGTCAGTCCCACTCTCGGTTAAGTGTAGGTGGTTGAGGCTTCAGAGCCCTCCTTTATGCAGACTCATGGTGAACAGGCTGATAACGTTCATATTTGAGATGGCAGAAAGAGTGAGAGTAGGTGCAAGATGCAGCTGTCTTAAGTTATACAGCGGTAGATTCGGGTTAAGCATTCGGGATCAGCAACTAAGAAATGACCATTTTAAGCTATGTTCATTGAATTTCCGTGCACACCCCACCCCGTTTCTGTTTTGATTCAGGATCCGGATTCTGACGACGAAGCTGGGGCTTCCGGTCAGACTGAAAGTAGGTGCTCTTATGCTTGGGGGTTGGGTAGGTCTGTGAAAGTACAAGTTTTACTTTAATGATAGAAGTGGAGCCCAACATGTATAAATCGAGGCCAAATGTATGTATGTAAATCTGAAAACCTACTGTCCTTACCTTGCCTTGGCCTGCTTTAATATGCTATCTGAAAGCATCTGTGGTCAAAGTAGATGAGAAGTGATTCATTTCTAAACACAGATAACCCCTGACCTGCAATATGTAGGAGGTTAAGTACTTTGGTTTCTCTCTTGCAGAGCAGCCAAGTAACTCATTTTCCTGCCTGAAGTCCCAGGGGTTGTGTGTTTAGGGCCTGCTTAGCATTATGGTGGCTAACTACCCATATCTGCTGAATTGGTTGAGTGTCTGGGAGCATGGTATTTCTAGGCACTTGGAATTTGAACCCTCAGGTTAGCAATGCACATTCCTTCCCCTCATCAAGGTCATCTCTGATGATGAGTCAGATCACTAGCAGAGGGACCTTTTTTAGTTCCCAAAAATCCCTCTGTAATTAAGGCACCTCTTCTGGAAAGATGTAGAGCTGGCGTAACTGTTAAGCAAGGTGAGATGGCCCACCTTGGGCAGCATATCTTGGGCTAAAGGACAGCAAGTCTCTCAAAGCTTAGCTTTATAATTTTTACTACTTTTCAAGGGCCAACATTTGTTTCTGTCTCAGGCACTAAACTGTCTTTGGCTGTCTCTGGACAGGATTTGGAGCTTCTGTTCAGCAGCACACACAAATCATTGGTTTTATGTCAAAAATGTAAACAGAATTTGGGAAGATCCAGTTTCTAATGCTGTTCTCTCCCTTGCCCTTCGACCTATATGCTTCTCCGAAACAGGGACCAGAACCCAGGGGTCTGTTTCTTGCCGTTCCTACAGTCTATTTCCATTGTTGTGAAAGGTTATCATGTTTTGATTGCAAAACAAACTAGAGAAGGATCTAGTATGTTTCAGAATTTGCATTTTGTTGGATTGTTGTGGCAGGGCAGAATAGCAAATGTTTGAGCAACACAGAACTGTACTTCAGGCAGGAGCTCAGAACAAAATCTATAGGCCCTGGATCTCAGAGACCCATCATCATCATCATCATCATCATCATCATCATCATCTATTATATTTATTTATAACCCGCCTTTTCTCAGTACTGGGACTCAAGGCGGCTTCACAACATTAAAATTTGTACAGGTAAAACATATAAATAGAAAAATACAAAACTTAAAAATATGAATTTCTTATGAAGTTCTCTCTTTCTCTTGCCAGTGGAGTTTTTACGAAACCTCTTGTCCCGGACGCTGGGCTTGGGCAGCGAGGAGCCCGAGAAGGTGCTGGATGAGTTGACAGTGGAGGGTGTGAGCAAGTTCATGCTGACCGACAAATGTAAGCCAGATCTCCCTCTGCAGGTGGGTTTGGACCTGGGTGGGGGCTACAGTCTCCTGCCCTATTCATTTAGTTCCCCCCCCCCATCAGCCTCTTAAGCGGCCATACAATGCTGAGACGAAGCAGTGCTGAGGAGAGGTTCATTTGGTGAAAAGGGAATAGGGTTTGCCAGCCAGATGGGCGATAGATAAATGCAAATAAATAAATAAATAGAATAGAAAGCCCATAATTGGGAACTGAGGGGTGTGTGTGTGTGTAGTGGGGGGTACAAAAGAGGTTTTATGCACCCATATCAGGCCACTGATGAATGTTTATCTTGCGTTAGGACCAGCCTCAACAGTTATTGTATTGTATTGTGTTGTTTTAATTGTACATCGCCCAGGGTGGCCGGGTGACCAGCCAGATGGGCGATGAACAAATATAATAAATAAATAAAATGAATGAATGAATGAATTACCTGTTTCCCATTTTACAGATGGGGAGCTGAGGTTGAGAGGCTAAGCTGCCCAAGGTCACCCAGTAAGCTCTTGGCTAGCCAGGAGGCTTGAGCCACAGTTTCTTACATCCAGTGTCTTATCCACACTAGCCACACTAGCTCTCTTGCTTTGGCTGCCTGTACTAAAATACGGTGTTGCTACCCAGGAACATGGTGGAGTTGCGTCATGTAGATTTAAAGGGATGGAGGTTAAAAGGTGGCTCCTTCTCCTTTTCTTACAGGCAAGAAGGTAGTATGCATGGTTGGAGCAGGAATCTCGACTGGTGAGTGTCACGGGGTTTTTATTGAGCGTGTGTCTCTCCTTTCTATTTTTGGTTGTGCTGACATGAAGTGATGGAGTAGAGTGTGATTCTGGCTGGCAGGACATCTCTGAAAACCTTCTGCATTGAGCATGTCTGGGACTTGGAGTTCTCTCTGGTCATGATAGTGATCTAGGGCCACCTTTAGGAGTGCTTACAGTTTTTAAATAGAAACCTGCCCCTAGTTCTACAGCATTAAGGTTCAAAATAGAAAGGGCGTCCTTTGAGTCAAACCGTTGGTCCATCTACAGCAGAGGTGGACAACTTGTGGCCTTCCAGATGTTATTCTACTGCAACTCCCATCAGCCCTGGCTAGCATAGCCAATGCATGGTGTGGGATAATGGGAGTTGCAGTCCAACAACATCTGGCGGGCCAAGAGTTGGCCACCCCTGATCTACAGCCTAGTACTGGCTACTCTGGAAGCAGTAGTCCAAGGTCTCAGGCAAAGGCCTTTCCCTGTCCTGACACCTGAGGGGGGGGTCTTTCATCTGGGAGATGCTAGAGATTGAACCTGGGATCTTCTGCGTGCAAAATATGGGCTCTGCTACTGAGGATAAAGTAGCTGAAGACTGCACACCCAGTGTATATATATTTTAAATCTGCATGTTGAAAAAATTCAGCTGTCTGTGTGGTATTGGACCATTCTTAATAACAAGGAGTCGTTGCTCAGTATTGACAAGGAACTCTGGCTTGGACCAGCTCTGGAAACAGATTTCCTTCACCTGAAAACTAATACTCAACCAGTCCGGTATCTGTTTAGGCCAGTGGCTTCCAAGCTATGTGCCATGCAGTCCTGAAGTTTCAAAGAGATCTCCCACAGTGTGCAGCTACAGGGGAATGTTGAGTGTATTCAGAGGCAGTAGTGAGGCTCAATGAGCCGGACTAGTTCACTGCATCACTGAAACCTGCCACAGAACCTCGGCAATGTGCAGAAAGTGTGAAGTGCTCCTTTATGGTGAAGCTTGTTGAAAATGACTCGCTTAGGCAATACTAGATGATAAAATCAGACCATTGGTCTGGTTCAGCATGTCTACTCTGATGTGCATGTCTTTCTCTACTCCCCCTCTCCTCTTCCTTAGAGTTTTGCTCCAATATGAATTGGGTTGGAATAAATAGAGCAGCAAACCCCAAGTATCCACTTCCCAGTTTACCTAGTGCTGCTGTCAATGCATAGACCTATCAGACGCATCCTAATCAGGCCCGGGGAGGGGGGGACGACGTGTCTGGCAGGATTCTTCAGCCATCCTGGCTTCCTACTCATTCTCCGTGTTTGCATTTCTTAACATTGTATCTTTGTGCCTCCCAGCCGCAGGGATCCCAGACTTCCGCTCACCGGGCACAGGGCTCTATGCCAATCTACAGCAGTACAACCTGCCATACCCAGAAGCCATCTTTGAGATCAGCTACTTCAAGGTACCACGCTGAGTCCCATTCCTGTAACTGGTGTCGGCTGAACACACTGTGCTGCATTGAAGTTTGTTTTCTTCACACGGCCAATTCTGTTTCTCTCTGTCTTGATTTAGCAACACCCAGAGCCGTTCTTTGCCTTGGCCCGGGAGCTGTACCCAGGGCAGTTCAAGGTAAGCTCAGTGCTCATGTGTACTTCAGGATGGTTCCTAATCCAGAGTTAGAGGATTGCTGAGGGAGAGGGACTGGATATTGGGTGTCTTGGGAGGGTTTGAGGTTAGGGGTCAAGATTCCTAGGTTCTGTCCTCCGATTTGAGTGAGGACTGTAACCTCTAACTTGTTTGTGGATTTTCTTTTCTAACATTTTAAAAGTCATTTGAACATTTTAAGACATTCTGATTTTTTTCAGCAATACCTTTTTAACAATTGGTGGGGAGGGATCTTTTGGACTTGGTGCCATGGATTTAAAGAACGGGAACTAGATTTTTTTCCATCTTGTTTTCAGCATGGGACAGCCAAGGTAGCATTGTGTGACCACCATGTAAAAATATTTGCAGTGCTGGTTTGTGGAGCAAACAGGTAGTCGGAATCTCCTGGGTTTTCTTCCCAGGCATTGTGGGAGTTGTGGCAATGTGGATCTTGAATCTAAGAGGGCTCCTGTGGGTGGGAGAGACCCCAAATCTTGGGCTGTATACTATTCCTTTGCGATTTACCTGAACGTCTTTCAACTATGTAGTAGGTCTTAGCCAAGCCTGTTGCATTCCTCACCAGTGTTGGCTCCAGGTTTTTGGGAGACTCTTGGGCAAGGTGCCCTCTCTGTGGGCCCCATTCCTCCTCTCCAAGACACCGCTGCATTTGCCCTCTCCCTCTGGGCGCAGTTTGCACGGCTGTCTAGAGCAGTGTTCTCCAACCTTGGATCCCCAGATGTTTTTGGCCTACAACTCCCAGCATACTGGGAGTTGTAGACCAAAAACATCTGGGGATCCAAGGTTGGAGAACACTGGTCTAGAGGGAGAGCACAAGGGAAGTGGAGGGTGCTGTTCCATCTCCTCATGTGTCATTGCCTGCATGCTTGAAGAGGGAAAGTGAACAGGCAGTAACAGTGTTGGAGGTGGATGAGCTGCAAGACCAAGAGGCTCCAGGGATTTTATTTTTGAAGGCAAAGCATATATTTCCATATGCCTCAGCAGGGGCCCAGCAGTGCCCACCTGACACCAGGCCTGTTCTTCTGGCTCAGGTAAACCTCTCTTCCTATCTCCTTTATTTCTGAGAAGAGCAGCTTAACTCGCAACCCTGCTTCTTTTCAGCCCACCGTCTGCCACTACTTCATACGCCTCCTGAAGGAGAAAGGGCTGCTTTTGCGTTGCTACACACAGGTGAGTAAAACCGTCCTTCCCCTTGGGCAAGAAAGAGAGCAGTTAACCAGAGCAGAGGAGAGAGGATTTGTTTTGTTTTTTAATTGCAGGAATTTATAGAGAAACCTCTGGTGGCATTTCCTAGAAAATGTGTGGATAGGTAGCTATGGAAAAAGGATTAAGGAAAGACACTGTATGCAGTTATAATCCAGTTAAAGGGTTTCAGGGTGGTGTTGGTGCAACTGGGGGTAGTAGTTGTAGAGGAGACATGACTAGAGAAGTTGAAGCGGGGTTCGGGGGCAAAAAGTTTGGAAGTCGCTGCAACGTGGGGTTAGGGAGCAGAGGGTGATAATGATGTTCAATGATATGGGGGAGAGAAGAGATGTCAGGGGAGAGAAGGCTCCTTAGAGCCATTCAGCAAAAGATCAAAAGTTTAAGCACATCTATTCTGGGTGTTCAGACTCGAGTGAAGTTCAACAAAACGTGGTTAAAAGACAGAACAAAGCTTAGCCAATATTAGGGGGGAACCAAGGAAATTGAGTTAGCAATGTGGCATGCCTGCCTTTCTGTGTTAGCTTGAGTTATAAGTAAAAGATTCCTAGCGCTTAGTTACTCAGATGCCAGTTTTTATCCCTAGTTCTGGATTTAATAATTAAAATGAAGACATACGGTTGGATCCAGATTTAGTCATACTTGGAGCAGACCCATTGAAATCAATGGGGAATCATGACGAACTTAAGTCAATTTTAGTGGGTCTACTCTTAAGAATGACTATGTGGATCCAACCCAGTGTGAATTTCCTCATTCCCAGTGTCTTATCCGTCCTGTGATAAAATGCTAAAAAGATTTGAAATGTGCCAGTTGGTTGCTGGCTTTGCAACTATAACTGATTTCTAATAGGAAGGGGAAAGGTTAATGTGTTCCTGGTCCAACACCTCTTGGTGGGCAGCTGAAGCATATTACAACTTTTAACAGGTGATTAAAGGTGATTAAAGAGGAAGGTGGGATTAAGTTGTAGGAAATAAACAAATGACCTAGTCAGAGGTGATGCAAAGGTGATCATGTCCACATATCTTAGGAGGACATGATAAGCTGGAACCTCTGAATTGGTAGGCTGTTCCTATGTGTCTCCTTGAGGCAAAATGGAGCCTTTCCCTGCCAATTCAATTCCACTGTATTGGGGTTTGAGCACTTGGAAGTAGCATGGTCACTCATTTGTCATGTATCACCCCCTTTACATCGTGTGAACCAGTGGAGGTCAGAGAGAGATGCTGGAGCACAAAGCTCCCTGGGATTTGTAGTCTCAATGCCAGCACCACCTGCCTCAAAGTTGGTAGTTGTGCTCCTGGGACTGCAATTCCCATTGTGTGTACAGTTCTTAGCCCTATTTTAGAGTGCCTTTTTAGGTGCCTTTGCCTTTGAAGCAGGGAGAGAGTCTCTTGAGTAGGACACTTTCTCTGTCTCCTAGAACATTGACACCTTGGAACGGGTTGCCGGTCTGGATCACGAAGACTTAGTGGAAGCTCATGGCACCTTCTTTACCTCCCATTGCATCAACTCTACCTGCAGGAAGACGTACAGTCTGGGCTGGATGAAAGGTGATGCTTTGGGGTGGGTGGGGGCCAGGAGGCAATTCTCATGGGATCCTCCAGGATGGATTGATGGGGGATACAATAGAAACAGAAATTTATTCAGAGAAATCCTGCATTACCTTGATATTTTATGGTAGAGAAGAAGCAAAGTCATTGCGTAGCAGTGAGATATCAATGACTTCAATGATGTGTGAATGCTGTTGATGACACACTGAAATCACAGGTAGCATTTTGGATCACCTAGTATTCCTTGCAGCTGGCTTGTAGGTAATACTGTAGCTGCTTGTTAGGTGATGAGGACATCTGTGTGGGTATATCAAAGAACGTGCTAGCTGCCAACTGACTGTTCAGTTACATTTTGGAGCTCTAGACCTACCTCTTTCTGTTTCCTTTCAGAAAAGATCTTCTCAACTCTCATCCCGAAGTGTGAAAAATGTCAGAGTGTAGTGAAGCCAGGTGAGCATCCCTTCTGAAAAGTCCCCCCACACACACACACACACACCTCATTTCCCCAAAGCGCATCATAAAATCTTTGATCTTGGAGCTGCTTCATACATGTGTTCAACCCTGGGTGACTCACCGTTGAACTTGTGGCCTGCTTGCACTGCAGGTGGCTGTGTTGGAGGTTATGTGGAAGTTCTGTTTGAGGTGTGACATCTCATTACACATGCAGCCCTGACCAGTTGGCTAAGTCTCTCTCTTTCTCTTTATCCAGACATCGTGTTCTTTGGGGAGAACCTGCCCTCTCGTTTCTTCTCTTTGATGCAGTCAGTAAGTGCCCCAGTTTTTTGCCCTCAAGGTCTGGGCTCTTATAGCTCCATGTGTGCATGTCTATGAAGGCCTGTGACCTCTGAATCCTTGAGTTAACAGCTAAGATTTGCACACATGCAGGGGCAGGGGGCAGTCAGTGGTAAATTTTGTATGTTCTTCTTGTAATTATATTTTAGGGTTTTTTTTATGTAACTTGTTTGAATTATGTCAGCTTATTGTAAGCCACCTAGGGTCTATACTGGGGTGCAGATCCCAGGCCCAGGGGCCAAATCTAGTCCTCTGGGGGTCAGAATCCAGCCCTCCGGGGTTCCCCATAAGGCCACACCCCCTTTCCCCCAACCCCCAATTTTTTGGTGCTTTCCCAGCTTTTGTGCCCCCCCCCCCCCCCCGATTCTAAAAGGTTGAAATGCCTAAGGTTTAGTTACTGGCAGTAAGAGCTTTAAGCTAGAATATACGTATTTTTGGTATCTTTGGCCTCCGGTCCCCAGTGGAATGCAGCCCCCGAAAGCTTCTCCAAAATGGAATTCAGCTGTTGGGCTGAAAAAGGTTCTGCACTCCTGGTCTGTATATAAGAGGGGGTGGCATAATATACATTTTGAAAAATAGTGTTGTCCTGAAGGGGGCGAAAGGGATATATTTTGTGAACATGTAGAGAACCTGGAAAAAGGGCCTCCCTTCAGCAGTTTTGTGTGGGAGGCTTACAGCAAAGGGCTGTACATGGAAATGTTTGCCTATCCCACCTCTTTGGAGTATGGGCAATCATTGATCCGATTGGTTGGGTGTTCTCATGTGATCAGCCCAGGAGGCACTGTCTTTCCTTTCAGTCAGATTTGTTTTCTCTTAGTAATGTTATCACATAGCCAAATAGGTTATGTAGGGCTATGACTTGCTTGCTGCATCCCTGATTGTCTGGGATTAATGAAACCTTAACCAAGGGAGAAAAAGATGGCACTGAAGCAGCAGCAAATTAGGCTTGCAGCTGGGTACCAAAAAAAAGACAAATGTTCAGAGAGGAAGGGGATGGGGGAGGAACACTTCACACACACACCCATCTAATCACAAAAAGATGTTTGTGGACAGGCAGCATAGCCCTATAAATAAGTCATGGCCATCTCTTGTATTGTTCACAGTGGGCTTGTTAGCACATTATCCTTTCTGACCATTTTGTGGTCAGAAATCACTCTGTGTGTGGTATACAATCATTTAATGTGCTGTGTTCATGCATTACAGGAGTCAGTGGTTTTCCTCTTGCTGAATAGCTGTAATTGCCTATGGCCTCATGGGCTTTGAACCACAAGCTCTCCTATGCGCTATAATGAACATAATCATGTTCGAATGTGTGGTTTGTCTAGGCCAGAGTAATAATAGCTGGGTAAAGGCGATGAATCCAAAGAGTACAAACAGCCACATGGCATGATTTCAGAGGTAGGGAGCAGTGTTGAAACGAGGCTAGAGAGCCTGCGATAGTATTTCTACGGTGTCCACAATCCTTCACAGCAACCCTCCCTCTCCTGCTTCCTCCCCCGGCACCTTTACTTGCAGGATTTCCGTGAGGTGGACTTGCTTATTATCATGGGCACCTCCCTTCAGGTCCAGCCCTTTGCCTCTCTCGTCAGCAGGTAGGTGAATCTCCACCATGTAGGCACTGTGACCAAGGGATGATCTTTGCTGGCTAAGGCGCAACCAGCATGTCTACACTTCTTTTTTTCTTTGTCCATTCCAGGGTACCCAAAAACACACCACGGCTCCTGATCAATAAAGAGAAGACTGGGGAGGTAAGATCAGGTTTGCTTTCCTTTGACATGCTGTGATTTGGTATTTTGGGCTTCTTGATGACCTGAGGACGATGCCTTGGTTGCTGCGGTTGGAGCAGGGAGGACATTTTCCCACCACCGTCATATTCTCTTCTCAGTAGGAAGGATGGGGCACACAAGCAAAGTCTAGGGCAGGGCTCTCCAACCTTGGGTCCCCAGATGTTGCTGGCCTACAGCTCCCAGCATATCCAGCCAGCATGGCTAATGGCAAGGGATGCTGGGAGCTGTAGTCCAGCAACATCTGGGGACCCAAGGTTGGAGAGCCCTGGTCTGGGGTCTGTGGTTTTCATGCCCTGCATCTTCCATACCATATTTGAGAAAGCATGAGTCCTCGGCTTGATGAGGGAGTGTGAGAGCTAGTGGAGCCTAGTGTTTCAGGAGCAGTTGTTTTCATAGTTGAGTGCCAAGAGGGACCATATTTATGGTTATACAAGAGCATGCCCACAATACCAGTCAGAGCCAGTGTGGTTTAGTGGTTACAGTGTTGAACTGGGACTTGGGAGACTCAAGTACTAGTCCACACTCGGCCGTGAAGCTCAGTGGGTGACTTTGGGCCATGGCTCTCAGCCTAGCCTACCTCACAGGGTTGTTGTGAGAATAAAATGGAGAGGAGGAGGATCATGTGTGCCTCCTTGGGCTCTTTGCAAGAGGAAAAATGGTAGGATATAAATGTAATAATAAATAATAATAAATAAATCTAGAGTCACTTGCACAAGTCATATGTAGGACAGAATTGAAACTTTTGATAGAGGCAGTCTATCTGAGGACTAATTCAATAGATTTGATTTCCAGAAGGTAGCAGTGTTGGTCTATTGCATCAAAAATAACCAAGAGTCTTGTGGCACCTTAAAGACTAACAAATTTATTCTGGCATAAGCTTTTGTGGACTATAGTCCACTTGGACTCGATGGCCTTATAGGCCCCTTCCAACTGTACTTTTCTATGATTCTATGATTCATCGGGTGCATGGATAAATATAAAAGTAAACAAAAACTATAAAAAATAAATTCGATATTGATAAAGACAGTGAGAGATTCATAAAACTGCCATTTCCTTTCCCCCAATAATAGGTGCTACCTTAGAGTGATACAGAACGGGCCAGTTTGCACACCACAGCAGCAAATCCTGGGTTATTTAACCCACTTTTCATGGGGACGTGCACTGCTTGCAGGCTGCTTCCATTTTCTGTAAATCTCCAATCGACCCGATCAGTGATTGTGAGCATGACATACGAATCTGGACAGGGTTTTTTTAGGTGCTAAACATCTCAGCGGTTAACCCAACAAGAAATCATGAGTTAACCATTGGGCTATTTAACTCCTAAACAACCCATTGGTCTGGGTTTGCACGCCACGCTGACAACATCCGATTGTGCTGATTAGAGTTTGTTTGTTTACAGAAATCAGAAGCAGCTTGCAGGCAGTCCATGTCTCCGCGAGCAGTGGGTTAAATAAGCCAGGATTTGCCACCATGACATGTGAACCTTGTCATAATGTCCTTACGTTTTCTGTTTCGTTGCAGAGTGACCCTCTCATGTCCTTGATGGGCTTTGGCTGCGGGATGAACTTTGATTCAGAAAAGGCATATCGGCAAGTCACAGTGGGGACCGGGGATGGGGTGTGGCAGGTGGTGAGAACATAAGCTAAAGACACCTCCACTGGATGCTGGGACTCGGGGCTCTTTAATGCTGTAGTGTCAAGAAAAGGTAAATTGGGAATGTTGAGGCTCCCAGGAAAGGGAACATGGAGTTACATAAACTGGGAGTTTATCCCAATGATTAGTGTGCACCCCTCCTGATTTTGTAGTGTACAGCTTCATGAGTGAGTATGAGAGTATGGAGCCTAGTGACATAAACACTTGAGCTCACTGGGTGGCTGCAGAGAAGCCGTGCTCTCTCATTCTCTGCTCACACACATGCCCATCTGCAATGTGGGGATAACAATGCTGGCCTACCTTAAAAGACTTAGTAATTCCTACAGAGTGAATGTATGTGAATTGCTTGGAATGTTTAGAAAGCATTGCATGAATGCCAAATGTTGTTCACTAGATCACAGTTCTTTTGGGTGGTCTTCTACCCCATCTCCTCTCCCCTCTTGCAGGGATGTTGCCTGGCTCGGAGACTGTGATGAGGGTTGCCTAGCTTTGGCAGAGCTGCTAGGATGGAAGGTATCTGTCCTGTTAAGGGATCACTGAAGTGCAGCCCATATCAAACTGGGAGAAATTAACCAAGTTTGTCTTTAGTTCCATCTTGTATCTCAGAGGGGACAACTTGCCATCCTTGAGCAAGTTACAGCTCCCATCCATCTCTTGGTTATATTCCCAGCTTTTTTTCGTTCTTCCCCTCAGAAAGAGCTAGAGGAACTGGTGAAAAAGGAGCATGCTGCCATAGATGCCAAGTCGGGGCAGGCTGTTGGTGATGTGGCAAGTGCCTCCCATCCTTCAGTGGGGGAACAGAAGCAGAGTCCATCCCCAAAGAAGGAGACACCTGCTGGCAAAAAAGAAGAATGAAGAGACTGGACAGGACTGGGGGACCCTTGCTGTGGATGAATTAAAAATCAAAATGGCCACAGGCTGAGTGATCCATGTGGCTTGCAGACTTGACTTCCTTAAGGGGCTTGGCCTCATGGGATCAGCCAAAGGCTGCTGCTTGGGAGATCATGCGGTGGGAAATCCAAAGGAGTGTGAGGCGTTATGGAATAAAAGTGAAAGAGGCCAAGGTAGCACCCTACAAAGTCTTCTCTGCTGACTTTGGGAGTGTTTGACTTGAAACCCTAAATTGCTGAAATTATAGGTGAGAAGCTGGATTGTAAAGTAGCAATATGAATATTCTTTGTAGTTTATTTTCCAGCCTTTGTGAGTTCTGTTTAAGCTTTTGGGGGAGGGTGTCAATTTCCAACTAACCTGTGAAAGAAAATAGCTCTAATTGGGTGGGGATGATGATGTGGGGTGGGTGGACAAAACCAGCCTTGCTCTTAACGCTACCTGTCTAAAACCCTTTCTAGGCCACCTTTAAGGATGGAACCCTTTCAAGGTGGTCTACAAGATAAAAGCCACACAGTGGATACAATTTTTAAAAATCCATAAAACATGTTTCAATAAAATCCATAAAAACTGATAATTGACACATAGAATCAATAAAAACAAAACTTGCCTGTAAAAACCAATGTCCCAGGCTTAAGGGAAGGCCAGCAAAAAACAGGTGGGCCTTCAGAGCCGCTCTTCTTCCTTGGAAGTACAGTAATACCTTGGATTGCAAGCATAATTCGTTCCGGAACCATGCTTGTAATCCAAAACACTCTTATATCAAAGCGAATCTCTGGCGGGTGTGAGCGGGGCCGATTTTGGCCCGCTACGCCCGCTCAAGGCAAGTGGTTACATCCCTACAAGTGTATTGCAAGACATCGCTTGTTTATCAAGTCAAAATTTATTTTAAAAAATTGCTTGTCTTGCAAAACGCACTCAGACCAAGTTATTTGCAATCCAAGGTATTACTGTAGGTGCTTTCTTTGGCACCAGCTTGGCCAAAGATGATACATTATGCAGAGCAGTGGTTGGAGGTTATTTGATCAACCTTTTGACTCCTGGAGCGTAGCAATTTTAACACTGTTTGCCTCTGTCACTTGCATTAAGCTGTCATAAATGGCAATTAAATACGAGCACCTTGATACCAGGAGAGGCTACTGTGTCTCTTTCCCTGTGTTTAACCCTGTTTCTGCAAGCACTTGTGTGGGGCTGTTCATTTTGGGAGAACTGTTTGATCGTAAAAGTGCTGGGTTGATGGTTGTCTGTTTTGTCTCTTATCAGAGTCCCTCCCAAAAATTTGGAGTAGCTCACAGCAGATTAAAACACAAATATAAAACAGTCAATTTCAAACTGGATTAAAATAAGCTAATGTTTAGGTGATGTTAAATAACACTAACGCTCTGCAGACCCTTGAAAACTAGCCCATCACTTGGGCTTCTGATACTCTTCAGGGAGAGGACACTATATAGCTATCGGACAGCCATGGAGGATGTCATTATGTGCCCTAGCTGTCCTGATTTGGTGCACAAATGGTAATTTAAAGTGGCCACTTCTGATCAGTCTGAAGTCAACTGCATTTTGTTAACAGGTAGACATTGGCAAAGGCACACAGCCAGAGGCTGCTTTCAGTGCTCCATTAGAAGTGTTGTGCATCTATATCCATCTATAGTGTTGTGTTTCTATAGTTGACAATATCCCAAAATAGCTTCTCCTATGACAGAGGTGGCAGCATCCTTGCAATGTGTGAGGATCCATGTGTAAAATTCCTAATTCACCTCTTGGTTATATATGTATGTATTTATTTACAAAAGAACCTCAAGTGGCTTACACTTAAAATTAAAAATCAAACAACAAAACCAATACAATCTCTAAGGGCATAAAAAGGGGGGGGGGGAGCCATTAAAACAGGAGTCAGCACCTTAAACCAAAAACAAATGCCTGGTAAAATGAAACAGCCTTAACGATACGTTTCAAAATCCTACCTGGGCTGGGAGCTCCACCGTCTGTGTGCTGCAACACTGGCCTATGGCTTACGCTGGCTCAGCTTGTCTGAGCGTGGAAAGCTAAGCAGGGTCAGGCCTGGTTATTACTTGGATGGGAGACCCCTCCTCTAATTTCCTGCATTGCGCAGGGGGTTGGACTTGATAGCCTTGTCGGCTCCTTCCAACTCTATGATCTATGGAATCTATGAAATAGATCAACTTATGTCCCCCAGCAGAGCAGAGCCTCTGATGTTGGACAGAGTGAGCAGGCAGGTCCATGTGGGAAGAGGTGACCCTTTGCATATCCAGGCCCTGAACAATCTATCAAATAGACTGAGAACCTCTGGTACCTCATCTCCATATTTTAGCCCCTATTTTTTTTTATTTAAAATTATTTTTAGGGCCTTTATAGGTAAACCTTTCTCTAGGTGGTGGTGTACAGGATAAAAACCCATACAAAACAATGCAAACAGGCAATAAAAATATGATCTTATACTATAAAAATGAATTACACTGATAAAAATTGCAGCCCACAGATTCTGGGAAAGCCAGCAAAAACAAGTGAATCTTCAGAGCATTCCTGCTGAAGACCTGCAAAGAAGGGGCCCTCCTGTTGAAGGCGGCTGGCAGGGGCAGGATGGAGGGAGTGATGCAATTTGCCACTCCTCCCACTCCATCACCTGATGTGGACACCTCACCCTGCTTCATGGAAGGGCCAGCCCTACTGCACCAACGGAAGTTTCCAAACTGTCTTCAAAGGCAGCTAAATGATGGGGATCCAGGCATTCACAAATCCTACCCACTAGAAACCCTGGAAACAAAATCCAGGGTTCCTAGCCCTCACTGCTGAGTTCCTTCCTGCCAGAAATTTTCAAGCAGTGCTAAATGCCACTTCTCAAAAGAAAGGAGCACAAACGTCTGGAATTCTTGTGGCAGAATCTTGGGATTTTCTAGTCTTCATGGATAACTTCAAGCAGCCCCCACATCCCCGTCTAATGCCCTTTGATGATTTACAACTGAGCACCTGCTATTGTTTACAATTAGGAGCTCTTACTAGTAGCTGCAAATATGTTTGTTTGTGCTGTCATACTACTTTATGCAAAACAGGACCAAAGAACAATTTGAAGAGCAGGAAGTGGCTTCCGTGGTCAAGGGCCAGCCTCTCTTAGATGGCAACGTACACAAAACAAGTGCCCAGTTGCTTTGACCCAAACCAAACTTACATGAACTGTAGAGCTGTAAGAGAGATCCAGAGGAGAAGGCCAGGGTCTAGAGATTAGAAATTCCAACAGGTATGTTTGGGTGGGGAATTGTGAGGAAGTATCTAGAAAGATGCATGGATTTTATTGGATCTAGAATCTTTAAGCAAAGAGCAACCTCCTAGTCCTCACTGTTGCATAGAAAATCTTGAAAGCATTTTATGCAGCAGAGACAGCTAAAGCTTAGTAGTTAAAGCATAATAGATAATGTTTTAGTTATAAGGAGGGGAAATACCTGCTCTTCAGTTTACTGTTGCTTTCCATGTCCTTCACCCCCTCTCACCCACCCCTATTTATTTACTGCTCCATAAGCTAGACTTAAGGTGTAATCCTATGCATGTTTAGACAGAGAAAAAAATATCTAATAACCTTAGATTGTCCTCCATCCTTCCTCCTCACATGACCAAAAATAAAAACACCTCTCCCTACCCTGCCCTGAAAAGGAACCAGTGTTTTATTTATAAGCACTTCTTTTCAGATAAAACCAACATCCCAAAATATAAATATTAAATATTTAATATAGACATATTAAAACAAAGAGGTACCAATTAAAATTTCATATAATAAAAATCATCATCAGGCGATCACTCGTGACCGAGTAAGATTGTCTTCCAGGATAAAAATTTACAAAAAGGAGATTTTAAAAGGAGGAAATTCTAAAGAAAATTGTGTAGACTCTAGCGATGGGTCCGTAAGTGACTGTGGAGGCCAATTCTAGATCCACACAGCTTCCCACAGTGAGGACACAGGTTGCCAGATGGAAGATGGTCCTGTGAAGGATTTGTTTGACGTGCTTTTCGCTTAGCACGTTTCTCCCTTTCACCTTGCACTCGGGCTTCTTCAAAGTCCATGGATCCTTTGTGAAAGGCCAACCTCCGTTTAGATCGTTCATGGGCCAGAGCTTCCCAGTTTTCGATGTTTATATTGCATTTTTTTAGATTAGCCTTATGAACATCTTTAAACCTCTTATATTGACCACCGATATTCTGCTTTCCATCCTTGAGTTGGGAATAAAGTAACTGCTTTGGGAGACGGCAGACAGGCATTCGAACAACATAGATGGCACCAAACTCTTAAAAGACAAAGAGTCTGTTGCACTGCGTTGGAAAGAGCAGTATTATGACCTTTTAAATCGTAAATCTAAGGTGGATAATGAGATTTTTTTTCGCAAATCCCACAAAAAGAAATTAGAGAGGAACTTGCAATACTCCTCACTTTGGATGAAGTAAAAAAAAAGCCATTAATCAAATGAAGAATAACAAAGCTAGTGGACCAGATGGGGATAATAAAAATAGGAAAGGGCCAGGCCAGCTACTCAAACACACCCCTTTTGAAAGCCTGATGAAGCCCATCAAGCCAAGACCGACACACCAAAAGCCTGTGTGATTGAGTGAATAAAACATTTTCCACCAGATATCAAGTGAGCTTTCTCTAAGGAGCACAGAGAATACCCTTTCTCTGTCCCAGACCCCTGCCTGCCTCACCTTGGACAGCAGAGGGACCTGGCCACAGCCTCCGATGAAGATCTTAATAAGTGGCAGGTTCATGTGGGCAGAGGTGGCTTGATGTGCACTGCCCTTAAGCCATTTAGGACTTTAATGGTCAAAACCAGCACCTTGACTTGGACCCAAAAATGGAGCAGGAGCCAGTTCAGCTGTGTGTGAGAGAGAGGTGTTCCATATGTCCAGTCCTAGTTCAGTAGTCTGGCTGCTGTTTGTATCAACTAATCTCTAATTTTAGGGAGGCACCGTAGCGTAGTGGTGGAGTAAATGCTTTGCATGCAGAAAGTCCCAGGTTCAATCCCTGGCATCTCAAGGCAGGAAAAACTGCCTGGAACCCTTGAGAGCTGCTGCCAGTCATTGTCAACAGTACTGGGCTAGATGGACCATGGGTCTCGCTCGGTATAAGGAAGCATCCTAGGTTCCTATGAACCATCTTCAAGGGTGCTTCTCCATCATGCAATGTACTGCAATAGTCCAAATGGGACTTTACTAGAGCATGAATAACTGTAGCCAGATGGCTTATGTTAAGAGGACAGACCACAAGTGGCACACCAGTCCAAGCTGTTGAAAGATGCTTCATGTTGCTGAGTCCCCTTGAGCAACTACAGGCAAGGCCAAATCTGTTAACAACCATGGACTAAGTGAAACCCAATCCACAATAGGCCAAACACCATCTCCCTATGAAGCTTGTGAGGCCAGGCAGAACCTCTGGATGTGTTCCTGGTGCTCCCGCCTAATCTATGGCTTCTTCCTATGCCCCTCATCATATGTACAGCAGAGTCTGCAGTCTTTCAGACCGCACGCATCCCTGTAAAATTTACTACCATTAATTTGTGGTGGTTTTATACTCGGTGAGAGATGGTTTACACTTTGCACATTGCACAATATCAAGGCAATTTCCTGCTGTTACCAACCATATTTGAGCAATCAGAGGTGGTACCGGTTGTTGCTGGAAAGCCTATACCATTAAGTGCTGCCCTCTGGAGGGCAGAAACTGTAGCTGTAGTTCTATTCTCAACACACTTCTTACTGTATTGTGGAATATAAAGATGTCCAACTGTATTCTTCAGCCAGGGGTCCAAGGACTTGGAAGTGTATGTTGCTGCATAAAACAATCCCTTCTTGAGTGGTCAAGCTCTCAGTAAAGGTTTCAGAGCTATGGAGTTTAAGCATTACAATTATGTGTGTGTACGTATTGTTTACATAATCCAAAAAACAGCTGGTAAAGAAGTGACATTGTAAACATTTCACACTTCGGTATCACAAGTGAAACTGGGCTAGTGTTAAAATAAAAATTCAATAAAAATTCAGTGCGGCTGAATCTGGCCGGTTTAGTTATGAAGCTAGATCGGAGAGGAGTAGCCAAAGAGGATCACCTCTGCCACCTTGTGCTCCTTAGAGGAAAGGCGGGTTATAAATGTAATAAATAAATAAATACAAATAAAATGTAGTGATGATGGCCACCAACGTGGAACGTTTTAAAAAGGGGGATTAGGCAAGTTCATGGAGCATAAGGCTATCAATGGCTACTAGTCATGGTGGCAATATATGTACCTCCAGTATCGGAGACAGGATACCAATGTACACCAGTTGCTGAGAGAGGACTGCTGGTACTCATGCCCTGCTTGTGGGCTTCCCGTTGGAGCACTAGATAGGACTTTGGCCTGACCGAGCAGGGCTGTTCTTATAACCCTAAACTTCTGAACATCTCTCTGCCTCACTTTTGTTTTCCCTTTTGCTGCCTCTCTTTTCTTTAAGTGATTGACAGGCCCCCAAGACCACGTGAAGGCAACTGGCGGAGGTGTAAACCACATCCCTGTCTTTGTCTCCTAGAGCCGCCGTCCTCTGTCGTCACTGCCTGCTTGCATTTTTCATTCACCTTTAGCTGTTCCTTCCAAGGCTCACAGAGCTGTTTCTGCTGCCACTTCTGAAGACCATCTCCGCCCCACACACCGTGCGCACGCACCCCAAAAGGTAAGACCCACCGCGTCCTTCGTGTCTTGAGCATGGTCTGCCAAGCAGCCGGGTGCATTAGTGAGCTTTCAGCAGAATCGCGAACTGAACGTCCAAATGGGAAGGTTAAGACAGACGGATGGAAGAGAAAACGATAGATGGTTAGAAGCCATGGCAGCCATGTGTAACCTCCCTATAGGTGCAACCTACCTCTGGAGACCAGAGGCTGGGAAGAAACAGGAAAAGACCACTTCCATCAAGCCCTGCCTCTTGAGTTTCCTGGCGGCATCTGGTTGGCCATTTGTTGGAAATGGGGTCACTGGGCTAAGCACACCTTTTGGGTTTGATCCAGCATCTCAAACCTACTTGGGATCTCTGAGAGTCGTAGCCTTTTAATCCCAGATCGACAAAGACCAATTGTATGTTTCCTTGGTAGCGAGGGAAAGGTCCTTATTATGATATGCTTTGGTCTCCAGTTGAAAGCTGTCGACATCTAAGCCCACCACCGGCATGGGTGCTTCACGTGTCTTGCCAAGCATGAACTTTTGTCTGGAAGGCCAGCATCAGCAGTGACTGTAGAGTTGGGCATTTGCCTGTTGAGAAGCTCGACATCCATTCTGGCCGCCATCTTCCTTTGCCAGCATGCGCACATGGGCTGTGATTTCCTCCGTGTGGGCCGGCAGCTGGAATCTGCTATGATCCACAGGTGTCGATCTTCTAAAGAGGCAAAAGGAGAGAGGCTCTGTAGAAGTTATAACCTTCTTCTGGGTGGAAGGGCTTCCCTTCGATATTTTTGAGTCTGGCTAACAGTATTGTTATACTCAGCCCAGTTCTGTTAAGCAGTGAAAAATTCCAGGGTCACAACCCTTAGCCAGGTTCAGTTTCCTTTAGAAGGAGGTCACTGGAGGTTTATGGTGTTCTACAATATTTGTATTTATTTACAAATATGCAGGATGAGTATGGTTAAAGGCACAGCTTAAGACAGTCCAGCAGACAGTCCAGCAAAGTCTACGGCTCCCTTATCAGATCTACCAGGGGAGATGGCCAGCAGCACCCTAAGATGATTACAGAGCCCAAACCCAAAGTGCAGAAAAGGGCAATTACAAGGATGAATGGGGCTAGAGCAACGCCCCTGTGAGAAAAGGTTACAAGATCTGGGACTGTTTAGCTTAGAAAAAAGGCGAGTAAAGGCAGACATATAGAGGTGTACAAAATTATGCGTGGTGTGGAGTAAATTCATAGAGAGCTGTTTTTCTCCCCCTCTCACCATGCTAGAACCCAAAGGGGTCATCCCATGAAGCTGATTGGTGGGGGATTCAGGACAGATAAAAGGAAGGACTTCTTCACACAGTGCATAGTTAAACTATAGAATTCACACACACAATATAGTGATGGCCACCAATTTGGATGACTTTAAAAGGGGGTTAGAGAAATTCATGGAGGACAAGGCTATCAATGGCTACTACTCATCATGATGGCTATATGCTATCTCCAGTACCAGAGGCAGTATGCCTATGTACACCAGTTGCTCGGGAACATGGGCAGGAGGGTACTGTTGCACTCATGTCCTACTTGTGGGCTTTCCATGTGGGCAGCTGGTCGGCCACTGTGTGAACAGAATGCTGGACCAGATGGACCCTTGGTCTGATCCAGCATGGCTGCTCTTATGTTTTAAATGCATCTCTCTGTGTCTCTTAAGTTATAAATACATCTCTTATCTTTTAAATGCATTTTTCTCTGTCTCTCTCTCTCCCAAAACTGCAACCCATCCTTGGTTTCCTTCACCAACTCCTACATTGCATCATCCAGAGTGAAGGAGGGTAGGAAGGGGACAGACCTTCCCCTTTGCCACAATGGCTCTTGCCTTCCAGGAACATCTCCAACTATTTCTTGAGTCACTGGGGGCCATTTACCTGATATTTCCCTTAAAAAGGAGATACTTGCCCACCTTGCCAGGGCCCTTAAGGCAGTGCAGCACCCAACGTTTCTTCTGGCTCCATTAACCCTTCCCTGTCCATACACCCCTCCCCACAATCTGACAGCAGTATTCAGCGGCAAGGACAACTGGACAAGCACTTTGAGCCATGCAGAATAGCACAGCTGATTGTAGTTATTTTTTTCACCTGCTTGGGGCGAAACAGATGTAAGAGAACTCCTGTTCTTGGTCTCTTGCCTGTGATCCATCTGTCTAACTCAGGAGTGCAGAACCACAGGCCCGGAGGACAAGTCCAGCCCACTGGAGATTCCAATAAGTCCCTCGGGGGGGGGTGTTCCCAGATGGCCACGCCCCTGCCCCCTCCCTCCAATAGTTCAGTGGTTTTCCGGATTTTGCACACACACTCATCCCACACACGCACACCTTAAAAGGTTGAAATGTCTCTCCTAAGGCCTAGTTACTAGTGGTAAGAGCTTTAAGCTAAAATATGCTGGTATTTTTGGTCCTGCCCATTTTGCCTTTGGCCTAACCCGCTACTGGAATGGGGCCCCGGAGAGCTTCTCTGAAGTAGAAATTGGCCCTCGAGCTGAAAGAGGTTGTGCACGCCTGGTCTAACTTGTTCTCCTCCTCCAGGAAAATATTCGGAACCAACAAGAAACCTTGGAAAGCATGACCTGTGGATGTGGAGCGTGTGAAGACTGACCCGCTGTGTGGACACTTGGGCGTGAAAGATGTCTGAGATCATCCCTGGTTCCAGCAAGGGCCCTGTGGAAAAGGTCAAGGAGCCGCCTGGGTAAGCAAGCAGTGGGCTTTCCACTCTGTGCGAACCTCCCTGTAGGAGAGGGCTGTGTGGTATAGTGGTTAGAGTGTTGGACTGGGACTCGGGAGACCCTGATTCTAATCCCCACGCGGCCATGAAGCTCACCGAGTGACTTTGGGCTGCACTGGGTGACTTTGGTCAGACTATAATACCTCATAAGGTTGTTGGGACGATAAAATAGAGAGGAAAAAGATTGTGCACGCTGCCTTGGGCTTCTTGGAGGAAAGGTGGGATATATAAAGGCAACAAATAAATAAAAACAAATTATATCTCAGTAGTAGTAGTAGCACAAGCTGGTACAAATCGTTGTGCATCTTTACGCAGTAGCATATAATTCCGTCTGGGAATCCACTTGACCACTGGCTTAGATGGCTTTTTAAAAAAAGGATTCAGGGGCTCATAGAGGGTAGGTTTATCAATGGCTATTAGCCACAATAGATCAATGGAAGCTGCAAGGGGCACTCTGCCTCTGGACACCGATGCTGGGGACAAATGGCAGCGGAGAGGGTCTTGCCTCTTGGCCCTGCGGGTGGGCTTCCCCTGAGGTATCTGTCGTCTAGCCACAATTGGACGTGGGATTCTGGATCAGATGGTCCCTTGGGCAGGTCGAACAGGACTACATGTCTGTTGTGGTGCAGCATATATCTAGGGTGCAGCCTTGTCTAGTATGGTGGCGACCTACAGATGTATTGGACCACAACTCCCAGCATTCCCCAGCTGGCTGGTGCTTTTAATTGATCCCTCAATCCCAGGAGCATAGGATAAAAAAAGCTCCCACATTAAAAAAAACAAAAAACTGGCCCTGCTCCTGTGCTTATAACAGCAGCTGTCTTGCAAGGGACAAATGGTTGCTTCTAGTTCTAAATGGTGGCTGCTGCTTTAAAACAGGGGTGTCGGACCTCTTTCAGCCTGAGAAGCAAAAATTCTGTTTCTGAGAAGCTCTCGGGGGCCACATTCCAGTGGCAAAAGGAGCGGGACCAAAAATACTAGTATACATTAACTTAATGTTCTTACTGCCAGTAATGGAATCTTAGGAGAGGAATCTCACCCTTTTAGAATGAGGGAAAAAATGTACAGAAGCCGGGAGACCACCAAATGATCAGTGATCAGGCAAGGGGGTGAGGAGGCAGGGGAAGAGGGGCTGGGGAAAGGGGGGGCTGTCTGGGAAACACCAGATTTCCCTGTTTCAGTACATCCCTAGCACCACCCGAGTTGGGTAGAGACGCCTTTCTCCCATTAACACTTTTGTTTCTCTTCTCCTTTCGTACAGACCACAGCACACACCAGTGAACAGAAAATGTGAGAGTCCCATCACACTTCTGGACCGGCTTTCCATAACCAGACGAATTTGGGAGCTTCTCGATGGCCAACCAGAGCAAGCCACAGAGCTGCTCTCAGTCTCAGCACAACCACCCGGGGTAAAAACAGCCAGCAAATTTCAGAAGTGCAGCAAGTCCAATGTGGGCAGGGTGGAAAAGGAGGATGTCCGTCCTGTGCTTCAGTGGAAGAAGAGTTTGTATTAGAGACCTGCAGATGTTTAACTGACTGGTTTGTTCAAATCCAGCCTTTTCCAAATCAGCTGCCCTCCAGAAGTGTTGGACTACAACCCCCATCATCTCATGCTGGCTGGGCATGATGGGGTTTGTAGTCCAACATATCTGGAGGGCACCCAACTGGGAAAAGCTGAATCAATAGAAAGGTGTTCCCCCACCCCTGCCACATTCCCACTTCCTGCTCCAGGAGTGGAAGTAGGAGGGGGGGAAATCACCTTTTTGGTTGGCCTTGTAGAGCTTTTCTACACAAGGCTGTTCATCGGCTGCATCTACTTTCGGTTTCGTAGCAGAATTGAGATCCAAGCACTACACAAGGAGTGTTTCCTTTCCTGCTTTCCCACTACACAACCATTAGGTGGCATGGTGGTATAGTGGAATAATGCAAATACACAAGAGGAAATCGTGCTTTCTTTTGCTTTCACAATTAAATGCCACTTTTCCCCCGCTCTAAAAAGACTTGCCGAAAGTGCTGGATAGACACAGAAGCAAAACTGGAGGGTCACGATGTTGTCTAAAGAACCCGTAAACAACCGTGAGCAGGGAATGATGAGTGCACGATAAACGCCTTGTGTAGAAAAGCCCTTAGTCAGGCCCACCCCTTTTCATCTTCGGCTATGCCTGTTCTTTAAGGAAACATATGCAAAGCGATGTTTTGTATAAGAGACAGGATGTACGAATTACTTTGTTCCTTACCACTGAAGACCTGCAGCGGGTCCCCATAGTGTAGAGTGGCCATGTGTTTTACAGAGGACAATCCTCTATTTGAAGGGCTGCTGGAGCACTGCTCTTTATTTGAGAGAGCCAGTGTAGCGTAAGCGGTGAGAGAGTTGGACTGGGACTGTGAGACTGGGACTCGGGAGATCCGGGTTCTAGTCCTCGCTTGGCCATGAAACTCACTGGGTGACTTTGGGCCAGTCACTGACTCTCAGCCTAACCTACCTCACAGGGTTGTTGTGAGGATAAAATGGAGAAGAGGAGGAGGATTATGTAAGCTGCCTTGGGTTCCTTGCAGGAAAAAAGGCGGGGTATAAATATAATAAATAAATAAAATAAAAATTGAGGGCATCCTCTATCCCAGTGTTCTCCAACCTTGAGTCCCCAGATGCTTTTGGCCTACAACTCCCAGCATGCCCCTGCCAGCTACGCTGGCTGGGGCATGCTGGGAGTTGTAGGCCCAAAACTGGGGACCCACGGTTGGAGAACACTGCTCTATCTGAAGGGCTGCCCAGTCCAAGACTGGCCGAAGGATGAAGAACCCTCAGACTGTTGCCCATTAGTAGTTAGCATCTGTCCAGGCCCGGCGCACAGGTCACAGACTTCCACGCTACGGTGAGATGAACGGCATTTCTATTTAAATCATAATAATTATCTTAATTTGCACCTATATAAATAAATTATACCGTGCAAGTTTTATGCAAATCGCTGTCCACCTTTGGTCCTGTTTTTTGGGTACCGCATTTCCTATTTCATTTTTGTTGCTGCTGTTATTCATAAGTGGCCACCATAGTAAGGAGCAGCAGCAGCTTCCTTCCCGGGCACACGTGTCAGGATTATCCGCAGTCAGTCGGCCTTAGCCCCAGCCTATCGCTTTCTAGAATCAAGCACTGCTCATACCTGCCTAGATGGTGTTCTGAGGTCACAGTCCACAAACCGGCGTGTTGTCTGTTGCATAGGTTTATGGTGGCTTTCCATCTGTACCAGCATGAAACTTCATGCCAGACCTTTGTGGCTGTCTGTAGCCACTGGGTCAGACCAACGGACCATTGATCCCAGCTTCCCGTTTCCCACATACGGTAGTCCTCCCCACACTTACTCCCCTGCAACTGGGATTCTGAGAGAGACTTTCTCTGACTGTGGAGGCATCTTCACAATTGTGCAGTCCCCTTTTCTCCCAACAGTGCCCATTGACCGATGTTTCCCCCAGCTCCTCCCCTTCCCTTTGACTCCGCCTTCCCTCTGCCCATCATTCCTGCTGTCCTGTCCTCTGCCCTTTCCCAGCCATCATTCCCTGGGGTCAGGGCTGGCGTCACAAGTCGGCATGGTCGGACACTGGCTGAAGGCCCACACCCCAGCAGGGGCCCACTGAAAACAACCCCCTGGACTTGCACCTCCTCTTCACCCTTGCAACCTCTTGTTTCTCTGCCTCTCACTCTAGCCCAGACAACAGAGGTGGTAAGGAGGAGGAGCAGGAGCAGAAGCAGAAGCAGAAGCCATGGCCTCCTTGCTCCCTGGCTCTCTGCCTGTCAAGCAAGCAAATGGTAGCAATGCTGAGAAAGATGATGAGGTGCAGGAGCAGTTGGTGATAATGGTTATGAGGTGAGGGAGGGTGCTCACTGAGGGTGTTTTACCCCAAGGGCCCTCCAAAATCTGGAGCCAGCATTGCCTGGGGTCTTCACTTCTGTACTGCCCTGACTGTGTTTATTTATTATATTTATACCCCACCTTTTTTCCTGCAAGGAACCCAAGGTGGCTTACATAATCATCATCCTCTCCATTTTATCCTCACAACAACCCTGTGAGGTAGGTTAGGCTGAGAGTCAGTGACTGGCCCAAAGTCACCCATGAGTTTCATGGCCGAGCGGGCACTAGAACCCGGATCTCCCGAGTCCCAGTCCAACACTCTCACCACTACGCCACACTGGCGTGTTGTCCCCTTTCTTTCACCCACTATGCGGCATGCTAACTTCGGGGCTCGGTGACATAACAGAGTATGCGCCTCGTGTTTACCTTGCCACATCTGCTTTCAAAACAAGGGAGGAAAATAACAAAATTTCCTGAATTGCAGGAAATCAGGCCTTGCTGATAAATTCTGTAGCTTGAGTCCTTTTTAGGGTCATGGCAGTAAATTGTAAAATAACATTACCTTTGGGGAATAGAACAAGCAACAGCGAAGTCTGTCTGTATCTCTCCTCTTCCTCCTCCCCGCTCCGCTCCCTTTGTCATGTTTTCAATGTGGACTGAATTGGCAATGTGTGTTTTTTGTGTCCGGGGGCCTGCAAACAGAGCAAGTCAGACATTTTTTGGAATCTGTTTAGATGTGGAGAGGAGTGATATATAAATGCTGTAAAAAATAATAATTTTTGTATGGTTCCTCTTTCCTCCTTAAAGGGGAAAGGAAACAAGGTGGGGGACTTGCTTCATAAGAGATGCAAGTGATTATCCAAGCTCTCTTATCTCTCTCTCTTTTCTCCCCACTCCTTTTTCTGGGACCAGACATTCATTGTCGCCAGAAACGGAACTGGAGGTGCCAGGATGCTCTTCCTTCGGACACAGGGAAGTGAGGCTGATGCTGTCTGCCATTTCCCCATTGAGGAGGACAGTTCAGGTGAGCTGGTTCAGGTACTTGAGGGGTGTTCTATTCTGGTATAAGGATTCAACCTGTACCACAGAGAAAAGATGTCCGGTGTGAGGACGGGGCAGACCCGTGGCTGCATTTCTTTCTAGCATGTGGTAGTAGTCGAGATTCTCTGAACTCCAGCTTGAATCACCTCGCCCCCATTTTTTATTGTGATCTGTTTTTCTTTTCGTTCAAATGGGGAAAGTGTGCATTTCAGTCTGCATTTTTTTGAAAGTTCACGCTCAAATGTGTACTTCCCCCTACAGACTGAAGCGTGAAAATGTGTTTTTTTTTTTAATTGTGCTTTTTTTTTTTGTATTGGATTACAACTCCCAGAATCTCCACCCAGCAAACTGATCCCTTCCAATCAGCGGGGTGAGGTAGCAGAGCGGGCCGGGCCTGCTCTGTTAGTAGGCGATCACTCGTAACCGAGTAAGATTGTCTTCCAGGATAAAATTACAAAAAGAAAATTATAAAAAGAGGAAATTGTAAAAAAAATTGTCTAGCGATGGGTCCGTAAGTGACTGTGGAGGCCAATTCTAGATCCACACAGCTTCCCACAGTGAGGACACAGGTTGCCAGATGGAAGATGGTCCTGTGAAGGATTTGTTTGACGTGCTTTTCGCTTAGCACGTTTCTCCCTTTCACCTTGCACTCGGGCTTCTTCAAAGTCCATGGAACCTTTGTGAAAGGCCGACCTCCAGTTAGATCGTTCATGGGCCAGAGCTTCCCAGTTCTTGATGTTTATATTGCATTTTTTTTAGATTAGCCTTAAGAACATCTTTAAACCTCTTATACTGACCACTGATATTCCGTTTTCCATCTTGTAAATAAACAGAGCAACTCCTTCCTATATGAATCATGTCAGAAACCCCAAACCCCAAGCTGTAGCTCAGCGTGAGAGAGCACATGCTTTCCGTGCAGGAGGTCCCCGGTTCGGTCCCCGGCAGCATCTCCAGGTAGGGCTGGGAAAGACCCCTGCCTGAAAACCTGGAGAGCCGTTGCTGCCACTCAGTGTTGACAATACAGGGCTGGATGGACCAAGGGTCTGACTCAGTATAAGGCCGCTTCCTGTGTTCCTAAACCCATCAGATAAATTATGTGGAAAGCTAACCCTGCAGGGAGAAAGGTTTGCCACTCCATTTCCTGAGGTTTTATGGTCGCAGGCCGCTTAAAAACAAGCATTCACATCAGCGAACATTCGAAAACAAAAGGTCGCCTGCCATCTTCAGTGGATTGGTCCACTGTTCAGGCTCTCACTACCTTGCTGTAGTGATGCCTATCAGCCTTCCGCAACCTGGCGCCCTCCAGATGTGTTGGACTACAACTCCAGGCATCTCCCCAACCTTGCACTTGTAGTCCAGCACATCTGGAGGGCGCCAGGTTGGGGAAGGCTATCAAGTATTCTGGTAGTGATACTGTCTTTCTGACTAGCCATGGAGAGCCAGCAGGGGGACTACTTGCTCTGGCTCCTCGGGGTGTGTGTGTTCTTTTCATTCTTAGCAGAGGAGAGTATGAACAGGAAGTTATTTTGTCTTGAGCAGGTGGGGGGGGGGGTCAAGCTCTTGGCATCTCCAGTTAGGCAGGGAAGGGAAGCCAACCCCTGCCTGAAACCCTGGGGAGTCACTGGCATTCTTTGTGGACAAGACTGAGCTCCTCGGTGCATCTGCTCCGTATAAGCAGCTTCCTATGTCCATAAGCGTTCTGTACTTGCACCACTAGGCAATACTTCCTTTCTTCCGCACATATTGGCTCTTGGCTCCTCTTTGTTCCGGCTGTAGCGACACTCTAGAATCCCCACTTCCCTGCTCCCGCTCCAGTCTGGAGGCAGGACTCAGACATCCTGCACCCCTGGATTCTCCTTGCTTGAGCCATTGGCCCCTACTTCCTCACACCAATGCAGGACTTCCCCCCCTACCACTGCGCACCCCCACGACCTCCTGAAACCTCTTCCCACGCTCTAACCCTCACCTCCGCTATGCTACCCGTTTCATAGCCTGCCCCAACATCCATCAGTGGTTTTGCAATGCCATTTCCTCCTACTTAAAAGGGGAAGAGGTGTGGAAAGCGTCCCTTCCGTTGCTGCAGGTTGCGTGTGGCTCTCCCTGTCGTACAGTGGTTTCCCTCAAGTCTTCTGGGGTTCTCTGGAGGGGCTGAGGGGTTAGCTCTTTCCCCCCCCACCTTTTGAGAGCTCTGGCCAAGCTGCTCCTTATCTCCTGTGAACTGCATCTCCCCCCTTTTCTGAACTCGGCAACAGGTGAGGAATTCTTATTAGTGCGTAGATGAGGTTTTCATCACACCTTGCTTCCAAGGAGTTCGGGGCAGGGTATATGTGGTTCCTCTCTGCCCCCTTTCTGCTCGTGACAACCCAGCAAAGTAGGCCAGGCTAACCGAGATTCTCCCAGCGAGCTTGGGGAAGTTAGTGGGTATGAGGGGTGGGGTGGAGAGAAGGACCCTTCTCATCAGCAGTAAGAGAGGCAATGATTGTACCTTGTACTACTGGAGAGGGAGAGTGTGCAACTCCAGGATTTCCTGGGTTCCCCGCGAGGGAGAGGTCTGTCTTTTCATTCTTAGAGAGGAGGGTGTGAACAAGAAGCTAAATTTGTTAGTCTTTAAGGTGCGGCAAGACTCTTATACTGAGTGAAGGTAAAGGTCCCAGGCCCTTTTGTAAACTCATGATGCCAGACCTTCTAGATGCCTGCTGGCATGCGCTGTACCACTGCGCAGCTGCGAATGCTCTTGATCAAGATAGGAAGCTGCTGCTGCCATTGTTGCATCTGGCTTACCGCTGTCTCTGAACTGGCAGTAACCTTGGGGGGGGGGGCGGCGTTGTCTCTAGCATGCTGTTACCCAGTTTGTATTAACTGGAGATGCTGCCAGAGGTTGCCTTCTTTGTTCAATGCCCACCCCCCACCCCCAACGTTCTTTGCTACTGAGATCTGGGCCCTTCCTGTTTTGACAGCAGGGAAAAATAGCTCTCTTTCCCCACCATCACCACACCAAATAATTTGAGCACAAGACAGGCAAACCACAAGCCCCGCCCTGCAGCCCCAAATGCATATCCTGTTCTCAGAAAAGGTGTTTCTTGAGCTGAGCTCTCGTGTCTCTTCCCTGACCAGTGGAAGGACGGACATGGGGACTTGGAGAGAGCTTCGCCTGCTGGGGGGTGGGGGTGGTAGAGCTTAAACACCCCAGCCCTGCCGAAACAGGGCCCAAATGGACCTCGGATTTTACCACTATGCAGCCAGGATGCAATGTGGGGCGGGGGGGGGGGGTCCAGTCTGGGCAGATGCAAGATGTGGATAATGGTCACAATTTGACCACTGTGGGATGAAGAAACTCCATGCTCATTTGTTTAACGAGGAAGAAAACCTCTCTGTTTTTAGTATTGCATTTTTAAGATACTGTATTGTGTTTCTCGGACTGTCACTTAAAAGTAGCAATATCCTCCCCACCTTTTCTTTTATTTATTTATTTATTTATTTAACCAAGGTCATACCTTTTTGTGACTAGCGCTCTTAATGTGCATTCATCACGTAGACCAGCCTTCCCCAACCCGGGCCCCTCCAGATGCATAGAGCTACAACTCCCAGCATCCCCCAGCCAGTTGGCTGGGGAGATCTAGCCCAACACATCTGGAGCCCCCCCCCCCCCCCCCCCGTGGGAGAAGGCTGTCGTTGACGGCCTTTTTTTCTGGTCCTGGGTTTCCTCTTCTCCCACAGTCTCATTTATTGATCTGGAAATGTTTAGGCAAAAGCTGCAAAAAAAAAAAATTATTCTGAGGTGCTTAGCGGATCTTAACCACTTTAGAAATCAATAACATTGTGGTCTTGAGAGGAAGTAGATGAGAGAACATAAGAAGCTGCCTTATACTGAGTCAGACCATTGGTCCATCTAGCCCAGTATTGCTGACACCGACTCTTAGGAGCGGCTCTCCACGGTTTCAGGCTGCAGGAGTCTTTCCTAGCCTTAGGTAGTAACTGTGATCTAGTGTTTCATGATGTGGGGAGGGCTGTGAGGATCTAGGTTGCTAAGAGACCCAATGAGATCCGGTGCTTTTGGAACAAAGAGGACTAGAAGTCTGCTCCGTCCTGGGCTTTCTCGTGGGATGTGTTCTCTCTCTTGCCTTTTGGGTCCTCCTGGCTGGACATCACATGGCTTAATCTGAGCAGCTGCCAAGCCCCTGTGCCTCATCTGGGTGCAAGTAGGATCAGTCGAGAGGCAGACAGAGAAAGCAGGGTGCCTCTGAGCATGTACAGGTCTTCTTTTTTTTCACACACCACTCCTGCTTTCTGCACCCAAGGGTTGGAGAAAGGGTGCTGGCGAAGAAGGCAGGACTACTGGACAGGGTGTAACCCCAACTCCTCTTGCTCTAGGAACTGACCACGGTGACTTCAGGTGATCTTAGTACAACACGCACCTCCTGCACCTGATCATCAGCTTCAGTATTATACACCCCCGAAAAGAACTTGTATGTCCATATTAATGAAGCGGGGGGTGGGTGGGAACTGGAACCTGCCCCCTGCCCTGCTCCCAAGCAGCACTTCCCTCTATGAACTAAACCCCAGTAGGGCTTTTCCCACACTGAACTGCCTTGTCTCTTTCCCACAGCTGTTTATCTCAAGGGCTCCCTACTGCACTTCAGAGATCTACTGGAACTGGTCAGCTTTCACATTGTGAGCAGGTGAGTGGCTGGGAGAGACTGCCGGTGGGGGCAGGGAGGCAAGGGGGGGATTGAACCTGCTGTGGTGGTGGGACATTTCAGAACGAAAGGGCAGGACCCATTTTGCATTCTTCGTGGCTACCGTGTCTGCTCTCACCCTTGGCTCCTGGAAAAACTTCCTGAAGCTGGAGACTATAATCCCGATATTTTGGCTCCGTTGGCCCCTTCCAACTGCTCCAGCGCACACACGAATAGCAAAGTCATTCTCCAAGTGTGGATCCTTACACAGATGAAATGTTGCCTCAGCCACTCACAAGAGGGGAAATATCGGCAGGCTTGGGAGCGTGGCCCTCTGGGGAATCCCAAAGGACCAGATTGGTACCCCAGATCGGCCCAGTTTGGACTATGGGCATGAGGCGCATCCCTGGCAGAGATGGGCCAATGATCCAGCTTGGGATACTAGTGCCCAAGTTGGAGGAATTGCCCCTTCACCTGTGATCCCAGTAGCCTCCTTGGTTGGGTATCATTTTTGTGGGTTTGGTCTTCTCTTCCAGGGATATCCTACCCTGCTCACTGAGGATCCCGGATGCCTTTCGACTTGGACGCAAGTCTGAACTGGATGCAGTTGCTGCACTGGGCATGAGTGAGTAAGAATACCAGGGAAGGTGATGCGGTGGTGGTTTGTTTGTTTGTTTATTTATTTATTATATTTATATCCTGCCTTTTTTTCTGCAAGGAACCCAAGGCGGCTTACATAATCCTCCTACTCCTCTCCATTTTATCCTCACAACAACCTGTGAGGTAGGTTAGGCTAAGAGTCAGTGACTGGCCCAATGTCACGCAGTGAGCTTCATGGCCAAGTGGGGACTAGAACCTGGATCTCCCGAGTCCCAGTCCAACACTCTAACCACTGCACCACACTGGCACAACACACTGGTTGTGCGTGTCTGTGCTGTGCTGTGCTGTGTGTGTGTGTGTGTGTGTGTGTGCGCGCGTGTGCGTTTGGGGGGTGGTATGCAGGCGGTTTTTCACATGTTTGACTTGCATCTCTTCTGAGACAAAATTCCTGTTGCTTGGCATTGTGGGAGATGCTTGCTTAGTCATCCCCAAGTTTGCCTTGCCTTGCTTCCTGGTCTTGCCTTGGTCTTCATTGAATTAGCATTATGAAAAAAGTCGCCTCTTGAGGCTGGCTCTCGGTTTTTGCAGTCCCAGTGCCGTCACCCCTCCCCCCACATTTAGCCACCCCGTTTGGGGACTCCTGTGCCTTCTACTTGCTGTGAGTGAGAACCAGGCATCCAGGTGGCATAGCTGTTCTGTTCCCATGTCTGTATTTCCCAGCTGGGAAAGCGGCACTCTTTCAAACGCCTGCCTGTTAGGCAGCTGTCAAAAGTGCAGGAAGCTCATCCTCAAAGAAAGAGGCAAGCTTAGGCTCCCACCCACCACCTCTTTGTTTCATTGGCAGAGTTCTGGACAATGCCTCTTACACCCAGCAACCGGCCAGCATCAGCCCAAGCGGAAGAGGGGCCCGTGGAGCTGAATGGAGACCTTCCTGAATCCACACCGGCAGCCTGCTCCATCCAAGTGACGTCCGAGGATGGGGCACTGTGCATCATCAACCCACTGTTCCTCTCGGTGCACAGTGATGTTAGTTGGCTTGACCTCGCGCCGGGCATGTGCCGCTTGAGCAGCAGCAGGAGGAAGACCCTACAGTTCTCAAATGGCTCGACAGAAGCCGCATCCTGCAAGCAAGAAGTCCAGGAGTGTCCAGATCATCTGGGGTCTCTGGAAGAGGAGGAGAAGATGGGAAAAGGTTAGCAACAGCTGCCCTGGTGGGGTGGGTGGACCCTACAATGGGCAGTAATCCAACACTGCCCTTGCACGGGCAGTGAGTATCCAACACTGCTGCCCTTGCACCTAAGACTTTTGCCAGAGGGCCTGTAATGAAATGTAGCTGAGCCCTGGGGAGGGCTCAGGAAGCTCTAGTTCAGTGTTCCCCAACCTTGGGTCCCCAGATGTTTTTGGCCTACAACTCCCAGCATGCCCCAGCCAGCATAGCTGGCTGGGGCATGCTGGGAGTTGTAGGCCAAAAACATCTGGGGACCCAAGGTTGGAGAGCCCTGCTCTAGCTATATAGGTTTTGAGTCAGAGCTTACTGGCTGCTGGAACCACATCATCCTACCATTTCCAGTGACTTGTACGTTGTTTCCCTGACCTTGCCTTGTGACTGAACCTCCGTCCTGCTGATCCTTGAACTCCTGTTTGACTCTGCTTCTTGGAGCTCTCCCTCTTGCCTGGTCAAATTGTGTTTTTTGAACATTGCCTCTTTACTGACTTGCCTTTGGATTGCCCCTTAGTTTGCCCTAACGCTGAGCCTGATCCGTAGCAGGAAAACAGGGGAATTGAGCAGAATATGCATGTTGGTGGGGAGAAAGGAGTCTTTGGTGCCCCATCTAGCCCTTTGCCCCACTACATGAAAAGCAAAACAAACTATGCAAATGAGCAAATCTATACAGATTTGCTTGATTTTTATAACTCGTATAGGTTGCGGAAATCATCTCCTCTTCCTGGGTCATTGTTTGGGGCTGCTCCCAAAACTAGATTTTTATTATGCAGTCACCCTGCCTCAAACCTGGAATTTTATTCGGGTGGGGGCGAGATCCAGACACCCTCATCTCATCTTCCATTTATAACCTTACCATGTTTTCCCACTGTTTTTCCCCCATCTTTTTTTCTCACCACAAAAAAAGTATGTTGAGGGAAAGGCAGACTCGCTACATAATGATTTTAGTTTGGTAGTGCTGCCAACCAGCCATTATTTTACTGGCTGAACACTAAAATTGTATTCTGTCGGGTAGCCAGTCAACTCTAGATTTTGATCTGACTCAGGGTAGTGTGGGAGAGTAGTATTTGTGAAATCAGTGGTTGGCAATTCTTGCCTGCCAATGGATAGAATAATTGGCTAGAGCTTAGAACTGGGTTCATATCCTGATTTGAGACGTGCACTCAGTATCAGTATCAGAGGCAGTATGCCTATGTACACCAATTGCTGGGGAACATGGGCAGGAGGGTGCTGTTGCACTCATATTGTGCTTGTGTTGTGGGTTTCCCGTGGGTAGCTGGGCAACCACTGTGTGAACAGAATGCTGGACTAGATTCACTGGTCTGTAAAATGGGAATAATAATTCAATTCTCCTCCCCCTGGTCATTGTTGGAATGAGTGAGGCAGGCAGAACTTGCAAAGCAGCGTGCGTGAACGTTAATGAAAGTTCATAATAAAAGAAGGAAATGTCAAGTTGCCACGATTTACCCAGCATGCCTTTCTCCTTACCGCCAACCCCCAGGTAACCCTCTGCTGTGCTCGGCCTCCGCGCGGCGGAAGCTCCTTCTTCGCAGTCTGGCCTGGAACAGTTCTGAACCGGCCTCCGAGGAGCCACCTTTGTCCCCCGATCTTTTCCAGAAGGAGGTCAGGTCCCCGCACCGCGTTTCTTGGATCGAAGGGATGCCTCCAGAATCTCCTGCTGGCTGGCCGCTGAAAAAGTCCAGTTCTGAATCGTCACTGCTGAGTGAGAGCATGTTGCTGCCGCCCATCCCTGAACTAGACTCGCTGTCCGTCAGCAGCGTGGAGGACGAGGGCGAAGGGTTCCCTCTCACCACCACCACTTCACAAAAGCGGCCACGCCGCTCCTCCGCCATGTTGACATACAAGGTGTTTCACCGCCTCTCCGCCATGGGGAGCGCCCTCTTCCTCTCTGCTGAGCGCCGGGTCTCCAAGCGGGTGCAGGAGCTGGCCCAGGAGCCGTCGTCCTACGTCGGCGGGCTAGTGCACAGCTTTGTGGGGCACATCCTTCGGGGTGCCGGGACGCGGCATCCCACCAGCACAGACATGCTCCAGGAAATCCGGCAGATGATCAGCAACCTCAAGGGCTACCTGTGCGAGAGCTCGGAGCTGCGCACCATCTGCGAACACAGCGAGGCGGAGGAGATGGACTTAGGTATGGAATGGGGCGGGTGGTTCAGAGCTGGGGAGCGGTCTCGAGAGTCATCCATTTTGAGTTGTGGTTGCCAGGCAACACTAAGGCCACAGCCTCCTCTTGTGGCGATTGAGAGACCTTGCGGTGACTAGGCCAGCTCTGGCCCACTTGTTAGGTAGTTGCTAGGCAACACAGTGCAGCTCCTTCCTCCTCCCAATTGGGTGGTTGCTAGGCAACACAGTGTGGCTCCCTCTTCCTCCCCATTGAGTGGTTGGGAGGTCTTTGGGGGGCTTGGCCTGTCCCACCTATTGGTAGTTTGCTAGGCAACACTAGCAGTAGCAGGGTTTAGACCAGTTTTGTTCGTATCTAGTGGGGCTGCCATTCTTAAGTTTGACCATTCAGATGCAGCTCAGCCAAGAGCTTCTTTGTTTTTTTGTTTTTAACCTGGTTGGCTTTGGGGTTCATCCTGCATGGAGCTTGGGCCTCAGCCTCACCGTGGAAGTAGATTAGCGGAGGAATGGAAGATAGGACGCATTCCATGGCGGTGGTTTCTCCCTGTTTGCTTGCAGGATGTTTGGGGTCTCCTATTCTTCAGCGTCTTGGGCCCAGGGGTGTAGTGGCACATTTTGAAGCGTCCGTGCTCATCATTAGGACAGTCCCCGCAGCCGTGTTCCCAAGGAGAGTCCAAAATGCAGGCCGCTGTGTTGATCCAGATCAACAAACCAATTCTAGAGCTTTTCACCTTCATCAGGAGCAGGTCTTTTGTAAAGCTAATGGGTCTTAACTGCCAATTCAAGACCAAGCCCACCCCAAAATACTTTGCATTACAACAAGGATAGCTCATAACAATATGTTGTTGCTGGGGGGGGGGTGTCATCCATTTCCCCGCCCCCACAGTTAGGATGAGGATTGCAGCTAAGCTCAGAGGGAACAGGGGAGCCTGGGTGGGGGGTGGCAGATGGGGTGATCGTCCCTCCTGATCATAAAGTCCTGGTGCTTCGACCCTGAGAGGCCGACTCTACTGCACCACTGAGAGAGAAGCGGGGAAATGAGTTGGGTGGCCAAGGGGTGAAGGAGAAAAGAGTTTTCCTTCAGGTTTCTCTTGGCACTGAAAAGTGCAGGTTCGGTGGGGTTATTTAGTGTGTTGGGGCTCAGACCCCTCACTGTGCCTTGTACTCAAGTCTTTTGGGCAGGTTACTTGTCCTCTCTGATTAGCCACGCCTCCCATGGCAGCCATTTTGTGGTGGTGCCCGCAATAGTTTCTCAAGTTGCCGGATGTGCCCACGGGCCCCAAAAGGTTGCCTACCCCTGCTTTAACCAGTTCACCACACTGTGTAAACATGCCTTGAACACCATATCACTTCATAATCTGCATCGGTAGACACTGTGCTATTGTGAGATAAGCAAATAGACCACACATCCCAAGGAAACTAGGGGGCAGGGATGTCCCAAATGCCGTGGTTTTTCCACATGACTGTCCACAGCGTGTGAAATGAGGCTTGTTGAGGTGTCCTTGGGGGAAATTGGCTTGGGTGGGGAAATAGTTTGAATTTCTTCTGAGAAGTTCCCAACCAGCTCTTCCCATTCTTGTTTGTCGCCAGTGCCTGAGACTCAGAGATGGAAGTTCCATTTTGGAATCATGCCCAGTGGCCATTGAAAGGCCAGCCTTCCACCCTTCATCCCTTCATGGATTTGCAGTTGCTGGCTGAGGTTCCAGTAGTGGGGGGGAGCGGCAAAGCAAAGGTAGACCTCTCTACCCCCAGAGTAGAACCTCACGCCATCGACTCTGCTTCCCAGCAAGCAGATTATAAATATCTCTTGCCGTATCTCCGAGTAGTCGAAAATACTTCTGCGGTTTCCACTCTGGGCCGTGGCTCGCTTTCAACATCATCCGCGCTCACACGTAGGCCAGAGCAGCGTGCTTAGGAAATGGGCGACTTTTCTGTGGCTGGGGCTGCGATGCAGGCAGTGCGGTAGACAGCGGAGACGGTTGGAGGAAGGGAGAAGGAAGCAAAGCGTGCGGAGAGGAGCCAAGGTCGCTTCCTCAAACAGAGAAAAAACCCCAAAACCCAACAAGCCAAAAGAAGCCCAAACAGTCTTTGGAGCCTCTGCAAACTCCTTTGCAAGTTTGATTATTCACATTCTGAGATTTTTATGCAGAATATGGAGCCTCATTTGGATTCCTGAGGATTTTTACCTCTTGCTTAAAGATTGATTTATTCCTTTCGTGTGTTTCTAGATGGGTCAAGCCTGGTTGTTACTTGGATGGGAGACCGCTCCTCTAGTTTCCTGCATTGAGCAGGGGGTTGGACTCGATAGCCTTGTAGGCTCCTTCCAACTCTATGATCTATGAAATCTATGTTATGGGTGGTGGTGGTGGAGAAAACACTGGATGGTTTCAAATCCTGCTTTCTGATAGGATTTTCTTTTTTCTTTTTTTTAATTTGTTTATTTGAATTTTAACATATACAAAACACCCGAACAACCAACAAAACATCTAATCCATTACAGAAATTGTATTAGATCAGAACAAAGTGAATCCCCCCCCCCCGAACCAAAATTCAAAGGAACAAATCTGGCTGGGCACCTTTTCCGGAGTCTTTTTCGGCCATAAAGTAGTCAGTTTTGTGATAGGTGGATATTTGTAAGTTTATTGCATCCAAATGTGCTGGAAGGCTTGAGGTATTTTTGTTGTAGATGTTCTGTATGAAAATTGGATAAAAGGCCACCATTCTGCTTCAAAAGAGTTTGTTTTCTTCCCCCCCCCCCTGCAATTCTCAATTTTTGAGTTAGTTTTTCAATTAATGCAATTTCCCATACCACATTATACCAGTGATTGATGGTTAGCCCTTTGGCATCTTTCCATCCTCTTGCTATTAGTAATTTAGCAGCTTGTAATAGAAATCTTATTAGGTTCTTGTATAATAAATTTTTATTATCTCTTTGAAAAATGTTTAATATTGCTAATTCTGGAGTTTTATTTATCTCTGTCCCTACAATTTTAGATATTTCTTTGAAAACTATTGTCCAGAAGCGGGATACTTGCTTGCAGGACCACCACATATGTTTGTGTGATCCGATTTCTCCACAGGCTCTCCAGCACAGGGGAGGGAGAGTAGTTTTTATTAATATGAGAGATTTTGTGAGGAGTCCAGTGCCATTTCTGTATTATTTTCAGTGAGAGTTCTTTGAATTTTGTTGAAATCGCTTTAAATGGGAATTCATCCCATATATTTTCCCATTCTTCATCTTCTATTTGCATTCCCCATTCTCTTTCCCATTTTCTTTTAAGAGGAAGGCTATTTCCCATGTCTGTTTTTATCATTCTGATAGGATTTTCAGGGCATATTCACACAGTCGATTTACCCTCTGATAACTCTCTTGGCGGGCAAGTCAGCTGCTTAAAGGTGAGGTGCTTCACTGCACGGGTGGGGAGCAATTTGTTCAATTCGCATTTAAATGAAAACCTACTTAATTTTGCACTTTTAAACTACTGGGCGAACCAAAACTCAGCTTTCCCTTCGAAATTCATATTTCTCCAAATTTTGCGATGCAGTTCTCACATCGAAACATGCATACAAAGATGTGCATATTAGGGGAAATAACATTTTAAAAAGACATTATATTAGGAAAATTGCATGCAGAAATGCATAAGGCAAAAACGCATACACAAAAGCATGTATTAAGAGAAACATGCACAAAAATGCTTATGAATTTTCATGCAATCTTTAAAAGAATTTCTCAAAGCTTGGGATGAACCGAACTTAAGACTGGAAAAATGAGAAAGTGAGAGAAACCAAAATTGACAGATTGGTCCATCCCTGCTTCAGGGCCATGCCTGCCTCTGTGCCACTTCCTTCCACGAGCAGAAGCACGATACATGCTGCGAAGTAAGGGGGTTATGTGGAAATGAGCTGCACTTGCATCATTTGAACAGGGAGCTGAATTTGGCTTCTGCTGATGCAAAATTGTGCTCATTTATATGAATAACCCTGCCTTTTCCAGAGCTGATGGAGTCGGTAGCTAGGAGCCCTGTGGTCGGTCCCTTTAGTGCAGGTGTGAGGAACATGTGGCCCTCCAGATTATGTTAAACTGCAACTCCCATCAGCCCTAGAGCCGGCATGGCCAATGGCAAGGGACGATGGTGGTTGCGGTCCAGCTGGAGGCCCCCATATTCCCCATCCCTGCTTTATTGCAAGCAGCGAGGCATGGAAAGATGGATTGAGCTTTCTTGGGGTGTGTGGTTCATGTTTTTTTACACCAGTGGTTGGGATTTTTGCTGCCTCAGGAACCTTTGGACCTCTTAGCACCAGTCACTGGAGGAGTGAGTTTTGGGGAGGGTGGAGCACATGGCTTTATATACAGAAGGCCCCAGCTTCAATCCCCAGCATCTGTAGTTTAGATCCAAATCAGGGCTGGCATCAAGGGTAGGCATGGTTGGGCAGTTGCCAAGGGGCCCACCCCCCAGCAGGGGCCCACCGACAAGAGCCCCCTGGAGTTGCTGCTCCTCTTCAGCCCTGCAACCTGCTTGTTCACCTGCCTCTCGCTCTGGCCCAGACAACAGTTGTGGTGGTGAGAAGGAAGGAGGACCAGGAGATGCCTACTTGCTCACTCGCTCTCTGCCTTCCTGGTAAGCAAGCAAGCAAGCAAGTGGTAGCAATGATGAAAGGGAGGAGGAGGAGGAGCTGCTTGCTTGCTTGCTTGCTTGCTTGCGAGAAGGTAGACTCACTGAGGGAGGAGGCCTATAGAGGGTGTCTTGCCCAAGGGCCCTCAAACACCAGGTGCCGGCAGTGATCCAAATCTCTATCTCCAGAGACCATGCCCTGTCTTCAAGGCCACTCTCTCTCCCTCTCATTTCCTTTAGGCTCTGTGGTGGAAGCTGCCTTGTACAAATGCATGCTGAAGCCGCTCCGGGACACCATCTACACCCAGCTGCTGGACTTCCGCACCCACGACGGGACCCTGGGCAGGTTGCGTGAGCACCAAGTCACCATGAGCCAGCAGAGCCTGGCCGAGCTGGGAGTGATCGCCGGCGTGCCTGACGGACCTGGCCTGGAGCGTATCCAGACCAAGCTGAGTCTCATGCACCAGGCCTACTCGCCCAAGAAGAAGGAGACCCACATGCTCAAAGTCTGCAAGATGCTCTACGAAGCCATGAACCAGACCGCCGGAAGGACAGGTACGGAGGCTCGGCAGAGTCTTAACAGGGCCTGTTTTTGGAGAAGGCAGGGTGTTGAACCTCTTTCGGCCCAAGGGCTGAACTCCGTTTCGGAGAAGTTCTCGGGGGCTGCCTTCCAGTGGAGCATTGGACCGAAGGCAACATGGTTGTGTGTTCTTTTTTTTAAAAAAAGTTATCTGCAAATACCAAACCAAAAAAACAACCCCCCAAAGGAGGTTGGGGGCCGAAGGGGGCTGGGGCCAAAAATGCCCACATATTTTGGCTTCAAGCTCTTACTGCCTGTAACTAAGCCTTAGGAGAGGCATTTCGACCTTTTGGAATGGGGGAAATACCTGGCAAGAACTGGGAAACCACCCAATGGTTGGGCGGGAGGGGGAGCCATAGGAAGGGGGCCATCTGGGGATCCCAGGCAGGCCGGATTGGGCCTGAGGTTCTGCTCCCCTGGTATGAGTAAATAGGCTTACTTACTTTGGTGGTGAGGAAGTAGAGGAAGGGCGTCCTGGAAGAACATCAGAAGAGCCTGTTAGATCCGACCAGGTGTCCAACACCCTGCACCCCACAGTGGCCTGCCAGAGGCTCCCAGGGAGTCCACAAGCAGGGCTAGAAGGAGATGGCCCTTCCCCTCTGCTCTCTGTCTCTACAATCTGGTATTCAGGGGTAGGCTGCCCCTCTTTACGGAGCTTCCATGTAGCCATTCCATCTAGCAGCCATCGATAAACCTTGTCCTCCTTCGTGAATGGGTCGAATCCTCCCTCCTCCTCCTGTCTAAGCTATTGGCCATCAGTACATGTCAGTGAGTTCCATCAATGAATTGTGGCCCTTTTCTCCCTCTGCAGCTGCAGCAGCCTTCTCCACAGCCTGGCGCCCTCCAGATGTGTTGGACTACAGTTCCCAGCATCCCCCAAGCCAGCATGGGAGTTGTAGTCCAACACATCTGGAGGGCACCAGGTTGTGGAAGGCTGCTGCAGCGGGAGAAAAGGGCTCAGAGTCCCTGGCTTCCTGCATGGGGATGGGTGGCCGTTATAATCACGCCTGTTTCTGTCCCGATTCCCTTTCGGTTTCACACTGGGGTTTGCGCCCAAGGAGTCATTTTAGGAGGAGTAAATATATATGGGGATGTCAAATATTCCTTAAATTCACTTCTCGCTCCCCCACGCTCGATTTTATCTTCTGAATATTCCCAGAAGCAGGCCTTTAAACCTTGCCAAATTCATACCCCACCCCACCTCTGCCCCTGCCTTGCCAGAGAACAGGTCTCAGTCAAAGACTGTTTTCAAGCGTAATTGCCCAGCAGGGGAGATTTGGGTGGGTCACAGTGCATAGGGAGGGGAGGATTAACACTTCCATCCCCAGCTGTGACCCCCTACTGCAATTAGGCTTGCAAAAAGCCTTCCACTGGTGCCAATGGAAGTTTTTTCCCCCCAAGCCTAATTCCTAGGAGCAGCAGGAAGAAGGTTTGCTGCTAGCCAGATGCAGACACCCTGCAGGCCATATCTAGTCTGCGGACTGGAGGTGCCTTTGCCCTGCTGTAGCACCTCTCCTGTTCCTTGCCTAGTTCCTCCTGCAGCCCACTGAAGTTTGGTTCACCTTAAAAGTGCTTCTGCTTGGCCTCTGGGCCCTTCTCCCCTAGGTGAGCTTCAGGAGAAGCGAGTTTTCCATCAAAGGCTTCCCAAACCCAAAGCAGCTCATCGTGCCCCTTCTCTGTCCCTGAGCTGCTACATGCCTCTTTGTCCCCACCTGTAACGTTCCTTTGCTTTCTATCTTCGGAAGAGCCTTTCGGTGCTGACGATTTCCTGCCGGTTCTGATCTACATGCTGGTGCACTGTGACATTGTGTCAGTGCAGCTGGACGTGGAGTACATGATGGAACTGATGGATCCCAGCCAGCTGCAGGGAGAAGGTAGTATAGCATGTTCTGTCAAATCTGGGCCTGTTTCCCAGGGGTTGTTCCCTCTGTTGGGAATCCTGAGATTATCTGGGGTTTTGCTGGGGCTCAGATGTCCTGCTAAAGCCTAAGATTAGTATCTCTAGGATCCCCCAGAAGTTACTGCCTTGGGTACAAGGAAGAGAGGAGCACAAAGCAGGTGGAATTTAAACTTTGGCAAAAAGGCAGCTTATTTTAATATTGCACTTTGCTTCTGTACTGGAAGCACTGGGGTTATTTGAACCCACGCTGGTGTGCACTGAAGTGCATCCTGATTATATCTTTGCCAGCAGATGTGGGACCAGTGTTTTATTTCTGCTTGAAGAAACATTCCGGTTAAAGCAAGGGACCACTCTGATGGGGTAGGAGAGCAAAGGGGTCTAACAAGGGTGGTCAAAACTTTGCTTTATGATTAATTAATTCAGACTTGCGTATGGGCCTCAGTCTTCTGAAAGATTTGGATCTGACAATATGCAGAGTATTGCTGAACTTGTATTCCCTATTCTGATGTTTGTATTCTCCCCACCCCGCCCGCCCACTCCTTCCTTCCCATGCCATAGGCGGTTATTACCTCACAACCTGGTTTGGGGCCCTCTACCACGTTGCAAACTTCCAGCCAGCTGCCATGGTGACGCGGCAAATCAGTATTGAGGCCCAGCACTCCATCCACCAATGGCATCGCCGCCGTACTATCCACCCCCATCATCACCACCAGGGTAACCGGCGTAATTCACAGGTAAATGCTGGAACCAGTGAAAGGAGAGCCGTGGTGATGGGGACAGAACAGAGAGCAAGGGATTCTGGGAGTTAGGTCTCCTGGTTCTTATTCCAGCTCTGGGCGGGAGTGTGGAGCCCAATGGATCAGGTCCTGTTCAGGTGTAATGCTTAGCCATTTTTAGATCAGCCTCCCCCAACCTGGTGTCCTCCAGATGTTTTGGACTACAAGTCCCAGCATTCCTGGCCATTGTACATGCTGACTGGAGCTGGTGGGAATTGAAGTCCAACTTGTCTGGTGGGCACCAGGTTGGGGAAGGCTGGTTTAGATAGCTGCATGGTTTGAGATGAGCTGACATACCTTGGTTTGAGTTAAACATGGCTATTTGTTGCATCTGCTCCAAGCAAACTATGGTTGGAGCAGCTTCCCTGCCTCCCTGTGACAAACAAATCTTCCTAGTGTCTCTGCACACACTCCCTCTGAGGAAAGATTTAGCTTCCCAAGGTAGACTGTAGTTACTCAACTATAGTTACTCTGTGTCTCTGGGATTTTAACCGGGGTTAAGGCAATAAACTGTGGTTAGTGCTAGCCATGGTTAAGCATTATGTCTGCACTAGGCCATAGAGTGGAGGGGCCTGGAAGGAAGCAAGGAACATAGGAAGCCGCCTTATACTGAGTCAGACCCTGGGTCCATCTTGCCCAATATTGTCGATGCTGACTGGCAGCAGCTCTCCAGAGTTTCAGGCAAGAGTTTTTCCATCCCTACCTGGAGACGCTGCCAGGGATTGAAACTGGGGATTGAAAACGGCAGCTCTGCCACTGAGTTGCGGCCCGCTCTCTAAGCTCCTCCTGGATTCCTTTCCTGGTGTGGATGGGAATGGAGAAGAGAGACATCTATTGGGGTTGGAGATTGAACGTTTGGTTTTCACAGAACTCCGCTTTTGTTCTGGCGAGCCTCTTTGGAAAAGTGGAAAGGGCAAGTCAGCGTCGCACAAGACGTTGTGATTTGGAGGGCTTTGAAAGGGGGTTGGACAAATTCATGGAGAAGAAGGCTATCAGTGGCCACTTGTCCTGATAGCTATATGCTACCTCCAGTATCAGAGGCCGCATGCCTATGTGCACCAGTTGCATGGAGGGTGCCGTTGCACTCATGTCTTGTTTGTGGGTTTCCCACAGGCAGCTGGCCGGCTGCTGTGTGAACAGAATGCTGGATGAGATGGACCCTTGGTCTGATCCAGCAGGGCTCTTCTTAAGTTCTTATGCCGTTGATTCCAAGCTGCTGCTCTGCTTAGCTGTCACCGTCTATCCTATCTTAGTAATTTATGGCATATTCATAGCCTTGAAATAAATAAAAAAAGAGCCAATTCCCATCTTGTCTGGTGCCCTCCAGATATGTTGGACTACCACTTCCAGATTATCGGAATTGTAGTCCAACACATCTGGAGGGCACCAGGCTGGGGAAAGCTGATATAAGGGCTCATATACACAAAATCACTGTTTGAACTTAGTGGTGAAAGCAAACAATGAAACGGTTGACAAAGGGGCTGCCCTTTAATGGAGTTGCCTTCAACCTGTCTCATGTTTGAGCCTGCCCAGCCAGTTGCCCTTTTGTGAATGAGATCAGGGTGTGAGACCAGAAGATCATCATTCCTATGGTCATCTTGCCTGCAATATATTCTGTGGCCAGACTCAAATCTAGAATTGAGACATTTTCTGGAGGCAGAAGATCAAAATGGCAGCCTTGTGGTGTAAAATAAATCAACAGCCCGCTGCTATTTTTACCACACCTCTCACGTCAGCCACCTGGGGTGGGCTGCCTCGCCCAGCCTAATGGTTAGCCATAGTTCTGATCCAGGTACATCAACATCCACCTGAACGGCCTTGTTGTTGGTCCAATCCTACTGTTTATCACGAGAGTAACTGCTTGCTCCCCCTCTCTTCAGAACATCCTCTATGTCTCCTTGCACGAACCCTTCAGCAACCAGAAGACCATCTCTGTCCCCACTGACATGACGACAGCATCCGTGTGTGCCGTGTGTGCAGAGAAGTACGGCGTTTCCAGTTGGGAGGCCTACGGCCTCTTCATGGTGTTGGGTGACTCCGCCCAACTCTTGGCTGGGGACAGCTGTCCTCAAAGGCTCCGCTCGGATATCCTCCAATCCAAAGGGCCCCCCGTGAGTTTTGTTTACAAGCCCAAGGAGGGAGTTTCGCCTTCCACCAGTTCCCCTCCTCTTCTGAACCCCAACAGCATGACCGAGGCCCAAGAATCCCTGGGAAGTGTGCATACAGGACAATTGGCAGCAGATTGAATATGGTCTCAGAACTTTCCAGAAACTTTTTTTTTAATCTTCTTGAGGGCTGCCCAAAATTCTAGGCTTCTGGCCTGGCAGAAATTTTAGAAAAAGCTGAAGGACACTGGGGAATAAAATCTCAGCCAGGAAGAATCTTGAACAGAAGATGCAGAAAAGGGCAACTAAAATGATCAAGGGGCTGGAGCAACTCCCCTATGAGGAAAGGTTACAATGTCTAGGACCTGGCAAGCCTCTTTGGAAAAGTGGAAAGGGCAAGTCAGTACCGTTTAGCTTAAAAAAAAAGACGAGTAAGGGGGAACATGATAGAGGTGTGCAAAATTATGCATGGTGTGGAGAAAGTGAATAGGGAGACATTTCCCCCCCTCTCTCATAATACTAGCACCCAAAGGGGTCAGTTATCCCATGAAACTAATGGGTGGGAGATTAAGGACAGAAAAGGAAGGACTTCTTCACACAGCGCCTAGTTAACCTATGGAATTCACTTCTACAAAATGTAGTGATGGCCACCAATTTGGAGGGCTTTAAAAGGGGATTGGACAAATTAATGGAGGAGAAGGCTATCGATGGCTACTAGTCCTGATGGCTCTATGCTACCTCCAGGATCAGAGGCAGTATGCCTATGTACTCCAGTTGTTGGGGAACATGGGTGGGAGGGTGCTGTTGCACTCATGTCCTACTTGTGGGCTTCCCGTAGGCAGCTGGTTGGCCACTGTGTGAACAGAATGCAGGATGAGGTACTATGTCTTTGGTCTGATTTAGCACAGCTCTTCTTGTGTTTTTATGTTACGATCTCAGTCGACAGTACCAGCAGCAGAGTGGTCCTCCTTCACCCTGGAAGGTGTAAGAAAGCAGGAGCTGTGTAACGTTTGGCCTACTGGTGTTGCCTCTCCAAGAGTTCTCTGTCACTTAGATCAGGGCTAAGCCGGCCAGGGTTGGCAGAGTGCAATTTTTTCTTCCTAGAACCCCTGTGGCCCACCAACGTGGAAATAAGGCCACTTCCTATGTTCAACATTGGGGAGGGAAGAAACCACAGCCCAGTGGTAGAGCATCTGCTTTGCATTTAGAAGGTCCCAGGTCCAGCCCCTGGCATCTCCAGTTTAAAGGAGGGTATGAGAAAGACCCTCCTTTGCCTGAGCCCCTAGAGAGCTGTCGCCACTCAGAGTAGACCACATTGGGCACACAGATGGACAAATAGGCCGACCTGGTTTATATAAAGCAGCTCTCTCTGTGAACGAGTGCCCACTCACGGTCTCTCTCTTAAGAGCTGGAGCCTAACTAGTTGGTGTCCTTGCTTAAGAACCTATGAATTACCTTGCTGGTTCACAGCAAGGTCCATTTGAATCCAGAACTGCATCTCTCACAGTGGTCAGCTGGGCATCTCTCAGAACAGGCCCAGTGTCAACCCGTGGCAGGATCTGGCAAATGCCAGGGGCCCAGCAGGGCTGGTTTAAACCATTCAAGAACCCGAGGCTGGTATTTGCTCCCTCTGTTCCAGGCTGCTAAGCCCCTAGTTGAGGGCATCCTTCACACATGATCCTCCTCCCTTCTCTCTTACTCAGGTCCACAGTTATCCCTTCTGTCTAGTGAGTGCAGGATTTCCTGTCTGGTGCATCTCCTGAGAACCTCCCCCCTCCCCCTTTCTCTGAGCAAGTTTCTAGCCTTGAAAGGTTTCAAAGCTAAGCCTGCTGGTGCGTTTGAAATTGCACAAACCCGATAAACTGAAGTCCTGCTTCACCTCCCGCTGCTCTCCCCCGCCACCCTATTGCAGCTACCGAATAAATTATGTACAATCTAAATGGATATGTCAAATGTACTGCAACATAATTTCCGCGTGTCGTCTTGCTTTTCCTGGTTCAATATGTGGTATTCTCCCCCACCCCCAAAAGGGGATATAACCCATGACTTTACCTGGTCACACTACCTTGAGCAAGGACGACTGTGGGTTGGGCACTTTGTGGTTACTTAGCAAACTCGAGGGGTGCAAATCCTCCAGTTCCTGGTTAACACACTTCATCACATGGCTGCAGGCCAGGCTGGGAGGAAGCGGCAGCAAGCAAGTGGTTTGGTGGATCCCTTTTTATCTGTGCATGCACAGACCATGCTATAGTACTCCTGCTCCTCGCCTTCTCAGTCTCTTCTGATGGTATTGGGTGCGCATAAAACCTTTGCTAAAACTCTGCCCAAACTTCCAGGGTTCCCATTTTAAATTTCAGAAGTAGACTCTTGGGTGTGTAATTTTACCCTGAGAATCTTTTGGAATTGTTGGTGTTCCTTAATTATTTTGATTTATCATTATTTAGTTATTTATTACATTTCTATGCCGCCCAGTAGCCAAAGCTCTCTGGGCAGTTCACAACATTTAAAACCATAAAATACAACATAAAATACACTATAAAAGTTTAAAACAACAGTATAAAATAGAAGTAAAAGCCAAAGTAAAACCTAACAGCAGTACAAAGTTTTAAAATACTGTAAAGGATTTAAAACAACAGAGACTGAAAGACTAAAATGCCTGGGAAAATAGGAAGGTCTTCACCTGGCGCAGGAAAGAGCACAACGTAGGCGCCAGGCAAGCCTCTCTGGGAAGTTCATTCCACAACTGGGGTGCCACAGCAGAAAAGGCCCTCTTCTTAGTAGCCACCCACCTCACTTCCTTTGGCAGGGGCTCCTGGAGAAGGACCCCTGAGGATAATCTTCAGGTCTGGACAGCTATACAGTAATACCTTGGATTGCAAGCATAATTCATTCCGGAACCGTGCTTGTAATCCAAAACACTCTTCTATCAAAGCGAGTCTCTGGCGGGCGTGAGTGGGGCCGAGTTCGGCCCGCTCGAGGCGAGCGGTTATATCCCTACGACTTGTATTGCAAGACGTCGCTTGTTTATCAAGTCAAAATTTATTTTTAAAAATTGCTTGTCTTGCAAAACGCTCTCAGACCAAGTTACTTGCAATTCAAGGTATTACTGTATATGGGAGGAGACAGTCCTCCAGGTAACCTGGCCCCAAGCCATTTAGGGCTTTGAATATTCATACCAGCACTTTGAATCAGGCCTGAAAATGGACTGGCAGACAGTGCAGATGGGAAAGTACTGGAATTATTTTCGTCCTGAATCAGAAATCTCCTAGGCCAGCCTTCCCCAACCTGGTGCCCTCCCAGATGTGTTGGACTACAACTCCCATATGGCCATCTATGAATCTATGTAGGCTGGGAATTATGGGAGTTGCAGTGCAACACATCTGGGACATGGCAGGTATGGGGAAGGCTGGCCTAGGCTGTCAAATATGGCCACTGCATGCACAGGACAGGAACCTGTGGCTTACGCTGGCTCAGCTTGTCTGAGTGTGGAAAGCTAAGCAGGGTCAGGCCTGGTTATTACTTGGATGGGAGACCCCTCCTCTAGTTTCCTGCATTGAGCAGGGGGTTGGACTCGATAGCCTTGTAGGCTCCTTCCAATTCTATGATCTATGAAACCACCACCGCCGACATGGCTCCCAATCTGCTTGTGATGCAGAAGGCCAGAACAGGAGGAGAGAGTCGGATGGCAACACAGGAGCAGGTGGGCATTGGTCTGATTTCTTTTTCTTCCCAGCGTTATTGTGGTGTGTATTTTTGTGAACCGCCCAGAGAGCTTCAGCTATTGGGCTGTATAGAAACGAAATGAAATATTATAATGATATATCAGCTTTGCTGAAGAGAGGATCGTGGGGAGGGAAGCAGCCGGAGAAACGCAGGTAGAGAGGCTGCCCTAGTTGTAAATCTGGGAGCAGCATGGTTGGAAGCAGGAGGAGACGGAGGGGGGAGGAGCAACAGCTATATCCATCCACCCTGACTTTAAGGGCCGGGCAATTGTCGGGGGCCATACCCCGCACCCTGTCGAATCACCATAGCGGTGGCAACCAAAATTGCAGCGATTTCACAGGGAAGCGAAGCATGTGGGGAGGGCGTGCCTTCTTGCTCCCAAGCAGAATTGGGCCTTCCAGGAGCTCAATTCTGCTTGCAGACAAGGCACGGGCTCCCTGAACGCCTTGTTTCTCTGCAAAACTCACTCTGATTATTTTTTTAATCATAACATCTTATTTTATTTTGCAATTTATATATATAGGCAGCAAAAAGATGAGGATACATAACAATAACAAGATCACTGAAGAGGCAAAGAAATTTGCCGGTTATCATTCTCAGTCCACCACCAATATGTCTGTGGAACACTGATAATGAAACAGCAGCCCACGTAAGAGCTCTCTCTCCAATGAAAGAATGAAAATACAAGTTATACAGCATAGTGTGTGTGTATCCGTCAGGAAAAAATACAGGCAACCGTGCTAGGTTGGATTTTGATCACTGGTGGCCCGTGTTTGGTGGTGGCAAGCAGGGGAGCACAGCAGGGGCCGCCTGCGGCCTCCGGGCCATGTGCTGCTCACCCCTATCTTACCTTTCTCCTGTCGTGATTTTTTTTTTTTAATCTATGCAACTAACTGGCAAGTCCCATATCCGTCCAGCAGGGGGCAGCATCTATCCTCCCATAGTCCCATTGCAGGAGCTCAGCGCCGTAATTTCCCCCTAAATTGACCTGCCAAGACTAGGTGCTGTGAAAAAGGGCACTAGTTCTCAATCCAAGGTGTGCATATACTAGCTCTGGTCCTGAACTAGTTTTCCTGTAGGGACACTGCGAGAGGTGGTGAGCCAAGAGCCTTAACCCCTCCCCTCCCCCCAGAAGTGGCCTTCCCACAGATGTCTGTTCCCCCCACACTTTTTGATGCCAGGCTGGCAACTGGGGGAGTGGGGCAGGACTTGCTTTTCAGGGAGGGGGGGGCAGCTTTGGCCCAGGTTCCTCCCTGCTGCTGGCCTCCTAAATTACAGCTGATGCTCAACGGGCCAGAGAGGGAGTGAAGGCCAAGAGGACTGGAGGAGGCGAAATTGGAGAAAAGGCCAGGAAGGTGCGCCTGTGTGGGTGACTTGTGGCTTCTGTTAAGACACAGATCTCAAGGAGAGGGGCTGCGGGAGCCAGCTCACCCGACGTTAAGAGTGTTGCTACAGATTTCATCCAACGCAGGTTGGGGCTGTTGTTAACCGATGTTGAGATGGTTTGCTGGGGCCAGGCGGTGGCACTCTGGGGTCCTTTGGTGGCCCCAAAGATTGGGACAGACAGACACACACATGCGCGCACACTGCAGGAAGCTCACCGTTGTTACTGGGTTAGTGGGCCCTGCTTCTACTAGCCAGGGAGGGGGAGTGTCAGACGCCCCCCCCCTCTCCCCTGGAACCGACTCCGCACCTGCCTTTTCAGAAGGAGAGGTCCTGAGTTCAGTTTCTTACTCATAACCTGCACAGGTGTGTTCCCTTGAGCCAGGGCAGGGAGAAGATATGATGGTAATTTAGAGTGGGAAACACCCCCCCCCTCTCTCCTGCACCTTCCAAGAAACTGTTTCCCAGCGTTGATCCTCCAACCAGCAGATTCCTGTACAGGCAGGCCTGTGGTGGAGCGCCTCTCGAACCAACGCCCCTGTGTTGCAACAGCCCCCCCACACACACACACAGGCCTTCCTTCTGTGTTTCACACTGCTAACCACAAACAGGTGTAAACGCCCAGGGGAAGGGAGGGGGGAGGATTTCCTCTCCTGCCTCTTCTTTTGTCTCCCCACCCAGCCAGGTCCCAGAAACTCCCTGCCACGTGGAATGTCTTCCATTGCGCCAAGTGGGAGATGGGAAACAACTTACACGGGGGTGGGGGGTGGAAATGGGTTTCAGCTCAACTGTTGCAAATGCGAGTTCAGGTTGCAGGATTTCATCAGGTTCCACGATGGAAGGCGGCAGCTGGAGGCCCCTGGGCCAAATCAGACCAACCAAGGGGCAAACGAGGGCTGTAGAGTCAGTGGCATCTGTGGCCACAGGACTTGTGGGCTGGCCACGGTGGGAGGAAGAGTTGTTGGGGGGGCTTGGCCCTCCATCCCTGCCTCTATTTTTAAAGCAGCCCTCCAGTTGCTATCTCAGGCAGTCGATAAATCAGTGCAGGCTTTAGTTCAGGGGAGCAGAACCTCAAGCCCAGGCAGGGCTGGCATCAAGGGTAGGCATGGTCGGGCACTTGTCAAGAGCCCCCCCCCGGCAGGGGCCCACTGACGAGAGCCCCCTGGACTTGCTCCTCCTCTTCACCCCTGCCACCTGCTCGTTCACCTGCCTCTCTGGCCCAGACCTTGATGGTGGTGAGATGGATCTGTCTGTCCGGCAAGCAAGCGAGAGGTAGCCACGATGAGAAAGAGGATGAGGAGCACAAGCAGCAAATGACAATGGCGGGGAGAAGGTGGACTCACTGAGGGAGGGGCCCCACGGAGGGTGTCTCGCTCAAGGGCCTTCAGAAACCTGGAGCTGGCACTGGACATAGGGTGTTTCCCACTGTTGTGCAGTTTTGCCTCCATTGCTTGCCGAGCCGAATTCAAGGTGCTGGTTTTGACCTTTAAAACCCTATACGGCTCCGGTCCAGTCTATCTCAAGGAGCGTCTCCAGCAACGCCAAGTAGGCCGCTCAACAAGATCTGCCACAGGCGGCCTTCTCCTTGTCCCTTCAGTCAGAGCAGCTAGACTGGTGGGGACGAGGAAGAGGGCCTTTTCTGTGGCAGCCCCCTTATTGTGGAACTCTCTCCCGAGTGACTTCCGCCATGCCCCCTCCCTGCTGAGCTTCCGCCGCTCATTAAAAACCTGGCTTTTCAGGCGGTGGGCATTGGGAATATGGGGTGGGTTAAGATTTTAAAAAAATTATATTGTTTTAAATGTATTTTATCTTGTTTTTATCCTATGTACATCGCCCAGGGTAGCCGGTTGCCGGCCAGATGGGTGATAAATAAATGTAAATAATAAATAATAATAAAATAATTGGAAAGGGTTGAAATGCCTTTCCTAAGGCTCAGTTAATAGCAGTAAGAGCTTTTAAGCTAAAATATGCTGGTATTTTGGCCCCGCCCCCTTTGCTTTCAGCCCCGCCCACCACTGGAATGTCGCCCAAAAAAAAAAAAAAACCCACTGCTCCTCAATGCAAAATCAGTCCACAGGCTGAAAGAGGTTCATCACCGCTGTTGAGAACAAATTTTCATCTGTGATGCTTGAGAGTCCGAAGGAATTCTTGCATGGTTTTTTTTTAGTCTGTTTTTATTCCAGTGCGCTACTGCCACAGAGAATGGGACCAAACCCATTTCAAGGCAGTCCTTCCTTCTCATGGTGAAGGGCACCGTTTTCTTTCTTGGTTTTGTTTATTTATTTATTGCGTTTCTATACTGCCCAATAGCCATAGCTCTCTGCGCAGTTTGCAAAAGATTAAGGGTGCAACCGACCCTACGCATGTTCAGACAGAAGAAAAAGTCAGGCCATGCTAGCTGGGGATTATGGGGGGTTTTTTTTTCTAGTCCAACAGCTCTGGAGGCCACCAGGGCGAGGGGAGGCCGATTTAGCGCACGGTCTTGGGCTTGACAGCGGCTGTCTGCTTTTTAAAAATGTATATATGAACCTAAGAAGGGAGAGCAAGCAGCCTTTAAGAACGTTTGTAAGAATGTGGGGACCTACAACAACTGGCAGCCCCTGCCTGGATCAACTTTGCCCCGTAAGTGGGTACCATCCGCCTCCCCGGTTTCCAGTCCCCGGGGGATGAATAGCATCACAGGCTACTACGGAACGGAACGTGGCCGCAGACTTTTCCCACCCTCTGGGAAAAACCAGTTGCAGAGCAGCATTGTAGAAAGAAACTGCCACACACATAAGGGGTGGGTGGAGGGAGGGAGGGGGGGGGAAAGGAACACCTGCTACAAGCTCAGTGCTCACTAGAGGGGGCCCACGGACTCTCACTGGTCCTTCACAAAACTCATTTGGGTCACAATTTCATAGATTTCATAGATCATAGAGTTGGAAGCAGGGCCAGTGCTACCATTAGGCCAACTAGGCAGCTGCCTAGAGCGCAGGGCTAAAGGGGGCGCCAGAAACGCCTTGGGGGAAAAAATACAACGCTAAAATGCGTATTTTACCAAGTTTGTTTTACCAATCATATCTTGACTTGTAGTAGACGGAAGGGGGGGGGGCGCTAAATATCTGATCTTGCCTAGGGCACCAAACTGCCTTGCACTGGCCCTGGTTGGAAGGGGCCTCCAAGGCCATCCAGTCCGACCCCCTGCTCAATGCAGGAGACTAGAGGAGGGGGTCTCCCATCCAAGTCATCACCAGGCCTGACCCTGCTTAGCTTTCCACACTCAGACAAGCTGAGCCAGCATGAGCCACAGGATGCTTCTGCCTCCTCGCTCCCTGGCTCTCTGCCGGTCAAGCAAACAAGCAGTAGCCATGATGAGAGAGAGGATGATGAGGACCAAGAGCAGTTGGTGAGGATGGATGGCGGTGAGAAGGTAGGCTCACTGAGGGAGGGCCCCCCGCCAACAGTGCCTTGCCCGAGGGCCTCTAAAAAAAAATCTGGAGCCGGCATCGCCTTCATTCCATCTGCGTGGAGGTTACGGTCCCAACTGCATTCGGAACAGGCAATCCAGCCACAGCTAAACTCCTTGCTTTTCAGTAGGTGGCCCGGCCAAAGCCTACTGTCTGTCTCCCCACCCCCCACCCGCTCTGTATCTTTCATGGCTGCTCCTGGCCCTAGTGGTCAAATCCGGGAGCCCGGCTTTAGCCAATGACAGCTGTTGTCCCCTGTTCCTGCTACAGTCTTTCATTGTGATGCTGCAGCAGTATCTTGCTATAGTACCAGTGTTCTCCAGCCTTGGGTTCCCCAGATGTTTCTGGCCTACAACTCCCAGCATGCCCCAGCCAGCATAGCTGGCTGGGGCATGCTGGGAGCTATAGGCCAGAAACATCTGAGGACCCAAGGCTGGAGAACATTGTGCTATACTATTTATCCTTTTTTGCAATGATTCTGCAGGTGTGCAGAATTACAGGGAAGCACAAGTCAGCCCTGCCACAGAATGTTGTTTGTGGTGTGGAGTTCTTCCTGCTTCAGGATCCCCGGCACAGTCAGCATTCTGTGGTCATTGAATGCGCTCAGTTCTCGTGCAGCTATTTCTGTGTTTCCTCTTCCCCTTACAGATTCCCGCCCCGCCCCCGCCCCCAATATTGTGTTTTTTGTTTTGTTTTTTGGTACCGCCGCAAACCTTACTGTTTTCCCAGGGGCGTTGGTAAGCACTTAAAAGATTCGGGGCCCGATCTTTCCATTGGTACCAATGGAAGGTTTTCCCCCCTAAGCCTAACTGCCAGGGCCGGTGCTACCATTAGGCCAACTAGGCAGCTGCCTAGGGCGCAGGGCTAAAGGCGCCAGAAACGCCTTGAAAAAAAAATACAGTGCTCTCAAGTGGGAAGGGGGGGCGCTAAATAGCTGATCTTGCCTAGGGCACCAAACTGCCTTGCACCGGTCCTGCTAACTGCCATGCAGTGGGGAGGTTTGGGAGGTCCACAGTGCACAGGGAGGGGAGGGTAACCCTTCCCTCCCCCACCGTGATCCCCCTGGAAATCCACCACCGCACACACACACACACACACACACACACACACACACACACACAGTAGCTAAGCTTAGGAAAAATCTCGCATCACCACCAATGGAAAGATTATTTTCTAAGTTTAATTACCATGCAGGAGATGGGGTTGGGGGCATTGTAGCATGTGGGGAGCAGGGCCGGTGCTACCATTAGGCCAACTAGGCGGCTGCCTAGGGCGCCGGGTTAAAGGGGGCGCCAGGAGCATAGGGCTGGAGGGAGGGAGGGCTCAAGTGGGAAGGGGGGGCGCTAAATATCTGATCTTGCCTAGGGCACCAAACTGCTTTGCACCGGCCCTGGTGGGGAGTGGCGTGTAAAACTTTCCCTGCCCAGCTGAAATCCCCCTTGAGGATTGTCGCCTGCGTGGCAGTTATGCTTGGGCCACTGGAAACCTTCCATTGGTACCAAGAAGAGACAGATGTCTGGGGAATAGACCCAGGCCGCAGGAAATAGATTCAGCGTTGGGGTCCCATGGGCTCAGGCCTATCAACACCCTTGGGTTCCCCCAAGCCTGCTACTGCTTCCCTCTTGTGCATGGAAGTTGCTGTTTTGTCTACAGTTTGAACATCGGAAGGAAGTATGAGCGGATATTTATTTATTTATTTATTTATTTATTATATTTATACCCCACCTTTTTTCCTCCAAGGAACCCAAGAGGTGGCTTACATAATCCTCCTCCTCCTCTCCAGTTTATCCTCACAACAACCCTGTGAGGTAGGTTAGGCTGAGAGTCAGTGACTGGCCCAAAGTCACCCAGTGAGTTTCATGGCTGAGCACGGACTAGAACCCGGATCTCCCGAGTCCCAGTCCAACACTCTCACCACTACGCCACACTGGCTCTCAGTGTGGAACCACTAAAAGCTGTGGGAACCACTAAAAGCTGAAATTGCATGCACACATCTAACAAGGGAGAGGGGTGGGTGCGTACGCGGGCCCACCTGACAAATCTGTTTTACAAAATCATTTTTATACTGCTTTTCAGTCCTAACAAGGGCCCCCAAAGTGGTTTACAAAACCAAAGCAAACTATAACAAAAATTAATACTAAGGCCTAAAAACAAATTAAGCAGCATTAACACTTTTTAAAATCGTGTTCCACACTGAGAGCCAGTGTGGCTCTTAAAATACAGTGTGGCTTTTAAAATACATTAAAAGCAGAATAAGGCAGGGTGTAATCCTATGCATGTTTAGACAGAAAAAAGTCCTACAGCTCCCAGCATGCCCCAGCCAGCCATGCTGGCTGGGGCATGCTGGGAGTTGTAGGACTTTTTTCCGGTCTAAACATGCATAGGATTGTACCCTTAGAGTGTTTTCATTGCCAGCCTAAACACCAATGGTCTTAAAATAAGGGATGTCTTAAAATAACCCTGGAATAGGGCCTACTAACATGATCAACGTTAGCACATTTTCTTTCTAAATTTATTTTTGAAGAAGAAAACAAATACACAAAGTCATCAACACAAGAACATCAAACAATATTGCAAGAAGGAAAGGAAATGGATGACCTCTGAATCGGACAACATTCTTTCATTCCAGAACATTTTTGGAAACATTTTATTTTCTCCAAGCGTATTAATTTTACAAATTCCTTGTCTGACACACATTGTCCCACGATACCTTATTTAAATCAGTCGTGTCCCACAATTTAATAAATCGATCAGCTTCCTTCCCTACACCCTATTTTTGTTTGTCTCTGACATCTCAGCAAATATTCATTCTAGGCAAGATTTATACCTTGCCCTTCAACAATTTCCCAGGGTGGCTTGCAGAAAATTTAAAATTGCAATACAAACAAATTAAAACAGGAAGGGTGCATGGCTGGCTGGGGAATGCTGGGAGTTGTAGGACTTTCCCCCCTGTCTAAACATGCATAGGATTATGCCCTAAAACGCCACAATTGTAGAAATGCAATGCAAAAGCAATCAGTACACTAGACAAAAAACAAATACAAAGTGGCACTGGCATCAAAGCAGGTAGTAGAGGATTTAAAAGCTCGGGAAAACAAGGAGGATCTGTTGAGAGCATTCTACAGTCTGGGTACTACCACAGAGAAGGTCCTGTAGCCACCTGCTACTGCACCTCAGATGGACGGGGGCCGGTGGGGGCACTTGAAGAAGAGCCTTCATTGGGGATCTTTGTTTTGTGGTGACGTTTTTTTAAAAACCTTCTTTTTATTTAATATATTTAATTATACCTCACCTTATCATACAACATTTCACGGCGGCTATCCAAATTTTGTATTCAGTTCAGATTTATTTATTTTTTAAAAGTGGCAATCATTCGAGAAATACAGATAAGGCATCTTTTAAAAGCAGCAGTTAAAGCAGCACGACACAGGCTGAAACACCAAGAAGCAGTGAGCCAATAAAATCCCCTGAACTGAAAGAGCTGCTGGGCAAATAACATCATTTTCACTAGACCTGGGTCAAAAGCGCTCTTGTAACTTTCAGCTTGAATTCAGAGAGGGGAGGGGGTTAAGGGGTCCACCACCCCTGCCACGCAGAAATGTTGCGGATGTGCGTTTAGTGCAGGATTGTTGGACCTCAGGTCTGTAGCCCAAATCCACTCCCACCTGGGGGGTCCCAATCTGCCCCCCCCCGGGGGTTCCTCAGAAGACCCCACCCTCTCCCTGGCCCCACCCCCTTCCCCCAACTGTTGATTGGAGGGATTTCCTGGTGTTTGCATAGTCCCCGCCTCCCATTCTAAAAGGTTGACATGCCTCTCCTAAGTTACCCGCCGCGGTAAGAGCTTTAAGCTACCATTTGCTGCTGGGTGTTTTTGGCCCCTGCTTGTCCTCATCACCCACCACTAGAATGTGGCCCCGCCCCAATAACTTCTCCGAAACTGAATTTGACTCTCAGGCTGGAAGAGGTCTAACACTCCTGGTTTCGTGGGTGAAAAGAAGCCTAGTGGGCAGCAGTGTGTTTTTGTGTTGTTGTTTTAAAACTGTGTTTCCTGCCACACACAAAAAGGCATTTCAGTGCTTTTTTTTTTTTTTTTTTTTTTTTTGAGCAAGGAAAGTGAACTGCTATCTGGCTATATCATGCTAAATTGCACAAAAACGGACACGTGTATTTCCACAGTTGTGCTATACCACAGCGCCACCTTGTGCTTGTGTAATGGAATATATTGGAAGGCAGAGAAAGGACGGGGGGGGGGGAGAGAAGCATGTGTAAAGGAGCCGATCTTCATCCTGCAAAGAATCCGGAAGCAGCAGAAGCCTGGGTGAAGTGGAGGGTTAAAAGCCTCATGGAGGCTTTGTGTGTGTTTGTTCGTTGATGCCATTTCTGGCGACAGCAAAACAAGGTGTTTTTTTTAAGGGGGGGTTGGAGAGAAAAATCCACTGTTGCCACCCAATAAGCCCCCACCCTTGAAATTTACCTAGAAACTCCCCCCATAGCCAAAATGCCCCCCATTTGCTGCCTGTTAATGGGGTGCTGAATTGGGGGTGGGGTGGCATTTAGTCCCTGGCTAGTTGGTTTTTCTGCCCAATGCATGGTTCTAAGGGGGCCTTCCAGAGTTGGGGTGCTGTGACATAGAAGGCCTGATCCTGATGGTCGTACGCAAGGAGTACATGGAAGCAAGTGGTCCTTGACACGAACCGAATCCTGCCTGTGTTGGCAGATTCACACAACCAGCAAACCCTAGGAAGCAAGCAAGCAAATAATTTTCCAGCCAACCAGATCTTCTGGGGGCAGCAAATTAGAGGGAGGAGGGACCGGCAGCTGGGGCTTCTGGCAGTGCCTAAGTTCTAAAATAGGTGCTGGGGCTCAAAAACATGCCCGGAAGGCAAGACCTTTGATTTCAGAAGTCCTTCTCCTAAGTCAGAGATATATTCAGCGGGCAGGAGGGACGCACAACTGTGATGTGGGGAAAATTCACTCTGCACATGACCAGATGCCCTCTTGAATGCTATTCCTCCTTTACCCTTCCCAGGCCTGAGGCTTGGCTCTGAAGAGAGGTGCTGCTGGGGCTAATCCTTGACTCTCATTTATTTATTTCATTTCATTTTAGACATTCCCCCCGCCCTTCTCTCAGAGAGCTTCCCTCTAGTACAGTTTGCGTGCTTTAATTTGGGAAGGAGGGCGGAGAGAGGCGAGGGGGGGGAGCCTTCCTCCCCAAGGGGGCGTGGATTCCTCTCCCCAGCTGTTGTGGGTCCACGTGGTTTGGACCACCTTCGGGGAAAGTGCAACGCTACGAAGGGAAGGGAGGGAGGTGGTGAGGGGTGGAATCTGTGCTGCCTTATAAACCTACCTGCGGCAGCCCAGCTGTGTGTCCACTGGAAAGCGGTCTCCCTTGATCCGGCGGCACCATGCCCTCCGCCCTGTGGCTGCTCCTGGTGGTGGTCCCAGAATTGGCAGCCCCTTTTCGGTGGAACACGTCTCCGGTAAGGTGACTTGGGAGCAAGCAAAAGCACGGAACTGCTGGGGACTGAAAAAGTGGCAAGTGAAGTGTGTGTGTGTGTGTGTGTGTGTGTGTGTGGTGGTCGCAGTGGTGGGGTTGGGGGAGAGGAGGGAGATTGATAGATATCCTTCTTCCAGATCACACTCTGTAGGATCCAGTGGATTTCCCCCCTCCCCCTTGCTCCATAGGAAGCCCTTATGTTTTTTTCAAATGCTGATCTGAAAGCGGAGGCATAAATAAGATCTGATCAAGGAGGCTTTTGGCGCACAGAGAGGTGGCATTGATTTCCGGGCAGGGGTGTGTGTGTGTGTGGGTGCGTGCGTGCGCACACTGCGGCATGTGCAGGGGAAACTCTCTCCATGGATGGGAGGTACACCCCCCCTTTTTTTTAAACTATCTTTCCCCGACCTTGGCCCTGTAGCAGATGCAACACAAATTCATAAATGTTTGGATGTCACGCCCTTGAAATGTCAAAGGTGCGTGTGTGTGTGTGTGTGCGTGTGCGTGTGCTTAAATATTTGGACTTCGAAAACTGGGATTCTGTTAAGATCAATGCTTGGCGTGGAAACTTTGTTTTATTTGGCAGCTTGGAATCCCATAAGGTTTGGGAACCCTCGGGCGGAGCGTGTTCCTCTCTGCCGTCGTATCTCCGTAGTAGAAGCAGTAGAGAGAGTCTAGAACTAGCATTTGAACCCCCCCTCTCTCAACATGGGGGAATTGTCACACTGATGCAAAGCAAGGATGCCTGAAGCAAGCAGAGCACAGCAAATGTTCCTTGATTGTATTTACATTTATTTATTCCAACATTCCTGGTGGACCGTATTCTGCATTTATTTGCTCAGCAGTCAGTGGTACATCACTTCGTTTCTGGAGACTTCATCATGTGCCTGTTTGAAGTCGAGCCGTTTATATACAATTCTGGTTTGGATCGCGAAGTCCAACTGCGACTTTGGTTATCTCTCAAGTGGGCAAAAATTACTTTGCAAGTATGGGAACCCCTCTGGTTTGGTTTGGTTCTGACGGTAAGGACTTAACTAGGCACTTCTCGGCAGGAGAGCTGAGGTTTTGGCAGGCACGCTCCTTGGCTCTCCAAGACCACAGACACCCAAGGAATGAATGTCCCTTTTGAGAAGTAAAGACGATCCTGTAAAAAAGGGGTCGTGCTCTGTGCTGAGGAGTACGATCCCATCAGCCCAGTAGACAATTCCCGGGCTCCTGTCCCCAACGGCCCAGGTAGTTTGGGCACTTTCTTTCATTAGCAGGTCTCCTGTGCTTTGAACAGCTGCGTGGCAGGCAGAAATTCGCCAAGTAAAGCGTTCCCTTGTCACTGTTTTTTCACGGTGGGACATATTTGGGTCAGGGGCCCACTCTCACTTCCTCTCGTTAGCCCCCCCCCCCCCGGGTCCTGTTAAGGCTGCTGCTTTCCCATCCTTCCTTAAACGAAGGTCTCTGGCATTAAGTTAATGGATCATTTTTGAACCTGAATTCATTCCTTGAAGTTGGCTTAGCAATAGATCTCAGGACAGACTGCCCTTCGCCGAGCTGGCTGGGGATGATGGGAGTTGTAGTCTAACCCGTCTGGAGGGCGCCAGCTTGGGGAAAGCTGAGATAGACCAAAGCGAGCTCTCCTTCAGCCAGTGCATAATTAATATTATGCACTGCCACAAATGGAATTTCTTGCCACAAATTGTAGCGACAGCTGACGGCTTTGAAGGGGGATTGGAGCGCGTTAACTGTTGTGGCCAAGATTTGCCGGTCAGGACAATCATGCACATTTCTTCACTTTAGTTATCCAGGCATCCGTAGTCGACCTGTGTTGAAAACTAAACCAATGAACGGAGCTCACATATTTACATATGTAGAAAACCAGGAACATTGTGACATTTTATGTCGCCATGTGCCAAGGTTGACAGATAACTTTAAATATGCTGTGCTGTGTTCTCTTCCGCTCTGCCTGAAAAGTCCTAATCTCAACCCCTGCGCAGCTGACCTCTTGCAAAGCTAACGTTGCTCTTCTTGACTCGCGGAGGAGCCGGGCTCTTACAAAGTGCTCTGTTTTGGTTCTAGCCTGCTGCTCCTTGGGTCTGAAACTCTTTCTCAAGACACCTATATGGTGCCACTGCTCTCCAAAGCTCTCCTCGAAACCTGCCTTCTGGATTAAGCCCTTAACCCTCACCTCTTACTGAAAATGAAGCCTAAATAGAAATAATTGTATTTGTCCATATTCTTCCTTTGTTATCTTGTTTTTTCTCTCTCTCTCCCTTCCTCTTCTTCTAATGGTGCAGTTAGGTAATTTTGGACCTTCAACGTAATAGTCTTATGGGGGGGGGGGGAAGAAGGGGCTCTCTTTAGATGTTAACTTGCGTTACTTCACTCAATCAAATGTGGTGCGCCAGCCCCTGATGGTCTTGCCTGTTCTGCTGTGTGGGGCCCTGGACTTTTGCCCCAAGGGCCGTCTGCACGGCACCAGTGTCGTCTTCTGTTTGTCCGCCGTGCTGCTGAAATGTAGACTGTGTAAGTTCCTCGGGCAGAGACCTCGTTGTTGTTTTTTTCCCCTTGCTCATATTACCATATTCAGTCGAGGATCACGTACATGAATGGCACTATGTAATCATCATCATCATCATCATCTAGGGATTCAGTTGCTGCGAGGGCAGCCGAAAATATAGGAAATGCCCCGTGTGCAGGTAGCTGTTCCACTCCACTTGTGCGTGTCTGGTTCTTGAGAAAGAAGAGAGAACTGGATGGTTGCCTGGGAACCACCGGCCTGTTTTGCTGCTGCCCAACTCCTTCTAGGGCAGGGCTCTCCATCCTTCAGATGTTGCTGGCCTACAGCTCCCAGCATACCCAGCCAGCATGGCTAATGGCAAAGGATTCTGGGAGCTATAGTCCAGCAACATCTGGGGGGACCCAAGGTTGGAGAGCCCTGTTCTAGGCCAAGAAAAGCGTTTTGGCAATTGTTAGTTAAACCCCAAGTGCTTTTGTTCCACCCTGCGGCTTGCCAGCCACGTTCTTTGGGAAATCCCCCCTCGCTTAACCTGTAATATTGGGATGCGGGACCTCCGGCCCATGGACTTAATCTGGCCCGCGGAGGTTGCACAGCCAGCCCGCAGAGCCTCCTTAGTGTAGTAGGGCCCTTCTGCCTGGAAACATCCCTACTATACCAGGGGGTCACTGCCTAACCACCAGCACCCTTCCATTTTCAGGGTCAAACTAGACGGCACGGGGACAGCCACGTTTGTATAGTCACATGTCTGCCCTGTTCACGAACAAAGCAGGGGGTGGGCTGCCTAATTTTAACATCGAAGGGTTAGTGTAGTAGGTGACGTGAGCTAACCCCTGCCTCTCCATATTCCATCGCTTCACTTTCCTCCCATGCCCGCTTACTTCAGGGGTGGACTGACTGGTGGGGGAAGGTTTCCTGGTGCGACAGACTTATGGGGAGGTAAGGTAGGGGAGGGGGAGCAGCTTAGTTCAGCTCCCCTCAGCCGTGCCAGGCCCATTTAGACACATCCCTCCCTCCCAGCTCTTAGGCTGTATACATGAACAACAAATATGGCTGTCCCCCAGCGCCGGCTCCAGGTTTCGGAGGGCCCTTGGGCATGGCGCCCTCCGTGAGTCTCCCTTCTCCCCACCATTGTCACCAGCTGCTGTGGCTCCTCCTCCTCTTATTTATTTATTTATTTATTATATTTATACCTCGCCTTTTTTCCTGCAAGAAACCCAAGGCGGCTTACATAATCCTCCTCCTCCTCCTCCTCCTCCTCCTCCTCTCCACTTTATCCTCACAACAACCCTGTGAGGTAGGGTTAGGCCGAGAGTGAGTGACTGGCCCAAAGTCACCCAGTGAGTTTCGTGGCCGAGCGGGGACTAGAACCCGGATCTCCCGAGTCCCAGTCCGACACTCTCACCACTACGCCACGCTGGCTACCATCGTGGCTGCCACTCGCTTGCTTGACAGGCAGGGAGCAAGGAGGCCGCGGCATCTCCCGCTCGTCTTCATCACCAAAGCGCGAGGCCGGTGAACAAGCAGGTTGCAGTGGCGGAGGAGGAGCAACTCCAGGAGGCTCTTGTTGTCAGTGGGCCCCTGCTGGGGTGTTGGCCCTCGGCAAGTGCCCAACCGTGCCTACCCTTGATGCTGGTCCTGGTCGCCCCATTTTTGTCTCATTGACCGTTAGACATTGCTGAAAGCATTTTTTTTTCCACAGGTTGCATGAAGTAGGATATTATCATCATTATGTTTATATCCTGCCTTTTTTCCTCTTTCAAGGAACCCAAGGCGGCTTACATAATCCTTCTCCCCTCCTCTCCATTTCATCCTCACAACAACCCTGTGAGGTAGGTTAGGCCGAGTGTCAGTGACTGGCCCAGAGTCACCCAGTGAGCTTCATGGCCGAGCGGGGACTAGAACCCGGGTCTCCCGAGTCGCAAGTCCGACGCTCTCACCACTGCGCCGCGCCGGCTCCCTCACACTTGGATAGGCTATTCGACAACCATCGAAACGCAGAGAGGGTGTGCGTCTTTGGTTCCGCACGTGTCCCAGAGAAAACCATAATTGCCGTGCTCACAATCAACACTACCGGCTGGATGTCATGAAACAGCAGGCGACGTACTCTACGGCACATGGGAGTGGATTTACCAGAAATGAGACACAAACTGAGGGAATCGGGGCAGTCTTACTAGATCAGTGTTCTCCAACCTTGGGTCCCCAGATGTTTTTGGCCTACAACTCCCAGCATGCCCCAGCCAGCGTAGCTGGCTGGGGCATGCTGGGAGTTGTAGGCCAAAAACATCTGGGGACCCAAGGTTGGAGAACACTGTTAGATTATACCTTTGTACCGCTCAAAATTCTCATTTAGCTGTTGTTCAGAACTCCGTATCGTCTAAAATTGCACAGATGGGAAAAAAATAGAAATACTTGTCGTATTTCAATTCTCGCACTAAGGATCCCATCTGGGTTCTCTCCACCGCACCACGAGCATTGCTCATTGCTGAAGTTTCTAGTCTCTCTCTCTGCTGTATTCATATGCATTCATACGGCCTGGATGCTGTATTCATATACCGTACATATCCAATCACCTGTCTACTGCCGATGTTAAAAACCAGGGGAACATTTTGTTCTTTGGTTTAAAATTGAATATATACTCGAAAAATATAACTGTCCTACAGGAACCCTGCAGTCTTGTATATTTGCATATATAGGAATGCAAAAGGGCTTGTGTGCCCTGTGTGAAGGCCCTTGATTCTTGTACATGTGCAGAAATTCTCATACATCTGTCCACGCCACACTGATAGGATTGTGGGGCTAGACTAGACCGGAACCTGGTAGCTGTAGGTTGAAACCTAGCAAAATCTAAAGTTTTTCCTGGCTTTTTCAAACTTCAGTTCTGATTAGCTAGGGGGCAGGGGAAGCCAGCTGTTTTGCTAGCTGGACCAGTCTGATACTGGCTAGTTACGGTCAATAAGAATGTGACAGCTTCTTGTTCAAGCACCAAACACATCCGGGCGGGCCACCCTTCCCTGAAAGTGGGGCATTGTGTGGCCGAGGGAATCCCTCATCAAGGGCCTATCGAGGGCCGTTGGGGGAGGAGCCAAGGAGAGAGAGGTGGGAGCTGCTCAGGGCCGGCGTCAAGGGTCGGCATGGTCGGGCAGATGCCGAGGGCCCACATCCCAGCAGGGGTCCGCTGACAAGAGAGCCCTGGGCTTCCTTCTCCTCTTCCTCATCGCGACCTGCTTGTTCTCCTGCCTCTCGCTCTGGCTCAGAAAACGGTGAAGGTGAGAAGGAGGAGTGGGAGTTGCCACTTCCTCCTTGCTTCCCAGCTCTCTGCCTGTCAAGCAAGCAAGCGGTAACCATCAGGGCCGGTGCTACCATTAGGCCAACTAGGCAGCTGCCTCTGGCGCAGGGCTAAAGGGGGGGCCAGAAACGCCTTGGGAAAAAAAATACAGCGCTCTCAAGTGGGAAGGGGGGGCGCTAAATATCTGATCTTGCCTAGGGCACCAAACTGCCTTGCACCGGTCCTGGCTAGCCATGATGAGGAAGAGGAGGAGGAGGAGGAAGAGCAGCTGGTGACAATGGCGGCGGGAAGGGAGACTCCCTGAGGGAGAGGGCCCAGTGAGGGTGCCTGGCGCAAGGCGGGCCCTCCAAAACCCGGAGCTGCCTTTCGATCTGTTGATGATTTTGCTTCGGGATCCCTCGACGTCCCCTTTCTCCAGGCCCACGGGCTCGAGCCAAAGGTTTGTCTCTCAGCCCAGCGACAGATCACGCTTTCGCATGCCCCGAATACAGGCAGCGCTGCCAAACTGCGAACAACCAACATCCATATTTAGTTCCCGGCGTGTCGCCTGCGGGAGCTAATTTTAATCTGCTCTGGCGAAGCGGAGCCCTGCCACCTGATGTCATCCCTTCTCTGGGGACTTAAAAAGATCAGCAGCGTTAGTCAGTTAGAAACCCGGCCGATGGGACCCGCCCGATCAGTGGCGCGGGGGACCTTCTCCTGGATGTGACAGATGGCCATGGCTGGGAAGAGAGGGGGTTTTGTGCCTGCCAGGGAGTGGATTACGGGGATCGCCCTGATCCAAATTTGATCTCAGAGAAGGGACTTGGGGGCAATCCCTTGCCGTGCCCTGCGTGCAATATGAATCGGACACAATTTGCACACCAGTGGCAATTTGCTGTAAATTAATCTCTCTCTCTCTCTCAAATGGAGGCCCTGGGGTTCCAACAGTCCATCAGTAAAAAGTGATCCAGGGACCAAGGAGAGGTCACCCTTTGCCCCGTTACTTTCCTTTTGCCAGTTATGCAAAGGGCTGTAACTCGCCCCCCCCCCCCCCGGCTCTTGCATACTGTTAATAGCAGCCTGAAATTAAGGAGGTGAAACTTTCCCTGGCATCAAGATTAAAAATGGCCAATTTCTTAGTGTCGGGCTGCTGCTGATAGGATTGCCGACTTCTCAACCAGCCATTGTAGCTGTGTCTTCTCAGTTCACCTGCTTGTATCTGCCCGTCAAGCTACTGTTAAAAGCTTCCCCTGCTGGTTTCTGTGTACCAAGTAGCTATTAAAGGCACAAGAACGGACCAGGGGAGGTTATTTTCTGATAAGCTGGCAACCTTAACTATTAGGGTCCTTATTTATTTATTTATTATATTTATCAATCGCCCATCTGGCCAGACATCCGGCCACTCTGAGCGATGTACAATCCAATAAAAATACGGGACACACACACACACACACACACACACACACAGTATAAAACACAATTAAAAACAGAACAAAACTTTAAAATCCTAACCCACCCCATATTCCCGCCTGAAAAGCCACGTTTTTAATGCACGGCGGAAGCTAATCAAGGAAGGGATTATTTTCTTGAACCCCAGAATGACCTCCGATACAGTCTACCGTTCCTTTCTGCCCTTCTTCATCATTGTGGCATCCAGAAATTAGTTTGAAAACACTCTGCGCATGCTAGAAACTCCTCGTCTTTGTGATTGTCTCACCCCCTCCACTTTGCAGCAGGGCTCAGATCTTGCTGCCCGATGCGTGGGGGGCAGTCTCCCACCTATTTGATGTGGAGCATGAGGTCCAGATGCGAGAGAGGACGCTCCAAGTACCCGTGTAGCTATGGAACTGGGTGGAGAGCTGCTACTACGTTTTCCCAGCCCTGATCCTGCCCCTTTAGCAGCAGCCTGACGAGCAGAAGCTAAATAGGAGGAAGCTTCCCTTCCATGGATATAAAGCGGAGGTGCAGAAACTCAGGCCTGGGGCGGGGGAAATCCAGCCCTCTGGGTTCCCCCGAGCACCCATCAGTTTGGTGGTTTCCCGGTCTTTGCAGTACTTTGCCCACTCTAAAAAGTTCAAATGCCTCTCCTAAGGCTCAGTTACTGGGCGGGTTTCACACGACCACACTCTAAGCCAGACTGCTCCAGCATAGGAGGAGTGTGGCTTGCCCGCACACCATGGCCACTAGTAGCTCTTGTGGCCACTAGCCTTGTGGCTGCAGCAGTGTGGGGCGGGGGTGGGGAGCCTCTGACCGCCGTCGACCAAATCCACTTCGACACGTTGGAGGCAGCTGTCCATGGGCGCTCGCCAGAGCGCTTGGCAAGACAAGAGCAGCAGTGATTTTGCGCTCTTGCAAGCAGCTTGTCGCCGTTTGGGGCTAACCCTAGGCTTGTTGTGTCTTCTGGTTCGGACAACACAGCCAGCCTAGGGAGTGGCTACGAAACCCCTAGCACAGTGTCTCCAACCTGGGTCCCCGGATGTTTTTGGCCTCCAACTCCCAGCATGCCCCAGCCAGCTACGCTGGCTGGGGCATGCTGGGAGTTGTAGGCCAAAAACATCCGGGGACCCAAGGTTGGAGAACACTGCGCCTAGCACAAGCCATGGCCTGTCAGGGTGGCTCATAAGCCCAGAAGCTAGGCCAGTGATGGCGAACCTTTTTGAGCCCGAGTGCCCAAACTGCAACACAAAACCAACTTATTTATTTCAAAGTGCCAACACTGCCATTAAACCTGAATACCGAGGTTTTAGTTTTAGAAAAACAACTCATACAGTTGTCCAAACTAATTAACATATTTTGTCTTAAAAGAAAAACACAATAACAGAGCTTTCAAATGATACAAACAGTTTTTTGTTGAAAAAAAATCAACTCAAAAAATTATTATAGTACTACATTGTACCATAGCCTGAGGGAATTTATACAAACTTTTAAAATAATTAGGCACATGTATTTTTGGATAAGGTATTCTCAACTTGTAATATGAATTATATGCCAGACTGAAATTGTATGGGGCAAGCTTTACCCGGGTCCTTTCCTGCTTCTAGAGGTGTCGGATTAGTAAAAGTAAAAGTCAACCTGCCTAGGATGAGCAAGATAACAAGAAAACTAAACGTGCTTAACACATTTTAAACACTTATGTCTTGGACTGCAAACACTGCATTAGGTAAAAGTTGCATTGGGCATACTTTTGCACAATTAATGTGATTTTGCTATTGCATACATGCTGATAATTTGTCAAACCTTGGCTCATACTCCGTTAGTTTGAGGCAACACATGCAGCACTCAGGTCAACTGTTAGGGCTTTACATCCAAGCCATGCTCTGTGCATCATTCTTCAAAATCTTTTAAATGTGATAACGATGTAGAAAATAATTCTGTGACAGGAATTCTAGAATAAAATCATTCTGACAAACACTGTGAGAAAGAACAAAATCATTAGTGTTTTGCAGAAAGGGACAGTCTTTTCGCGATCTGGTGACCAATGGCTCGAGTGCCCACAGAGAGGTCCTGCGTGCC